>CM042957.1:32460776-33060776 GCA_023678885.1 Pogostemon cablin
TGGTTATAAGGATCTGTGGGATCCGAGGTGAAGTTGTTATTCCAAAAGTGGATCTGTTCGAATTGAAGTTAAATTTTTTGCTTTATTGTGGATTAAATGTTGATATTGATATTGTAAATAGTTTGTGATGCACATTTAGTTGTTCTGGGTGCATACCATGCATAAACATGAAAAGTGTTTTCCTCAAAATTAATAAGATACTAATGGTGTGTGCGGCCACACTATATGCATCTCTGTCAGGGTTCGAAAAAATTATTCCCGACACTTTATTAGGAGTTCGGAAAAATCATCCCCAACACTCTGCCAGGGTTCGGAAAAATTATTATCGGTATTATATTCAGGGATCGGAATCGATCCGACACTAAGTGTGTCTATTGAGCTCATTTGGGGTGCATATCATAAGTGTGTCATGGGGATCCCGCAACGTGAACAGTTTTCAAAATAAAAGAGATCAACTAGAAAGATTAGGAAATAGGCAATAGAGAATTAAATGCATTTTCATGCACTAACATGCATGATTTCTAGTTACTGAGATTTTTGTCTCATAGTTTATGCATTGTAGGTGAGCCTTTTGATGATTGAGTTTGTGATGTGACTGTGCAAGCTGTAGAGCTCCTACAGGGTTTTGAGCGGATGTACAAAGATGACCTGTTGGGCTATGCCGTGGATTTATTTTTTTCCCCCTAATATTTTGTTATATCATATAATAAGTATTGTCACGAGTTTGTGTGGTTTGAAATATTGTCAGAAATCAGTTACGTATGTTGAACTGGTGTGATGGTGTTGGTTATAAACATATTATGTGAAAAAAAAATTTATATGCAGGTTTTTATAATGATGGTGTTTATGTTAAATAGTATTTGAATTATAAGTTATGTAAGGTGGGTCGTGTCAGAGTGGTATCAGAGCACGGTTTGGGTCCTGCAGACTGTCTATGTACATAAGCTCATTCCTTGGGAGCGCAGCTTTGCAAGTAAGTGTTGTTTTCATTCTATGTTATTATGTGTTTCATAAATTATATTGGCCATGTGATGTAGGACTTGTAGTTGGTAGAAAAAATGGTGAGGGCTATAGGTGAAACTTTTGAAGGGAAAGGACTGCTGAGCAAGCAGCACCTACTGAAGGAAATCGTGATGGGTGATTTCTCGACTGATGGAACTGGTAGAGTGCCAGTCCCAACAGATACAACAATTGATTCAGCAGAGAGATGTGGGTGGACAACCAGAGAGTAATGCTAATCAGGATAGACGTCAAGTAGAACGTGTGGAAATGGTTTGTGAGAGGTTTCGAAAGTTGAGCCCTCCAATATTTGAGGATGCACCAGACCCCACAGATGCAGAGGATTGGTTACGAACGGTGGAAAACATATTTCAATATAGTAGAATTCTAGATGGGTATAGAGTGTTGTGTGCTTCTTTCATGTTACGAGGAAGTGCAGGCAACTGGTGGGATACGATTAAAAGTATCGAGCATGTCACGACTATGACATAGGAAAGGTTTAAGGAGCTTTTCAGAAATAAGTACTTTATGGCACCAGTGAGAGCCATGAAGATGAACGAGTTCATACAGTTGAGGTAGGGTGGCATGTCAGTTACAGATTACCTTCGAAAATTTGAGCAGTTGTCAAGGTTTGCCAAACACATGGTGAGTACGGAGGCATTGAAAGTGGATAGATATATGGAAGGCTTAAGGCCTGAACTTTACAGAGATGTGAGTATGGCAGGACTGCATGGAACAACATACTTACAAGTTGCAGAAAAGGCCCAGATTGCTGAATAAGTGGAGATGAGAATCAGATAAGCGCAAGCTATCAGACGCCAATTTCAACAGAAACCAGTGCAGCAGTTTGGGAGAAATGATAAGAGGCTGATGCCATTCCAGAGGCTGAAATCAAATATTCAAGTGGATCAAGGACAGATACAAGTAGAACCAAACAAGCGTCCCAAGTTTGATCAGGGTAAGATGCCACCGTCGCCTCCACTACCTATATGTCCTTGTTGGCAATTGGATCGTGCGGTTCAACGTGATTGTTAGGAAAACAGGTAAACAAAAATCAGCGGAAGCAATTAAATCATTTACCGTACTTCTGGGTTGGTGTAGAGGATGAACTGCAGAGAACTACCTCTGATCTTCTACTGTATGTCCCAAGTGTGATCCTGCTGTTGTGTGGGCAACAGTTTGCAGGATCTCTCAATCTGCTTCTTTTCCCTTCTCTCACCAAAAGAGGCGCAGGAATTATCTTAGGGTTCCAGGAAGCTGAGTTCACTTATATATTGGGCTACAGCAGGGACCAGGAGGAGAAATTGGGCTGGGCCTCAATTGAATTTAATTAACCAAGTTTAGCCCAAAGCTTTTAATTAATTCCAATAATAATAATATAGTCCACTAAAATATTATTACTGCACTACCCGTCCAATCCCAAAATTATGTTCTGGGCTCCTTCTTATTATAAGCCCGATAGTCTCCCCATGTTTAAGATATACAATGCCCATTAATTAATTAAGTTACTGACAACTCAAATTAATTAATATCTCATCCGAGAGTAGTACTACTCAAACTTATTATCATGTCGGAATTAATCCACTTGCAAGATTTACATGATAAACCTTATGAGCTCCTCAAGGGGACATCATCAACTTATGTCGGACATGGATTCCTTCTACAATCAACAGCACACCATAGATACAGCACTACTTCCCAACTCACCGAGTTTGTTGATTTAATACTTATAAATCTCACCCATTGATGAATCAAAGAAATACATACTGCCCTACGTGTCGAGGTTATTGTATAGGGATTAAGAGTATGAACTTCCATAATAACAGAGATCAAGTCAGTATAAGAAGAACGATCTCAGGCGGTCCTGCTCAATACACACAAGTGCACTAATGTGATTCTATAGCCAAGACAAGCTAATACCAAACCACACTACAACCATACCGATAGAGAGTCCCCGTCTATCTCAGTTGTGAGCATCTGTTTATACTTTATAAGGAAACCGATAATATGATCTTCTGCGTGTTGTCGCACAACATATTATCTACAGTATAAAGTAAATGGACTATTGCATCATACATATAAAATAAATTATAAGATGCAATCATTTGATCAATGATTCTCATTTCAAATATTGTTATGACTTTGTTCATACTAAAGCTAGACTTTTAGTATACAATCCAACAATCTCCCACTTATACTAAAAGACTATGCTGTCATGTCTTCTGCCATACATCTGATTCCTACTCCCACTTACATGACCATTAAAAGCTCTCGCCTTAAGGTCCTTGTAAATGGTTTACTAGGTCATCATCCGATGCAATCTAGGCGACAACAACCTTCCCCTCATCATACGATTTCTCGTAACAGGTGGTACTCGCGCTCCATGTGTTTAATTGCCTTATGGACTTGTGATTTCTTCAAGTTTGCAACTGCACCAATATCATCAATGTAAATTGTGATTACCTTGGGCAAACTTAGAAACACTTCAAAGTCCATCATGAAGTCTCTAGAGTCATATAGATACTTTGGCTGCCTCATAGGCTCCAAATCATCATCTTTCCATGATGGAGTCCGGAGTCTGAAATATATTTCTATATAACACTCCTCCACATTATGACTCTACTTCCTAAGATTAAACACATAACCTTTGAGGTGAATTTACTGCCGTCCAATCTGACTAAAAAAATCCAAATCTACGTAATCCACAAGAAGCAGTAAATCTGTTTAGTAAATCCACATATAATTTCCTGTCCTTCTCAGGCACTTTATATATGTCTTACTACAGTTCATCATTCTTGTTCCGGGTTACGTTGATACCTTCTGTTCATGCGTTCAGCAAAACAGATATCCAACTTCGTTCATAGCATTCTTTAGATTAAGCTTCCTTATTCGCCGAAGCATAAGGAACCGCTTTCATCTACTTTATCTTCTTCTTGTGTCTCAAAGACACATTCACTTAGATAAATTCACATGCTAAACGAGTATGGACTGTATCATTTTATGAAACTTGAGATAAGCATAATATCCTTTCTTGTGATCCGTATTACCGTGATCAAAAGGATATATTTTGCCTTTCTTAAGTCCTTCATCTCTACCGCTTTATTAACCGTACCCATACGCCCGATAATACTCTTTCATTGTCTCCAATGAGCAAGATAGTATCTACGTATAGTACAAGAAACACCACCACGTTTCCGTCACTCTTTACAACACACAAGACTCATCCGCTCATTGATTTAAATCCATGCCACTGGATTACCTAATCAAAATAGATGCTTCACTATCTCAAAGCTTGCTTTAGTCCATCGCTGGACACTTTTAAGCTTACTATCAAAATGCTATTAGTACTTTGCAATGAATCACTCTGGTTGCTTCGCATAGATGTTTTCCTCAAGACTTCCAATCAGGAAAGTTGTCTTTGACATCTATTTGCTGTTCCTCATAGCAGCAATAAAAGAATCCGGATCAATATAAGCATAGCTACCAGCGAACATGTTTCCTCATAATCGAACCATTTCTTTCTGAGTACACTTATCCGCAACCAGCTTTGCTTCCAAGGTTTTCACCTTTCCATATGATCCTCTTTTATTTCCTTTGACCACTTGCAATGGCTTTTACACCATTTAGTGGTCATACAAGTTCCCAGACTTAATATGGAATCCATAGATTCTATTTCAACATTCATTGCAACTTACTAAGATTCCGCATTTTCATCTTGTAGTGCTACGTCGTATCCGTGGGACAATACCATGTTCACTAGGGATCAAGTCTCACGACTCTCCCGAAACATATATTTATGGGTTGTCATACAACCCTCCCACTATGACAAGGCACTACATGTAATTGTGTATCAGACGTGACACGCGTTGCAGTTTACCTTGTGGTATATCCTCTTGTACACTTGATACTTATACTTAGTGTTTTCCTCTCACTTCCTTTAGAACAACTTATACATGGGTTTGTGATTTATTACATAGTCCTTTTCCAAAAATCTAGTTATTGAGTTAACAATTATCCTTCGATCTTTTGGACTAAATAAATCACCCTCCATTTTTCTAGGATATCCCATATACAGACAAACGTTTCACGAATTACTGTATCTAGGGCATATCCATAAAATGAATTTAATTATTCCAAATAATTCATCATCTATCTAATCATAACCATAAGAGCCTAATACCTTCTACCCACCACACCATTCAGCTGGGGCATACCCGGTGTAGTCAACTTGAGATTTAATCTCAACTACTGATCAATAGCTCCTAACTATCCCAAGAGGTTTTCGCCATCATGATTGAATCGTAATGACTTAATATATTTTCCATGACGCTTCACTGTACCAGCCTTACAATTCTTGAATTAATCAAAGAACTTAGACATGCAGTGCATCATATAAATATATTGGTTTCCAGAATAATTTTCGAATATTCATAACCACCTCTCGCCTGGATAATATTAGGTTCGCTTGAATCAGAATGAACTAATTCCAACATATATATCCTTGGCTCTACACCCCACAGCCTTGAAAAGGCAGTTAATCATTTTTACTTCCAAGCAAGACTCGCAAGTCCGATAGTTTCCACTTCAGATAAACCTTACGGTCTATCGGCTATCAACTTTTGAATCCTACTTAAGTAAAATGAATTAGTCATAGACGCCAAATGTATGTTTAGTTCATTTCTGAAGGTTCCTTTCTCTTACTAATATTAGAAGATGCATTATTTAATTACTATTTATTGCATCTGTGGGATGTACATGATTCAAGAGTATACGTTTTATCCACCAATATACTTTAACGGATTATAGCCTCATTCCTCATTACTATGACCATGTCATTTAAATGAAATGAAGTATCCATCCGTTAATGCATAGAAACCGAAATTAAATTCTTTCTATGAAACGTACGTAAAGATAATTTCTCATAATCAATCGTTTATTCTTATCATGAGATAAATAAACAACTCCCACTGCAATAGCCACTACCTTTGTAGTTTTACCCATATTATTAACAATCTTATCCTTACTCAGTGATAAACATTTAGTGATTCCAGTATCTACATACTTCGTGTCAGTAGATGCCATCACTAATCATGTTTAAACCATTAGTAAATAAGATATTAAACTTGTTCACATCATGATGAAAAATGGCTTTCTTTTGCCACATGTTTTGTTAGAAGTTTCCCACCATATACAATCTCTCGTATTTCAGGTAGAACTTGCTCAAAACATCCAGGCAAATTGTGAAGAATAAATTGATTTAGGTTTCCCTTTCAATTTCTATTCTAAGCTCTTCCAATTCATTCATCAATTCAACCATGATCTTCTGCCTTTTTAATTTACTCAAGTATCCGAAGAGTTACATGAGATCATCATATTTCTATGAACCTCTCATCTCTTCACTAGAGACTTTAATAGGCATCATGAGACGTCCTTTGTGAGAATACACATGTATTTTCTTAAGCAGTAATTTTAAAAACCAAGATTCTTTCTAATCATCTAATTTGGACAAGTAAACATAATGTCTTATAGTTAATAATTAGTGAAATAAAACCATTCGAAATTCAGAGAATCACAAATAAATTTACCGATCAAATCTTCGAATTTTATCCTTTTATATTGATTCCCTCAAAATAATATAAAATAAAATTCACCGACATCTCAAGCACCGTGAGTCTGCAAGTCACGTTAGGGTGGACGTTTACAAACCCGAACATTTACAATTGAAGGTTTTACCCATTAATTTAATTTGTCAACCTAACTTTATGACAAAATAATTAATAGTCGGTTCTTCTTTAGCCATGTAAATAATAGCAGTGACTCCGTTGGGGAGGATACTAATTATTCACATCTAAGTGTACACCATTATTTGATCCCAAGTTCGCTGCCCAAGCTTATGTGCCTTACTGTTGGAGAAGTACACACGCGCTCAGATAACTTTCTACAACCATCAATTATATAAGTTTGGACCAGTGAACCGCATATAAACTCATCCGTTAGGGAGAAAGGCACTATAGCCAACGCGCAAGTCCATATGCATCACATTACAAACAATAATTATTTAAATAAGTTTGTACCAGTGATCCGTGAATAAACTCATCCGTTAGGGAGGAATGCTCTATTGCCAACGCGCAAGTTTACTCACATCACTTACAAACCAATAATGGAGGCCGCGGGAATTAATTACCAATCCCCTCTCCCACTTAGTTATTTAATTACCGAGGGTTTTTAACATGCATATAATATTCCAGAATAAAATATACAATTAAGACATGCTTCTATTAACAGCAATTTAAATAAATAAATCACATAGAACATGCCTTACACATATACAACAATAATTGACAATTAAATCAATTAATCAGTTATATAACATAGTTAATTGTATAAATAGTGGATCAATTAATTTGGGCCTCAAGAGCAACAAATAAGCACAAACTGAGCAGCAGATTAAATAATTAATCAAGCCCATTATCCATGGCCCATAATCTTAGGCCAAAAATAAATTAAGTCCACCAAGCCCACTAGCACAAAATTAGTCCATTAATAAAATTAATTAATCATGCTTGGCCCATTATCCACAATTAATTAAAAACAAGAGTGGCCCAGCAGCCCATTACCATTTAATTAAAATTGGGCCCATAACCTTAGCCCAAAAACTATTTAATTAAAATAAAAGGCCCAACTGAGACAACCCATACACAGCCCAAAATGGCCCAGCAAGCCAAACCAAACAGCACTCTTAAAGTACTGAAAATGGGCCCAACAGCAATTAAGGTCCAACAGCCCATATCCATTTTAATTAAAATTTGGGCCCAGCAAACCAAGCCTAAAACCAATTAAAACAGAAATAAAAAAAATTGATCCCAAGCCCAATCACCAAGCTGCTGCCCTAAATATCCCAGCCGCAATCGATTCTGCTACTCCGGACAACCCGAGTCACGCCGTCATTCCTCCGGCCAGCAGCCACCTGAGTCACGCCATCAGTCCTCCAGCTGCCAGCCGCCATGGATTCCAGCGACGCACACGCCGCCAATCGACAGCCGCCGACAATCATGCCACACGCCAGTCGACTCCAACTTGGAAGACGAATAGTGGCGCGACTGCAGCACACTGCCGGCGCAACCGACTGGGATCAGCCGCACCTGCTCCGTTCGAGGATCCGCCACCTTCCAGCGAGTTGCGACTGATCCGACGCTGCTGCCTCGCCTGCCACCAATCATCTCCAGCCTGAGACTAGTCGCGATCGACTGTACGAGAGAATGGTCAGAACTCGGCAAGTTGCAGCTTGGACCGCTGGAACTCGTCGCCTGTTGGCAGCGCCGATCAATGTCGAAACACGATGTCATCAGCGCCGCCGCGGAGCTTCCAGCCTCGCAGATTGCCCATGCCTTGCTGCCTACCGGAAGAGACCACAGCCTCGATCGTATCGCTCAGCCATCACACGTCGCCAAATCCGTGCCGATCTGCTCCGATTCGACCGGGATCGGGTGGGACTCTATCGGATCCCTCCTGACTCACTCGAATCAGTGGTGACCCGCCCGGATGCTTCTCCGTCAGACGCCACTGCGAATGCGCCCGGAAGCGACAACTGACTAGCTCCCCGCCGCCGCCTGCATTCGACGGTCGACACTCTAGGAACATGCAGTGGTTGACTGAATCCTTGCCGCCATTCTGACGCTCTGCCGCCGTGGTTGCAGCCCGCCGCCGTCACTGATGTGTTCCGATCTTCTCCGACCCGACCAGAAAGAGATCGGTCTCTCCTATCTCCAGTCAGCGGCGCCAACGATCTTCTGCCCTTTTCGTCCGACGGTCATCGACACGCCGCCGGGCAGCCGGCCTTTCACAGTTCATCGTGCAGCCATGTGTGTGCGTAAATCGCGTATACAATCATCAAGACAAACACACGCCAATATCATCGACAAAACATATAGGAATTATGGATAATTCACACATATACAATTCCTAATTACATGCTTTTTCATCGATGATCACTAAGGGCAGATAGTACAAATAGGATTTCATGATAATTCACAATTACTCAAACCCTTAAAACAGCGTACTATCATGCGATTATATATCAATAAAATCAAATAATCACATAAGCCCTATCTTACATGCTATCATATAGACAATTAACACATGTATGTATCAATAAATTACCCAACGTCTCACGTTTTACCACAAAACCAACGCTCTGATACCAATTGTTGGCAATTGGATCGTGCGGTTCAACGTGATCGTTAGGAAAATAGGTAAACAAAAATCAGCGGAAGCAATTAAATCATTTACCGTACTTCTGGGTTGGTGTTGAGGATGAACTGCAGAGAACTACCTCTGATCTTCTACTGTATGTCCCAAGTGTGATCCTGCTGTTGTGTGGGCAACAGTCTGCAGGATCTGTCAATCTGCTTCTTTTCCCTTCTCTCACCAAAAGAGGCGCAGGAATTATCTTAGGGTTCCAGGAAGCTGAGTTCACTTATATATTGGGCTACAGCAGGGACCAGGAGGAGAAATTGGGCTGGGCCTCAATTGAATTTAATTAACCAAGCTTAGCCCAAAGCTTTTAATTAAATCCAATAATAATAATATAGTCCACTAAAATATTATTACTGCACTACCCATCCAATCCCAAAATTATGTTCTGGGCTCCTTCTTATTATAAGCCCGATAGTCTCCCCATGTTTAAGATATACAATGCCCATTAATTAATTAAGTTACTGACAACTCAAATTAATTAATATCTTATCCGAGAGTAGTACCACTCAACCTTATTATCATGCCGGAAATTAATCCACTTGCAAGATTTACATGATAAACCTTATGAGCTCCTCAAGGGGACATCATCAACCTATAACGGACATGGATTCCTTCTACAATCAACAGCACACCATAGATACAACACTACTTCCCAACTCACCGAGTTTGTTGATTTAATACTTATAAATCTCACCCATTGATGAATCAAAGAAATACATACTGCCCTACGTGTCGAGGTTATTGTATAGGAATTAAGAGTACGAACTTCCATAATAACAGAGATCAAGTTCTACTATATAGTCAGTATAAGAAAAACGATCTCAGGCGGTCCTGCTCAATACACACAAGTGCACTAATGTGATTCTATAGCCAAGACAAGCTAATACCAAACCACACTACAACCATACCGATAGAGAGTCCCCATCTATCTCAGTTGTGAGCATCTGTTTATACTTTATAAGGAAACCGATAATATGATCTTCTGCGTGTTGTCGCACAACATATTATCTACAGTATAAAGTAAATGGACTATTGCATCATGCATATAAAATAAATTATAAGATGCAATCATTTGATCAATGATTCTTATTTCAAATATTGTTATGACTTTGTTCATACTAAAGCTAGACTTTTAGTATACAATCCAACAGTCCTAATTGTGCTAAGCCACATGGTGGGGAGTGTCGTATTCCTTTGAGAATCTGTTATACATACGGAGAGAAAGGGCATATGAGTACTACATGTCCTAAGCAAGGGAGGCAAGGACAGCAGGGAAGAGCTCTAGCAAGGGTGTACACTTTGACTCGGGAGGAGGCTGATACGAATCCCTCAGTTGTCACGGATAAGTTCTCTATTTTTGGCACTTCTACATATGTTCTATTTGATTCTAGAGCAACACATTCATTTGTATACACTGAGTATGTGAGGAAGTTGGGTGGAACATCTAACTTGATAAAAGCTAATTATAAGGTGATGATACCTTCTGGTGAGTCAAAGCAAACTAATCAACTTCTGCGAGATTGTGTTATTCCTATTGAAGGAAGACAACTCACTACTAATTTAATTGTGTTAAGTATGAATGATTATGATATCATATTGGGTATGGATTGGCTGTCAAAGTACGGTGCTACAATAGATTGTCAGAAAAAGAGTATTACTTTTCAGCCATTGGGTGGAGAACCATTCACTTTTGTTGGGATCAAGAAGAATTTTAGATTTCCTATTATATCAGCAGCAAAAGCACAGCAGTTGTTGGAAAGTGGTTGTGAGGGGTATCTAGTGAGTGTAATGAATGTTGAGGGGCAGCAATGTCCAGTTCTCAGTGATGTACCAGTAGTTTGGGAATATCTGGAGGTATTTCTAGATGATCTTCCAGGTTTGCCACCAGACCGGGAAATAGAGTTTGTAATTGAGCTACAACCAGGAACGACCACTATATCTAAAGCGCCATATAGAATGGCACCAGCTGAACTGAAGGAATTGAAGATACAGTTACAAGAGTTGCTAGACAAAGGATTCATCCAACCTAGTTTCTCACCTTGGAGAGCACCAGTTCTGTTTGTTCGAAAGAAGAATGGCACATTGAAGATGTGCATCGATTATCGGGATCTCAATAAAGTTACGGTAAAGAATAAATATTCATTGCCTCGCATTGATGATCTGTTTGATCAGCTACAGGGTGCAGCTATCTTTTCAAAGATTGATTTGCGGTCGGGGTATCATCAGTTGAAAATAAAGAATGAGGATATCCCAAAGACTGCATCCAATACAAGGTACGAGCACTATGAGTTCTTAGTGATGCCGTTTAGATTAACAAATGCTCATACTGCATTTATGGATTTGATGAATAGTATTTCAGGAATTTCTCGATAAATTTGTGATTGTGTTTATCAATGATATTCTGATTTACTCTAAGAATATGGAGGATCATGCTCTACACTTGAAAAAGATGTTAGAGATTCTGAAGGAGAGGCAGTTGTATGCGAAGTTCAAGAAGTGAGAGTTTTGGTTTGACCGAGTTGTTTTCATGGGACATGTGGTATCGGGAGAAGGAATTTTAGTGGATCCAGGTAAAGTAAAAGCAATCCATGATTGGCCATAACCCTCAAATTCCACTGAGGATCGTAGCTTTTTCGGATTGGCGGGACATTATCGAAGGTTTGTTGAAGGATTTTCTAAGATTGCTTCACCATTAACACAGTTGACCAGGAAGAATGTGAAGTTCACATGGACGGAGGCATGTGAACAAAGTTTCCAAGAATTGAAGAGACGGTTGACATCAGCATCTATCTTAACTATTCCTACGGAGACAGGAAACTTCAAGGTTTACAGTGATGCTTCAAAGAATGGTCTTGGGTGTGTATTGATGCAGAATGGGAAAGTGATAGTGTATGCATCCAGACAGTTAAGGGAGTATGAGAAGAATTACTCAACTCACGATTTAGAGTTAGCCGCAGTGGTGTTTGCACTCAAGATTTGGAGGCATTATCTGTATGGGGAACGTTGTGAAATCTATACTGATCATAAGAGTTTGAAGTACTTTTTCACTCAGAAAGAGTTGAATATGAGGGAAAGAAGATGGTTGAAATTGGTGAAGGATTACGACTGTGTTATCAATTATCATTCGGGAAAAGCCAATGAGGTTGCTGATGCATTGAGCCGAAAGGCAATACAGAGTGTAGCTGCTATGACAATAAATCAGAAACCAGAGTTGCTTGATTTGTAAAGGATGGGTGTGGAGATCATTCAGGAAGGATCGTTGGAAACAAGGATGGTAGCTCTGACACTTCGACCAACTTTGATGGATAAGATTCGATAGGTCCAACAGGAGGATAAGTTGTTTGACAAGATAAAGAATGATATTAGCTCTGAAAAGTCTTCTGACTTCCAATTAGGAGATGATGGCGTGAATCGTTATGGAGGTCGATTATATCTACCTTAAGTGGATGACATTCGGAAAGAAGTGATGGCAGAAGCTCATTCAACACCGTACTATGTACATCCAGGAGCTACTAAGATGTATAGAGATTTGAAGTCACATTATTGGTGGCCATGGATGAAGAGAGATGTTGCTCGATATGTGGAACAATATTCGACTTGTCAGCAAGTCAAAACCGAGCATCAGAGACCAGCAGGAACTTTGCAGCCTTTATTTATTCCAGAGTGGAAGTGGGAGAATATCATGATAGATTTTGTTATCGGGCTACCGAAGACAGTGAAAGGTCACGATGCCATTTGGGTTATCATGGATCGATTGACTAAGTCAGCTCATTTTCTTCCTATTAGCTCTACGTATTCCATGGATCGTTATGCCCAGCTATATATACAAGAGATTGTCAGACTCCATGGAGTACTACTTACCATTGTGTCAGACAGAGATACGAGATTCTTGTCTGCTTTCTGGAAGAGTTTACATAAGACGTTGGGGGACACAATTATCTTTCACCATAACATTCCATCCACAGACATATGGTCAATCAGAGCGTACAATACAAATCTTGGAGGATATACTCAGAGCGTGTGTGTTAGATTTTCAAGGTCAGTGGAGTAAATTCTTGCCTTTGATAGAGTTCTCGTACAACAATAGTTATCAGTCTACTATCGGGATGGCTCCATATGAAGCATTGTACAGGAGAAAGTGTAGATCTCCAGTACATTGGGATGAAGTTGGAGAAAGGAAACTTTTGGGTCCAGACTTGATTCGTGAAATGTCATAAGCTGTTACCCGTATACGAGAGAAGATGAAAGTTGCTCAAGATCGGCAGAAGAGTTATGCAGACAAATGGAGGAGAGAATTGAAATTTGAAGTGGGTGATCAGGTGTTCTTGAAAGTATCTCCAATGAAGGGGATAATGCGGTTTGGAAGAAAAGGGAAACTCAGTCCAAGATATGTTGAACCGTCCACTATCATTGAGAGAGTTGGCCGCGTTGCCTATAAGTTTGAGTTACTAGCATCAATGTCTAGAGTACATGACGTATTTCATGTGTCTGTGTTGAGGAAGTATGTTCCAAATCCATCTCATGTTTGAAAAAAGATATGAGTAATGAGGAAGTACCAGTTGAGATCTTGTGGCGAGAAGTGAAGAAGCTCAGAAATAAAAAAATATCATTAGTAAAGGTATTATGGAGGAACCAACTAGTTGAGGAGGCTACTTGGGAAAGAGAAGATGAGATGATGGCTAAATATTCAGACCTCTTCAGGTAAGTAAATTTCGAGGATGAAATTTTTATAAGGTGGGGAGGATGTGATACCCGAGCTTCTCACTACTCATGTGCCAATATAATTTAATTTGTTTTATGTGTATTTTATAATTATATGGTAATTGTCTTTACATTTTATTTATCCCTATATTTTATTTGATACATTCCTGATAAAATGGTGACTATATGTGAATATATGTGTGCATAAATATTTACGTGCATTAATTTGTATATATGAGTAAATTATTTTATGAGTATAAATACACTTTTCTTAATTATTAAGTTTCACACGTATTCTCGTAATAATAATGGTAAGAAAAGTGTACACGTATGTGTATTAATTTATAAATGTATTATACCTTAGCTATTAAGTATTGCACATATATCAAGAATGGATAATAATAATAATAAATAATTTAAAAAAAAAAGAAAAAAGGACGGAGGCTGGCCAACACACGTATTGACATGCATGGTTTAATAGCAGCCGTGAGTTTTAATAAAAAAAAATGATTAAGTCTTAAGTTAGATTAGTCGGTTGGCATGCCCTAACTATTACCATCTCTATATAAATCCTCTTAAGCTAATTAGGACAGAAGCATAAGCAGTGACAAAAAAAATAGAGAGAAAAGAGAGAAGAAATGGAGAGAGAGGAGAGGAGAGAGAGAGAGAGGAAGAAGGGAGAAGAGGGAGCGCGCCGGAACGTGCGTGTCAGAGCGAATTAATTATAGTTCTTCACGAAATCTATACTATTATCACTATTAGGATTCCAGGTAAGTAGAAGTCCAACTACAATGCATAAACGTGTCATGTATAAATTATTTGTGATTAATATGTGATAATTATGTTATGTATTATTAGTAATTAGTTTAATTACGATATGAATTATTTGAGATTAATTTGTTATACAAGTTGTGAATTTATATGATTTGGAGAAAGTAGGGTTCATATTCAACAATATTATTTGTAAATTATTTATGATAATTTTGCGATACAAGTTGTGGATCTATGTGATTTGAAATAATATCATTGTCCTATATAGATCTGTGTGATTGAAAACTATTGAAAATATATTTGTATGGCTTGAGAAGATATTGGTTATAAGGATATGTGGGATCCGAGGTGAAGTTGTTATTCCAAAAGTGGATCTGTTCGAATTGAAGTTAAATTGTTGCTTTATTGTGATTAAATGTTGATATTGATATTGTAAATAGTTTGTGATGCACATTTAATTGTTCTGGGTGCATACCATGCATAAACATGAAAAGTGTTTTCCTCAAAATTAATAAGATACTAATAGTGTATGCGGTCACTATATATGCATCTCTGTCAGGGTTCAGAAAAATCATTCTCGATACTTTATTAGGGGTTCAGAAAAATCGTCCCCAACACTCTACCAGGGTTCAAGAAATCATTCTCAGTATTATATTCAGGGATCAGAATCGATCCGACACTAAGTGTGTCTATTGAGCTTATTTGGGGTGCATATCATAAGTGTGTCGTGGGGATCCCGCAGCGTGAACAGTTTTCAAAATAAAAGAGATCAACTAGAAAGATTAGGAAATAGGCGATAGAGAACTAAATGCATTTTCATGCACTAACATGCATGATTTCTACTTACTGAGATTTTCATCTCACTAGTTTATGCATCGTAGGTGAGCCTATTGATGATTGAGTTTGTGATGTGACTGTGCAAGCTGTGGAGCTCTTATAGGATTTTGAGCGGATGTACATAGATGACGACCTATTGGGCTATGCCGTGAATTTATTTTGTTTCTGCAAATATTTTGTTATGTCATATAATAAGTATTGTCACGAGTTTGTGTGGTTTGAAATGTTGTCAGAAACCAGTTACGTATGTTGAACTGGTGTGATGGTTTTGGTTATAAACATATTATGTGAAAAATTTCTATATGCAGGTTTTTATAATGATGATGTTTATGTTAAATAGTATTTGAATTATAAGTTATGTAAGGTGAGTCGTGTCATCTAAGCAGACTCTATTTCATTGAAATAGTTACACTCTAAACTCTCTTCAAACAAAGAAAGATAATTTGAAGGAAACAAGATAAATTCCTTCTCAACACAGAATAACTTAAATGGATGCAACACTATCTATCTACATTTAATGTATGATTCATACTTCCACTGATCATGCCTCAAAACATCTTGAATTCCATGCTGACAAACTGTCATGATTTGATTGTGCATTAAACAAGTGAGCTTGGGCTTCTTTAGAATGGGTTGGATCCACTTTTGAAGAGATATCCTACATATAAAAAAGTAAAGCTCAATAGACAAGTTCTCACATGTCACAAAATTATTATTCTACAATCTCCCCCTTGATATGTGGGAACAACAACATAAGGTGAGAAAAAATCATTATCAATCAAACATCACGACTACTCAAGATGGTTTATCAAAAGGCACAAGATGATTAAAGTTAACTGTCAACAGTAACTCCAAAAAGCATTAAATAGACTAATCAAAAGCATTAGCATAATTTAGACCAACAAACCATCAAAAGCAAAACATCCAGTAGCAAAATTCACTTCAGTTTCCACCAGCAATAAACTTCTCTTATCTACTACCTTCTCCTTTTCCCAAACTATCCTCTCCTGATGCATTCTCATTCTTACCAGAATCTGAGCTTTCAGATCCAACTATAGAGAATTCTTCTTCTTCATTGCTAACACCAGTTATCTTCCCCTTTGTTGTTCTCGCAACCATAACTCATTGAACTTGTTCTAAGGACTGTTGTGCTTCATGCAAAAGACCAAGAGCAAGCTGTTGCTTCTTAATAACAAGTTCAAACTTTTTAAAAGAGTTAGCGGACTCTTCAATAGATTTTGCGATCACCGACCTCTTAGATATTTTCAACCACTACAACAGAGGCTCTAAGAGATCTATCCCTGGTGTCAGAGTTACCTCATTTCTCAAAAGAACTTTTTAGATAATGCTTGAAAATGGCAATTTCCGCTGTCCTCCCAATTTCCAGCAAAAGCTATTACTTATTCAAGCACATGTTTTCCAAAATTTATCAGATACCCTTGTAACACTTGGAAAAAAAAGTTGCTTGTGCCGATGTCAGATGTGATTTATTCACCGACAGAGTCCAGTTGAAGATAATAATTTTGTGTAATAGATTTACCCTTGGTGACAGATCAGAAGGTGAGATCCCTGGCTTGACCCATTTCTTAACCTTCTAATCAGTTAGTAAAGAACAAACTTCATCCAAAGAAGGTCTCTTTGATTGCTTGGGGGAAGAAAGGCCCAAAGCAACATTGATCTCTTTAGGAGAGAAATTACAAATCCGATTACGGCAGAAGACCTTTTCGAACCTGGGAGAGTTGGGATTTCCCACATCTCTTGTCAGATTAGTGTAAAACTCAAGCATAATCAGCTTACAAAACTCTTCAGCTTAGTCACAGTGGGTACAAGACCAACTTTTTCAACGAGATTAAAAATCTTCAAATCAAAAAATTGAGAAAGCAAGATGATCATTTCACATGTGAAACTCATTTTAGATAGAGCTTCAAATCGCTTCTCATTCTCTTTAAAATAGAAATTCTTGGAGCGAGCATTACCTACATCTAGAGGAGAGTTATCAGCATCAGTCGAAGACAACTTAGCGACAGGAGCAGAAATCAGAAAATTCTCAGGTAGTCGTTTTCTCTTGGATCTCCTCAGATTATCAACTGCAATTTCATCCACTCTACGATCTCCCAATTCAATCATCTATATGCCGGAACCCTGAACATTAGACTCCTCAGATTGAAATCCTTTGAAACCAGAGTCTTTTTGCTTTTTTGAGGGTATCAAGGAATAAGGAACTTTGGAAGAAAGATTTAGAGAGAGAAGTTCTCTTTGTACGAGCCATGGAGAAGATAAACAATCGGAAGAGAACAATTGACCATACAAAGGAAAGAAGAAAGACCTTTGATCTTCTAAAGGCATTTTGAAAGAAAGGCACAATTAACGGAGAAAAAAACCACAAATGAGCCCAAAATTATTACAGTAGCATATTCAAGAGAGTATACCGGAAGAGATAATAGGAATAACATCACACCAAACTTCATCACCTTTACTAAGCCATGTTAACTTGTAAGGTTGATGATCTTCGATTTTCAATTTCAACTTCTCCACCATATTAATAGCCACAACAATTTCACAACATACACCATTAACAATGATATCACATACCTTGTCATTTGATATGCACCTAGTGTGAAAATTATTGTAAGGAAACCATGCATCATCAGCAACATTGGTTGCATCGAGGCTACATCGTATCACCAAAGATTCTCCATGATCCTCGTAAGTGACATCATCATCATAAATTGGTGTTGTTTCTTCTTGCTTCTCTTCATATTCTTCATCAACAGGAGTAATTATCCCCAAATTTAGGTAATCTACAGCAAAGTGTACGAACCCTTTATACTCGAAACAATATATTTGATTAGTTAAACAACTTGGATTCACATAATCGGCATGATGGAACCTTAAGAAGTTGTAAGCTTCTTTATTTCCGAAAGGACCTGCATACTCTGATCCATCACTGTAATAACTATGGCCTGAACTATGTTCTCTTCTGGCTTCCCAAAGATCAAGACGTTTGGTTAACTCCTCAACTTGCTTCTAAAGTACCTGGATCACAGCATCTCGTTCATCTTCAAGATTTTCCATGTTTTCTCTACCATGTACGTCTCTTCCTCTTCTTGCCACCATTGCAAAAAATGAGAATACCAATATTGTACGCTGGCTTTGATACCAAATAATGAGGGTTGATAACAAGAAAATGAGATGAAAGAAGATGGAATGCAAAATTCAACTTCCAAGTTAGGATCAACAATAAAATGAGAACTTCATTCTCAATCTTGATTCATAAAATATTCATAATTTTTTAATCTGCTCTAACCCTCCAATACATAAGGTATTAATAAAAGAAAGAGTAAAGAGACTCAATTAAAGAAACAACCTTCAAACTTCCAACATAAACGAGAATTCAAAGTTACTGGACCATACGTTAAAGACTTTGAACGGTCATAACTTCATGCATACTTGATTCAGATGGTCAAAAATATTTTTCTGAAAAGATAATTTAGTTGACTTTCTAATGCCACCAACGACGCATTAATTAGAGGCATGTAGAGAGAGTAATCACAGAAACATTGAACTATGGAAAATTCAGCGAATTTATCCTACATCAATGCAATTTCAAGGCGAATAATTACAACTAATGGAGAAGTGGGTTTTTTTATGGGAATATTAGGATATTTCCATTAACATTTACTGAGCTAGCAAAGAAAAATTCAATAAACCAAGGGGCACCATAGTCACATAAACCATCGACTTAGTCAATAGAGATGTTATCAATGACTACATTATTCAGGTATTAATTTTAAGCTTAAGTCTACATACATATTGCATTTCAGTCTCCTTTAAGCATATTTCATGTCCTAGCAAGTATGATTAAGAATGCAATAAATAGAATATAGACATATATCTCAAATTATCTCATAAGTGATGTTAGACACTTACATCTGCATGAAAATTGCTAATATAGTCTACTTTAAGCATGCAAGACATAAAAAAAGAATATATATCACAGATTATAAATCATCATCAATGTTTCATGCTTAAGTCTACATGAAAAATGAAATTACAATCCACAATAAGCATGATCTCAAACATGAATCTAGGTTATACCAACTATCAAGGAAAAATGGCCTATAAATTCAAGCCGGAGCATCATAATTCAACAAAATAATTTTAAATCACAGTTACAAGACAGTGATCGATTGTTCAGGGCAGGTGCAAGCTCAAATGGATTTTGAAATCAAAATTATATGCCAACCACCAAATTCACCATATACAAATATTAATGATTTGGGATTTTTCAGAGCCATACAATCACTTCAAGATGAGACATTAAGCATTAGTGTGAATGATTTAGTAAATGAAGTGTTGCTATCTTATCAAAATTTAACAACCATCAAATTGAATAGTGTATTTCTAAGCTTACAACAATGTATGGTAAAATCTTCAAAGTCAAGGGGGAAAACAACTACAAGCTGCAACACATGGAAAATGAGAGGCTTATATGGGAAGACACTTTACCAAAGGTACTTGAAGTGGATGAACAACTTGTTAGAGATTGCATCTGATTCCTATTGGATGATTGGATGAAAGATGGCTTGGAGATTTTCCATATGGAATAGATGGTTTAATGGCAGACTTGAGTTATTAAATAAAGTACTAGGATAAGAACCTAGTTTTTTGTTTAATTTTAAAAGGTATGAAGTCATTTTTTGTGATGTTTAAAGCCTAAACTAGTTATCTGGATGTTATCTTTGAGGTAGAATGATTAGTTTATGAAGTAAACATTTAGTCACTAGATGTTTAAATGATCAATTTCAAACTATCATTACATATATGAAATAGTGGCTAATTACATACTCCCTCCGTCCCGCATTAAGGTTTACGTTTTCCATTTTGAGTTGTTTCAAGTTAAGATTTACGTTTCCCTTTTTGTCAAGTTGGGACCACACAAAATAATTAATTATTCCAAGTAGGAACCATACACAAAACTAATACAACTACCCACTGTACATTAAATATTATTTCTCTCACCTCACTACACATTAAAATATTATATCTCTTAATCTCCGTGCAAAAAGCAAACGTCAACATTAACGTGGGATGGAGGGAGTATATGATGTTGGCATGTCATCATAGTAATATATCTATTTCATTATGCAGCAAAAGAGGAACTCCAACAAAAAAAACTTTCACAAGATCAACAAAAATTGCTTAAACAAGGTAAGTTAATAATTTAAAAAGGAGCTTTAGATATGTACACTCAACACCAATAATTTCCGACTTTGACTGATACACTATAATATTACAACCCAAATATGAAAAATTCACCACATCACAATCATGTAACTCATTTCCATTTAGAAAAATATCATCATTTGGGGTGATAGAGTGACATGCATTACAATAACATTGTACACCAAGACATGATAATGCAGTCTCCACCATAAACCTATAAATAACTCGAATAAGGGTCATATGAGGATATATCTGCAGCTAGGAAATAATGTGCAAATAAAATCGTAAACCTAGTCACTTTCTTTTTTAGGAACCTTTGGAATTAGCCAATAAATGCGATATTATAAAAAGTGAAAAAAAGAGGTAACAGGAGATAATGAAGGAGAAGATCATGATGGAAACTGTCATTAGAAAGCCAAACAAACGGCTTGCCGAAAGAGCCTCAACAGGTGACCCCGATAATCAAAATGTAAAAATTAAACGTGATAATGTAAGCCAAAACAAGCAGCTTTAATGAAGGCTTAATGAGTTGGAAATGATGAAGACAGGAGGAAAGAGAATATGAACAAATCTAAAGCAAAGAAGCAAATCCATAAGAGATAATTTTTTTGTTGTAGACTCAATTACAATATTGTTTTGGGCATAATTAGTTTAGGAGTTAATTTAAATTTTTAGTTAGATTATTGGTTAGATTAGAGCAATAAAGTGTAAAATCAGTAATGGAAAATTAGTAGTATTGTTGCATAAATACTTGGGATGACTCAAAATGTAAAATATGCATTAATACGTAGGACGGAAGGAGTATAATATTTACTCCAACAATGGGCTCATGAGTTAAAGTTTCACAATTGAGCTCTACATTAGAATTGAAGCATTTAATTGCAAAGTCATCTCTTTATGGGCCTGAAGTCCATCAACGTTAATTACAAATTGTCTGCCCACCTCATCATTAAAAAGAATCTCATATTGATCAATTATTACGTATTGCGATTCACATGATAAAGGATCCTTCTCAACACAATTATCTATACATACTTCAACTTTCCAGAATTTTGAAAATCTCCCTCATTAATTGTATTGTATCATGTGTCCTTGGCATCTACATCAAAATTAAGCAGTTTGTCCAACGATTTATCTTCCTCATTGAATCTTGTCAAAATATCACTTTGATCGTGAACTATTGCTCTAGCTGGGCTGGAGATAGTAGAATTTTATAGCCAACTACATTCTGATGACAACTCTGATTCTTTTCCACTGCTCCAAATTGAGGGATTGAATTCGATATCTCCATATACTCTTCAATCACTTTAATTTTGAAGGTTCGACCATTTATTGACACCGAAAGAACCATGTCAATATCATTCAGATACGAAACTGATAGAAGTACCCTAGCAACATCAAGTTTTCCTCTATTTTCAGTAATTCCATCAAATTTAATTAAATTTCCTATCTTAGAGTTTGCTATGCTTAGGAACTTGTGATTTCAAACACGATACAGAACAACGATCCATCTAGTCCAGTCTACGACGGTGACATATATACAGCTGCTTATTTCCACGGCCTAAACCATACAAACCAATATGACACCTACTCCTCCATTTCCTTGGCAAGTTCAACCATAGGCATTTTTGTTTAGTGCGAAAATCTGCATGTTCTAGGGTTCGATTTAGCACCGTTTTGTAGAATTTATGTTCATATTTTAGCACTAAATGGTTAATATTTATATATTTAATATATTGGTACATTTGAGGTGTTATTTCGTACTTTTAGGTGGAAAACGGATTAAAAGTGCAAAGTTTGAATGAAGAGTGAAATTGTCAAAGAATGCTGAAAAACGAATATCATCTTTGCATAATTTTTTTGTATCTTTTTGGAAGTCCAAACTAGTCAAGTAATATATGGTTGGAAATCCACAGAAAATAAGGTCATTTTGGCTCAAGAAACACCCCAATCGGAGTTGAGATAAGGAAGTTATGATCAAAACGGTGAAGTCGTGCATGCTGTGCCGACCCAGCACGACTCGTGTCCTACAAATGTTGGAATTTTGAGAGTTTTTTATTTGGATAGAAAGCCAAGGAAAAGAGGATCTCATGAGCATAAAATCATTCCAATTGGAGTTTGGATGCAGAAGTTATGAGCAAAATTGTGAGGTCGTGCAGACTGCCGACAGGTGGCACGACCCGTGCGGACGTGCGGCGCGAGTGGGCGGCACGACCCCTGCCATAGTCAGCACGACCCCTGCCATGGCGGCACGAGCCCTGCCATGGCTGGCACGACTAGTGCCATGTCCCAGCATGTCCAAATTGAAATTTTTTGGCCTGTTCATATTTTTGACGTGAAAAAGCCCACTTTTGAGGTGGAATCCAAGTATTATGAGCCCTCAACTATAAAAGGAGCCATTGGGGAGTTCCAGAAGAACCCTAACTCACCACCACACCATTTGGGCTACACAATCTTAACCCATCACCTTTCGCCATCCATTTCTACCTTTCACCCGCCTTTTACCTATCACACTCAATCATGGTGTTTGCTACTTGAGAAGGAGAATGGAGGAGGATCATCAAGACGGAAAGAGAAGACAGAGAATTATTCCAAATAAGGGTTTTTCTTCTTTCTTTAATTTCTTATTGTTGATTTATAGACTTATGGGTTAGTTCCATTCCATAGGTTGTTGCTTGTAACACCATGTGCTAGTATTTTTCTGGATAGTTTTAGGTTTTGAAGGTTGAATTGGATTGAATTGATGACCTAAACTAGGTTATGGATTTCTGTAGTATTCTTATTCCCTTATTAATACTTTGAATTAAGACTTATATTTTTGTCTTATATGATATGTCCCCATTCATTATATGTCATTATCTTATGAATATGTATGATTGTTGCTTGTGTCATAGAAGAAATTGTATTTGTCTATTTGTTATGTGTAAAGGGATCTAACCATATAATCTTTATTCATTATAATAATTAATAATGGACACTTAATATATCTATTAATTACCATTCTAAAGTATTTGGTTTCTTAGATTGTTAGGTGCACTACAAGAAAAAATGCATTTAAACACATTTAAAAGTGTTGTTATAGGTAATATATTAACACATTTTACCTATAACTACGTTGATTTTTTGTGTGGTCCATTCTGTTGTGGGGATAGGTAGTACCCCTAAGACCACACTTTAAGGTGTAAAGAATTATGACATAATAACACACTTATATCTATTAATACACTTTGAAGTGTGAAGAAAAGTGACTTATTAAGACACTTTTAAATGTTACAATATAGTAATATTAAATAAAATAAAATTAAAAAGATATTTCTCTTAGATTCGAACCTGTGTCACCGTATCACCTGATGAGATCTCTATATTAAGTCAGAAACCATTAAACCATAAATAATTTTTGTGATTTTTTTATAAAAATAGTATATATACATAGAATACATAATTAATTTTTAATATTTAAATTTTATAATATTAATTTTATATTATCAATTTAATAGGTATAATAAATTAAATTTAGAATTATTTATTAATTATAATTCAAATTTAATATTTTTAAAATAAATTAATAGTAATATAAAAATATATATATAAATAATTATTTTAAATATTTAGCATTTTTATATATTTATTATTATCTTAAATTTTAACGTCAAATATTTTTTTTAAATAAAAATAAATTTTATTTTTTAATCATTAGATTAATTAAAATAATTATTATTTTAAAATAAATATAACCTTAAATTAAATTAACAATAAAAAATTATCAATTTAAGTAAATAAAATGTAAAAAATTATTAATTTAATTTTCTTAATTTTAAAATTTTAATTTAACTTTATAATGAAATAATTTATATTTCATATTTTAATGAGGAAACAAAAATTTAAAAAAAAAATTATTTTAATGATTAGTAATCTTTATAATACATTTGTGATAACAAAATACTATTTATACATATACTTTTAAGTGTTTCTAGAGAGTACATATAATGACACTTTTTTGTGTGTTAAAAAATGTGTAACAAAAGTGTAGTAATAGATAAGTGTTGTTTCTGAAGTGTGGTGATAGGGCAAATATCAATACATCGATTTATTAAGTGTCTTTATAGATCATATATTAACACCCTTAAAAACATAATGTATCAATACAATACCTATTATTACATCGATTTTAAAATGACATTAAAATATGTGTGGTAATAAGCATTTTTTCTTGTAGTGGTGGGAATTGAAGTTTATTTCTTAAGTACCTATAAAGGAAAGTTTAGTGATCTAACCTTTAATGGTATTTTGCATGAAGTGCCTAGAAAGGGAGTAGGAATTATTCTTCTGCATCTGAGGGGTTGAACCAGATTTATGTGTTGAGTTACTTTTAAAAAGGGATTTAACATTGTTATGTGATTGCTTTCATAAAACCTGCAGGAATTCTAACCGATTGTCTAGTGATTTAATTTGACCAATTTAAATTGGATTTCCTAGAGTTATCGTGTCTTCTCTCTTGAAACACTTGTGATTGTTTGTGACTTTTATTTCATTTTTATTTATTTTATTTTGAATTTTTTTTTCAACATAATTAGTTTAATAATTTCCAAACTCAGAAAATGTTACTTTTTCTTAATTATTAGTGGTGCAAATTATATTTATATGGTAATCTGTTTAGTTCTAATCCCTTGGGTTCGACAATTTAACTTGGTCACACGCTGAAACTGCAATTGATTCCCTACACTTGGGGACGCATAAAAATCGGCAATCAAGTTTTGCTTAAATTTCGCAGCAGAATTTCATCATCCCTTACAAAGCACGATTTTAAATTATTCCTCACTCAATTTGTATTTCTTCTTCTCCATTTTCTTCCTTGAAAAATCATTTTATAAGGATCTTAGCCAGCACTCAGAAAGCCATTCTTTCTCTTTCTACTTAGGTTCAAAGTTAAAAAATAATTCGGTTTGCTCTTTTTTCATTTCTATAACACGTTTGTCCGCTTGTTTGTCATCCATTGTGTTACATGACAACTTCTCAGAAGGATTTATTTGATAGCATACCCAAACCTGCTTCAAAAGATTGTGGTTGTTATTTGGATCTCAAATGCACCTGGCTCTTCATATGACATTCAAATTTTGGTTGGATTTTGTTGCTTACTATCCATAGCTTGTTTAGTTTATTCACTGTTTCTCCAATATTCTTAATCTTCCTGTCCCATAAGCCTACGAATACAAACCTCTTTCCTGCTTTCTCTCTTTTATTGGGGCAAAAGATATCTGCAACCTCACTGAATTTAGATATCACATTCTTCCAGAAAATTCCTCAAGGAAAAGGACCTAGAAGCTTCTCCCCAAGGTTTTGTTCCCCTTGTAAAATTCGATTAAATCTCCCATTCCCTGAGAAATTATAAGTCTGTCTATCATTCTTGAAAAAATGTTTAAGTTTTTGCCTCACCAGTGGTCTCTCGATATAGCTAAATCTGTGATCAACCCACCCTCTCGTCCTCGCATATCTCTCTTTCTGTCTCTAGCCATTTCTCTCGCACTTAATAATTATATTACTCATACCTATATAGTGTGATAGTAATTTAAAAAAATATATATGTAGTGTGATACTATATTTGTGTAAGTGGTGGTTGTGTACAACTATATATCTTAGCTATACTATAGCAAAAAATTTTTCTACCTACGTGTCATCTTTAGAGTGCTCTAAAGTGACGTGTAATTTTCTCAATTTTTTTTAGTTTTTTTAAATATTTTTCTTATTTACTTATAATTAATTTTCTTATTTAATATTATTTTTAAATAATATATTTCCTTTATTAATAAATCTTAATTAGGTAATAATTCTTTTTAAAAAATTATATCAAATAAGACTAAAATATTAATTAAAAATATATTTACCATAAAATAATAATTTTTTTATTGATGACTAATTAAATTATGAATATTTTATTTATTTATTTTGGTATGATTGATTAATTACTAAATTCTTTAATGCAAATATATTAATTAGCATCATATTAAATCAAGAGAATATTCCATATAATATTCCCTCTCAACCCACCTATAAATAAAACTTTTGATATTTATTTTAAACACACACATTCGATTCTCCAATAGGAATATGAGCTTTCTTCAAGTTTCTGATTCATAAAAGTATAAAATTTTATTTCGATAGAGCGAATCAAATAGAAATTTGATCAACCTCTAAAGAATCGATTCAAGTAGTATTCAAGAGGAAGATGATTGATTCAAGTATTCTTATATCGATTTATTTCTAAGGAATCGATTCTAGTATATGATTGATTCAAGTATTCTTATATCGATTTATTTCTAGGGAATCGATTCAAGTATTCTTTAAGATGAAAAGAATCGATTCAAGTATTCTTGAAGAGGAAGATGATTGATTCAAGTATTCATAAATCGATTTTATCTATAGAAAATCAATTCAAGTATTCTTTAAGATAAATAAGAGGTTTAAAATTGATTCATGTGGAGAATTAAAAGTTTTTTCAAGTTCTTTAAGTTCAATTATTATTATATATTATATTTTTTTAATACTCATATTACTCTATGTTAGCAAATAACATTAGAATTAGAGGATGCATTACAGTGATTATACCTAATATGGATTTGATTTCATTTCATTTTACATAATATATTACAAAACAAAGTGGAAGAATCAAACTTGATTGGTAATTAGTTAAAGTCATTATCTTTGATCAATGACTTATTCCTAACTTTATATACTTTGTTGAATTTTTATATATTATTTTTATTAAAATAAATATATATATACTCCATGAAAAATATATTATGTTATAACAAATATTTATTATTTGAGAATAAGTTTAATTTTTTTAAATTAATAATCAAATTAGTTAATTATTTTCTTTATGATTAATGTATTTAAATGAAATTTACGTATATTAGGCTAAATCTTTGTATGATATAATACGAAGATTGTAATTACACAAAACAATTATATAATAAATATAATATTTTTATTTATATAATTTGTAATATTTAAGATTATTATAATAAAATAACAACTAAATTATTTAACTTGCACCTCTACAAATTTGAAAACCTCACATCAATTTTCTAACCTCAGATTATATATTACTTTCAGAATTATAATTATCACCTAATATAACATACTTTTAGAAAGATCATGTTACCTTCAAAAAGTAATAAAATCGAATTTTGTATATTACAGTGTCGGTGCTAACTCAACAGTATATGTTGTCTACCTGTAAAGAAAATTACTAATTGTTGAATAATCATATTAAATTGATTATTTAATTAAACTTAATAACTAATAATCCTGGTAGTACGTTAGTTTCATACTAGTATATATATATATATATATATATACTCCTTCTGTTCTATTCGAACGTTTACGTTCGCTTTTGACATCAATATAATATTTTAATGTGTAATGAATAGATTTTAATGGTACTTTTTTCTTTTTCTCGTAACTTTAATTTGAATTGATGACATATTATGTAATATTATAAAAAAAATTGAGGTATTAATTTTCATGTGTAGGGCATACATCTACTGAAAAAAAAAATATAAAATTTTGGCAAACATTTGTGTGAACCGAGTTCACACATGAATCCTATTTTTATGGATTACTCTTTAGTTAATGAAAAATTACTCTTTAAAGAGATAAATTATTATTCTTCTAAATGAAAAAAAATACTCTTCACATTTTTTCACATCCTAATTTATCGATTATCCTTTATTACATGAAAATTTACTTTTTAAATAAATGAACTATTACTCTTTTGAATAAAAATATTACTCTTCAAAGAATATTTTTTTATATAATAAAAAGTAATTTACAAAAAATAAAATTCACATATAAACCTGGTTCATACCTGACATGCTCTAAAATTTTAAATGAAACGCTCAAACCGATAATACGTAAACTTTGTAATGGGATTGAAGGAGTTTAAAATATGGTTTGATGACACTAGGGAATCAACATCGATGATAGAGGATTAACTAAAGTCGACAATGCGTAGGGTTTATGCATAGTTTGATTTAGGGGGGTGGGTGGTAGGGAATCACATTTGATGTATGTAATTATGGCATCTTAAGAACCTAAAATATTAACTATGATCTAGCTTACGAATATATCCCTATGAAATGAGATAAAGTGCGTCACTCATTTTTAGGGATTAATAGGCTTTTTTTTTAATTATATATATATATATATATATATATATATATATATATATATATATATATATATATATATATATATATATATATATATATATATATTTCGTGAGCCATTGTCCTAGATTCCGTTAATATAGAGATAATTAAATACAACTATACAAGTAGGGGATAAATACCGATTTGGTCCCATAACTTTTCTCATGGTCATTTTTAATCCCAAAAAAGATAAGTTTGCCAAATTAGTCCCACCGGTGAAGAATTAGGGCCAAATACGTCCTATTTTCGCCGGAAGATGGTGACATCGCTGAAAAATTCCGGCGATCACGTGACAATCACGTGCCATTTTCTGGCGATGTCACCATTTTCCGGCAAAAATAGGACGTATTTGGCCCTATTTCTTCACCGGTGGGACTAATTTGACAAACTTATCTTTTTTTGGACTAAAAAAGACCATGAAAAAAGTTATGAGTCCAAATCGGTATTTATCCCATACAAGTAGTCTTTACTTGCTTTGTCTTTTTTAGCCATGAAAATATCACATTTCATCCGCAAGTAACAAATTTTTCATTCCATAAGTATGCTTGAATTTTTATATGATACTTTCAATATTCCAATCCTCTATTTTAGTAAAAAAAAAATTCAATTTTGGTCTCTACAAAAAATAAAAATAAAAAAACGTTGCTGATATTTAATTTTTATCCTTTATGTTTAAAAGATTTGAACTATGCAATTGTGGGTTTTAGGGCTCAGTTTTGAATGGGAAGTTTTACTTTTCTACATAATAGTTAAAGTATTACTATTCTGCATAGTAGACCATTAATTAAATTTTTTATATACGATAGACTCTTACTTTTGCACAAGAGTTATATTTACTTTTCTTGATGACCGACTATTTTTCCTCTATATATATAAAGACTAATACTAAAAATGTGTGTGAAGAGTATTTTTGAAGAGGAATGTTGTTACTTAAAAAAACTCTTTTTTAGGAATGAAATTTAGTGATGGAATTCCATATGTTGGTAATTACCAACGGATTGCATGCCAATAAGATTATTATTATTTTTCTTAGCAATACAATGACAATGGATTTTTTTATGTTTTTACCAAATGAATAAAATTTGTTGTTATTACTAATGGAATCAATATATAATTAATTATCAATTGAATTATTTACCAACGAAATTGAACATTCGTTGCTAAAAATTTACCAATTACAAGTTCACCAACGTAAAATTACCAATGAAATTCGTTGTCAGTTCGTTAATAAATTAATTTAACAATTAAATTAAGTCTTTTACCAACGAAATATTCTTTAATAAATATATATATTTTTTTACAGTGCGTTGCCCATTTACATAAAAATATTTTTCTTAGAATTTCTTCGGTGCAAATGGAAACTTAGGATTCAAACTTTATTAGTAGGATTTATTTTTAATTATTAAACTTTATTATTTTTCATGCCTATACTTTTTTTTTTAAATTCACTCGTTTATTTTATGATTACGTTTTAAAACTTTATTGATTTCATGAGGCTCGTGTCGTGGTAACTATCCTTCCTAGAAATTTTAAGAACACAATAAATAAATAAATAAAATTATATATATATATATATATATATATATATAAATGAATTATTTTATAAATAATTCTTAATGTAAATAAAAAATGATGATATTTCTTATAAAAATGATAATACTTACAAACGTAAAGCAGCCTTACACAAGTAATGCTCTCTCTACTCAATTTAATTCTTATAACAATTTTAGATTTTAATTTATGAAATAGCAATAAACAAATTAACAATTTTGTCTTAGATGACCCATTTAAAATAACAATTAAAATGCCTCAAAAATATTTGTGTACATGCAATAAGATAAATCTATTAGCAATTGATAATGATAGTCCTAAGCAATCACGTAAAATGATAAATCTAAAAACAAATATATAAAGATAGCCCTAAGCAATCAAATAAAATAGTTTACTGAGGTTTACAATCTTTGAACTATAAATCGAGATGAGTTTTTATGAGATGGGTTGTGAGACGGTCGAACTATTATTAAAGTATATTTATTATAGAAGTAGTATGCTTATTTATAGTTAAAGTGTATCAATAATTAATCATAATATAACTTCCTAAAATTATACTTATATTCATTATTTATCATACTTTAACAATCATTAAACATACTTTAACACGTCTCAAAACCATCTCATATAAATAACGTATTATAAGAAACTTTGTCTAAATGAATTACATCATTAAAACTAAATTAAAATTGATAAATAAAACTTTAATTTTAAAGTGCTTGAATAAATGCATTTTAGTCTCATATAAAGGCGCTCATTTAAATAATAATAACAATAATTTTCAATTGATCCCAAAAGTTTTAGCTAGTTTTTTTTTTTTTTTTGTCTTTTTTGTCCTTTTTTTTGTCTGGCTCCATACGAGTTATGGACGGAATAAATTACATTTATGATGATTTAATTGTTGAAGTTGTGAGAAAAGAATAATATACAACTCTTAGAATATGGAGTATTTGAAATGAAACTATGTGATTTTTTAAAAGTAAAATGTGATTTTTTAAAAGTAAACCCTCCATACTACAAAGAGTTCTCTTTCCTAATTCCTACCACAGTACGCAAAACTCCACCAATAATGTCTCTCTCATGGAGTATATCTCATACATTTCACATTGTATTGAGAAAATTGATAAGTCAAATAAGATCACAATATGATCTTCTTTGAAATCAGCCACCAACACCGACCATAAAGAAATTAAATAATCTCAAATTAATTACTAATTTCTTTGCAATTAAATTGAGAGCCTAGCTACACATTTACTCGTGCTACAATCTATAAGCATAGGGGAGAAACATTTCCCAATAAAAAGTATATAATATTACCTCATAATTAATTTAGACTCCTTTCCAGAACATTTCTAGCTTAGACAGAAATAGAACCAAAATGATGCATTTTATGTTACTCAAAATATAATTATTATCTTATTTCCCCAAATATTGGAATCTAAGAATCTAATTATTTCCATCACGTGTTTTTCTTTTTTCAAAAGGATGCTATACTTTTCCAAGAAAGTATAATTTTTATAGACAAATAATAATAATAATAATAACAATAATAATAATAATAATAATTTCAGATAAATACCGATTCATCTCTCTGCAACAGACTCTAAATTTAAAAATAAAAAAAATTGGTTTAATATATGTAATATAATTCTTGTATGAAAGATTTGACCAGAAAAAAATAATCTAAAAAGTAGAGAAAATCCCAATTTCTTATTTCTACTAATCCATTCTTTATTTCTGTTAGTAGTAAATAAATAAATTAATAGACAAACCTAAATTTCGAGTTAAATATTTCATTCTTCCCAGATATTTTTGGGCACCCTCTATTTCCATCCTTCACTATTTAGGCACCTTTCGTAACATTACAAAATATATACTCCCTCCGTCCCAGGTAATGAGGGCCGGAGACCTTATAGTTAACATAAGGTCTCCGGCCCTCATTACCTGGGACGGAGGGAGTATGTTATTAATCAAATTAAAGCCAATGGATTTACTTATATTTTACTCATTAAATTACCCAAAGTACTCGTACTTTATTTTACACCATGTACTTAGAATTCGAATTTTCTCACTCGCACACACGCAAAAATACTCGGAGAATATTAATTAATGAGTTTAACTGCGGTGCACCTAGTACACCAGTGCATTTAGATATTCTTAACCGTTAGATTAGATTTGTAATTAATCTTCACCATTCAATAATATAAAATAATAATAATAAATAAATTTATTAACTATCCACTGCCCCTCAATTTTATCCTATAATTCTGCAGGTGCACCCCATAATAACCCTTAATTTTAATGTACATTTGTCATTTAAAGTGAAGCTCTGCTCCAATTTCAATTTTGGCTCATATATACTTTTAATTTGTCCTAAAATATGTATTTTTCACTCTCATCCGTTAAATTATATGTAATGAGATGAAAATTACAATAAGTATGAAATATTTTTAAAATATTAGTGTTATATTTTTGCTATCCTTTAAAATTGAATAATTCTTTCATGAAACTGGCTCCACTAATATTTTTCAATTTTATTATTATTATTATTATTATTATTATTAGTTTTCATTAAAGCCATTACGACGTTTTATTAAAAAAAATTATCTTTTCACTTAGGCCATCTCCAGCGGCACTGCAAAATGCGGTGGAAAGGTGATATGGCGTGAAAAATCTTCTCCAGCAGTGATCGCAAAATCTCCGCATTTTTGTGTTGGGTATCTGCTTTGCACCAATTTGCGGTTGGGATGCCGCACTTGAATTCTCTTCTTTTTTATTTTTTTTATTTTTTTTTTAGTTTACTGCATGAAAACTTATTTTTTTTTATTTTTATTGTATTAATATTTTATTTTTAATACTTCACACCAATTAATATTTTATTATTATTTATATATTAATAAATCAAATATATATTTGACAAAGCAATTAAAATAAATATAATATTTAAACATAAAAATATAGATTTACACAAATTAGAGACAAGGAAGCCCATTATGACCTTCGAAATACGTTAATTGATCATCTATGGATGGAGTATTCCAACTCAGAAGACTAGTTATTTAAGCATCATATTGTAATTTAATTTTCAAGTATTTTATTAATTAATGAATATCTTTTAAATATTTAATATAGATTTATTTTGTTTAAATTAAAGATAAATATATCAAAATTAAATGTATAACAATTTTAAATAGGTTGGAAAAAATTAAATAAAGATTAAATGAATATTTTATTTTTAGTGAAAAAAGTAGTGCAAACTGCTGGAGATGAATTACTGTTTTCACACCATTTTTGTGCTGAATGTGCTGCAAAATGGTGCAAACTGCTGGAGATGGCCTTATATTTACTACGAATTATTTATAGATATATAATTCAATTTACAGTGTTCGGCCTCTAGGCCTTGGTTCAATTTCCGATTTTCTTTCTCGTTGGGTTTGGATTTGGGTTGCTTTTAATTAAGCATGACCCAATCTCTTTTTCTTTTTACCTCTAATCCTAATTAGTCTCCTCCCTCTCTGTCTCTTCCAGTGTTTCGCCATAGAAGGAAAGATTGACATTTCTTTCCGTTGGTGGTTCGGTTTCAGTATAAAAAGGTCCCTCACCTTCAATTACCGGCGTGACAAAATGGAGAGCTTGTGAGAGTGTTTGAGGGATAATGATTCTTCTTGTGAGCCAAATTCAGGAAACTGAGCACCTCTCGTCTTCAACGACGTCTCAGCAGCCGGCGATACCCAACATACGGTTATCACTTTTATTAAAAATATTATCACTTATAATCCGTCTCGCATCTAGATTCCGTGAGATGGTTTCATACCAATTTTTCCCTTTATCATTTAATTAAAATTTATGCGATCAATCTAGGACCTTAATTCCGTAATGGTCAAATGTAGATTTCGTTAGATCTTTTAATAGAAATTGAGATAAATTAATTCTTGTGTTTATGTGAAACATATGACCTAGCTATTTAAAATAATCAGATCTTTCTACTGCTCAAAATGAAAATTTAGCTATATTATGTCAAAATATTGTTAGATAACGCGTGAGTATCATATTATTTTGCCGAAAAATAATTACAATAAATTAGATAATAATAAAAATATTCTAATCATAATTTACACTACATATATATGTGTGTGTTTCGTGCTCTTTTAATAAATCAAGATTATTAACTCTATTTGGACTACTGTATCAACTTTATTAAAGCACATAATTATAAAATGATCATTTTATTAATTTATATATTCATTCTTCTAAAAGTATACCAATTTGACTTCTTCGAAAAAAATGTAAAACACTATTACGACTCAAGTTTTGATTAAGGAATATATATGTAAAATAATTAAATTAAGAAAATAATCCTATTTTCACCCCTTCAATCTCATGTCTATTTCTTTTCTCCTTTACTCTCTAAATTTAGGTTAATTTCTTCTATACAAATGTAACTTTAATTAATATCATGTTCATCTCTAGCTAAAATCCGATCAATTCATGAATTTCTTTTTCTAAAGAAACTAATTATAGTGTAATTAAGTGATCATATGGAGTAATATGGGGAGGAAAAAAGCGGTTCGGATCTCCTGTTACATTTTGGTATTACAACTCCTGTTACAAATCGTTGGATGATTGACACGTAGGATAAACTAATCTATACCCTAATCATCAACCCTAAGGGGAAATGTTGAGATTTTCCTCTCCGCATACGTGTCACTCATCTAACACGTGTAACATGAGATATAACACCAAATTGTAACCGTCGGAAAAAAGTGAATAAAATAGGAGTTGCAAAACATAGGGGAATGTGGGAGCATATATAAATGCCAAAGCAGGCATCTTCATACAAAAAGTAAAGTTATTCTCCAGGTATTTTAAATAAGAGTGAAAATTTAATAAATGAAATAAATTAAAAAAAAAAGAGATAAAAAGGATAAAGTGATTGTGTATTGTCCATAAGTAATAGGAGGAGAGATTACATGCATATTAAAGATAGGTGGCAGTTGAAGGAATTAGATGATCAAAAGTTAGCCTACCCTCTGCTCTGTGTGTGTATCTGGGGATTTGCAAATGCATGGGTTCGTTAGCTTTGTCTGCCCCCCCATCCCCCCCCCCCCCCCTCTCTCTCTCTCCTCTCTCTCTCTCCTCCACTCATTTATATCATAACTTGAATGAACCCTATATCCATTCTGATCCATTCCCCACTCTCTTCTTATTTTACTTATTGCATAAAGAAACCTACTCACTCTACCTACTTCAGTAAAGGGCTTCCATAGGGGACCTCTCTACCCCTCCTCCACCCCCTCTGGATATGTATATACATACATACATACATATATGTGTGCTGTGTGACTGCAAGCATAGGTCTTCATGCTGGGCTGTCACTGATGACAGCGCAACTACCTTGCACGCTGCACTATGAGCCACCCTTCATCATCCTTTCTTATTATTCTCAAATCTTTTTTTTTTTTTTTTAAATTATTGACAATTATGATCTGATCTTGTTGAGTAATGCGACAAAGGGTGGATTTTGAGATTTTTTTTTTTGTGAGTTCAGATGTTGTACAAATAATTTGACTTTTGAACTTCATTGTCACATCCCAAGATTTATGACAAGTTTGCCACTACACTAAACTGAAAACAAAGTCCTATTTCATCATTCCTATTCTCTCTCTCTCTCTCTTTTTTCCTTTTTTGAAAACAGATCACATATGCAGTTGGATGTCAGGTACTAGCAGAAGATGATGGTATTTTAGTTCTAATGTCACTTGTTAAGTACTAATCTAATTACAGATCATTCACTAATTCTCATTCTTCCTCTTTTTTTGTTTCCTATTTTCTTGAAAATTTTGCAATGTTGGTCTTGTTATAAAGCAAAACAGCACAGCTGATCATTTTTCTAACAAGTATACAGGTTGTCTTTTGCTGATTTTCTTTCTAGAGAATTTAAAAGTGATACCCTAATATATACCCTATAAAACAAACGATATCCTATAAAAAAGAAGTAATCTTATTTCACCGTGAGACTATTTAACGCAAGTCTTTGTTATATACTCTCTTCGTCACATAAAATCCTTTACAATTTTCTTATTTATTTGTCTCACAACACCTTTCACATCATCAGCAAGGGAACACCACATTTGGTAAAAAATAATAAACTTTTTCTTGAACAATGCAGAACTATAAACGTGAAGCGTATTTTAGGATGGATGAAGTATTTTTGGTTTAACATATATAATTTGAGATAAAATTCATTGTCATATACTGAAGCTTTATCCAATATTTTGAACTTCACAAGGATCCTAGTGAAATCCAAGTAAAAAATTAGGGTTCCCAAGGGATAAATTTCAAACTGGGAATTAATTTTGATAGGATTATAATAGTTCCTCAAGAAAAGCCACAATTTTGCACCTACAATAACTCAAATTATCCTGAAATTGAAAATTGCTAAAGTTAAAAGGAAATAAATTTAGTATGCCATTTATGTATAAACCAGTACTACTTCCTTATTTCGTGAAAGATAATTCTAAATGTTAGAAATATTAATGCTTTAGGACAACTCTGTCATGTGCTCACAAAGAGTATGGAATATGAAAATACTCTTTTTTTTTTCCTTTTGGCAGATCTTTAAATCTTATAAACACTCACACACCTCCACTTCTTTGTGCCAAAATACTGTATGATCTTCTGAGCCATAACGTTGATGAGTTGTATGTAAAAACGAGAATGAAATTATATCTTGAGCATAAACCCTAAAGACAACAATTAGATTTGTTCTTGTCTCCCACCTATTGCTCATATATCTAATGATGTAGAAAATGAATCACGAAAATGACATAAAAATCACATGTACGTACGTATAACATTATGTGGCACTTGTTAAATGACCACCTCATCTAAAAGCTTAAGCTGATAGAGAGTTGAATCGTTTAATACTTAATCAGTTTACACTCTAACACGCCCCCTCACATGCAGGCGTGGAATTTTTTTGCCTCAAGCCTTGCATGTGGAATTTTCTCAAAAATGGGTGGCGGTGAGGTTTGAACACTGGACCTTTGTTAACCATGGGCTCTGATACCATGTTAAATGAACACCTCATCTAAAAGCTTAAGCTAATAGAGAGTTGAATCGTTTAATACTTAATCAGGTTACACTATAACAGTACTAAAAGAAGTAGATATGAATAAGTTGGACAGATGTTAATGGCTAACATATGACCACGCATTACAGTATACATCTTTGTAAGTATACACACCATGTAATAAAAATGGCTAGGTATTCAAATAATTGAGGTACTAAATCTTTTCACAATCATGAGAATGTCACAAAATCTTTTCTCAAGTAGACTTTCATGTAGTAGTGTGCTAGCTAATTACATTTGCAAAAGAGGCATATTATGATAACTAATTAGTCTCTAAGTGTAGTAATTATTACAACTAAATCCATGAAAATTACATATGTCAAATCTTGAATTTTCATGTGTGTGTTAGTGTGTATATAAACACACACACAACCTTTCTCAACCTTGTAACCGATGTGTAATTGTTTATGCTGCAAAAAGAAAAAAAGAGAGAAAAAAAGAATTAGGGAATGAAGCTATATACTATATATATCAATCAACTCAATTTATTTGTTATTTTTGTGCAAGAGTAGCTGGGTTTCAATGATGCAAATTTAGTGGTTAAATTACTTGTTTCTCGTCTAAACCGAGACAAAAAAAAGGATCAAAATCAACACCCCAAGTGCTACATTAAGTTACAGTAGGTAAGCATAAAATTTTCATAAACCAGAAGAGTTTGTACGTTTGATATTTCTTCATAGAAAAATCAAAGGGAGTCATGAAGATACCTATGAAGTAGATGTACCCAACGAAGTAGATATATATATGCATGAATTGATAAATGCCCTAATTAAATGCCTCATTAAATAGAATACATTATGGAGCTTCATCTATAGTGATCACAAGGATTTGTGATCCACATTAATAGTGATTAACGTTTAATCAAGTTCAATAATTGGAACAACTATGCATGAAAGCAAAAACTTGTGTGAGACCGTCTCACGTAAGGCCTTACATGAGATGGATAAAAAGTGATAACATCATTATTACTTTCACTATTAAATGTTATCACTTTTTTTATTTATACTATAAATTATTAATGAAATAATTCACTACACCATTATCACTTTTCATCGATTTCACATCACTTTTTATTAATAATGTTATTTTTTATCCGTCTCACACACAAGACTTTCACATGCATAAAATGTCAAATTTTAACAATTAGTCACATGTTTTTAATTATAACTCAGTTGCCCTAAAAAAAAGGATGCATTGATAAATTTCAACAATCAGTCACATGCGTAGCAATTGCCATTATTAACATCTTAAACTTGATTACTGTCTTTAGCAAGATTCTGAAAATTATTATCTACACAAAATGAAGGATCATAGATACCTAGTACACATCATTAATGATTTTTTTAACAATGGTCCCAAAACAATTAATTATCATGAATAAGCAAGTTTAATATTTCCTTTCCTTTTTTTCTAATTCATTACTCTTTATGTTAGGTAACATTAATGAGACTTTAAACCCATTCAATTGAATTTTTAATTATTAGTAGGATAAATAGTTCACTGCTGCAACATGCTCTATGTGAGTAATAAATTATACTTTATTTTTCATTTCAGAATTTTCTCAGTTTTGCAATATATCCCATGTAATATATATATAGTGATATAGTAATTCTCTTGATGAAATCAAAAGTTATATATAGTCAAAATTTTCTAATCCAAATATGGGAAATTACTCAATGAACATCTAGTTTACAATTATCAATGATTTCCAAAATTAACTTGTAGTATTTCTGTAGAGGATGATCTGGTCCTCAAACTACATTTTTTTAAGTAATTCAATAAAATCATACGTAGGACCACCAATACAATTGACATTTCAACATACACAAGAAAACTACATGTGCATGCATCCTGCATACACACACATACACACATATACATACATAAATAATTATATTGTTAAGTCATGGATGGATGAATGGTGACAACATGTAATTAGGCATATTTTCCACTCAATTGACCAATTTAGCATCATGAAGAAAATCCTTTTTCAGCTAGTAGGGACCAATCTCAAATTTCAAGGACATTAGTTAGGCAGCTTGATGTTTCAAGACTTGTAGTATTTCATTTTTTCTTCTTAATCATCAAATCTAAGCTGAATTCTTCTCACATGATTAATCTTTAGCCAAAGTAATCGTTGCGTACCTTTATTTCTTGACCGTTTGTGCCCGTGTCGCTTAGACGTGGATAAATTGCCGTTTGTATCATGTGTGGATTACCTGAAACAATATGTTTTGTGTAAGAAAACCAATTAGAAATCAAGCAAATTTTCATATATTTAACAATAACATGTATTTTTTTCTCAATGGACTCTAAAGATTATATGATAATACAAAAAACATATGATTAAATGTGTGTACACACCAAATTGCTACTTTTTCTCATCATGATGATGAGGATTAATGAGGAAAAAGAATTCTTGATCAAAAAAGGGAGGGTGGTTTATTATGGGAATGATGAATCTTGAATAGCACAACCACCAAGTGATATATATGTGCATCCAAGCATAAGCTAACACTAGTACAGCATGTAAGGATGTACTAAAGAAAGAAATAAATAGAAGGTGGTTATTTGAACAACTGAGAATTTAGGTGAAAAAAAAAGGACAGTAAGAGAATTGATTAGAAGTGGTGAAAAGTAAGAAGGAAAAAGTAGAACAGCAAAAAGAAGCTAAACAGAAATTGATGATAAATGAAAGGGAAAAAGATATACAAGGGAAATAGAGTCATACTTTGGAAAAGCTTGGGCAGCAGTTGTGGTTGTGTTATGGCCACTGAAGCAGCGACAAGATGACAATAACCTGCCAAAGATAATTAAAACAGCTGTAATAAGGGGGGGGGGGGCGTATCTAGAGGGGGTGGGGTGGGGGTGGATCATCATTTTGAATCCATCCATCCCAAGCTCTCTCTTCTGGCTTCTGCTTTGCTCATCAGATGATGTGTAATAAACCAACCAATGATGATCACCTCCTCTGAGTGTTGTTGCAGAAGGAATAAATAATTGATTGCAGAGAGATATAGTCCAGAGATGTACGTATAGTGTATATATCATGAGAATTGAATTGAAGGCAATGTGAGCAAGTGCGATGATGATGATGATGATATGAATATATTAGGCAAAACATAAAATAACAAGGGGGAGAATGGAGATCTAAAAATGTGTCTATCATCTATTTAATTATGCAGTATTAATTAATTCTGTCATTGGATTGTACACAGTACTCAAAACTCACTCAAACACACACAACACAAATGGATGAATATGAATAGTCTTGGAATTACCTGAATAAAATTGATCATATATGATCTACTCTAGAACTAGATATCCAAATCTAACGACATTGACCCCTTCCCTTTATCCTCTTCCGGGTTGTAATTCGGCCCGAGCTGCAGAGACGAGTCGGGCGGCGGACCGTGGTGGTGGTGTTGTTGTTGGTGGTGGTGGTGGACTGACATTGTGGAGGGAAGAGAGAGTGTGGTGGAGGACAGAATATCGCATTCATCCGATTCAGAAATTGGACAGTCCATATTCACCCCGAAAAGCCTCAATCGCTTTGCCGCGGCCTTCCCTTGGACCACCGGCACCGAATCGAACACCATCTGCTCCACCCCCCGCGGCGTCTGCGGCTGGTTCATTGCTCCTCCGCCGCCGGAAGGACCCCCCGCCGCCGACCGAAGGTACACTATCGACCCCGGGGGGCAAGGGTTTCCGTTCACCACGCTGTTGTAAGGGTAGGGGCCATACCCTGTGGGGAGGTGGTGGGCATTGGGGTGGAGGAGGTGGGGGTACTCTCTGGACGGCTGCTGCTGGATGAAGAGGGGACTCCATGGGTGGATGGACCGCTGGAAGGAGAAGTGGTGGGGGAGTGACAGAGGCGGCGGCATCTCCGGCGCGTCGGGGCGGCGCCGCCAGTCGATGAAGAGGCGATCTTTCCCCAAATCACCGATGCCGCGCTGGAAAGAGACGATATCTCCGGCGTCGAGCTTTTTCTCCTTGACGAATCGACTCCATCCTTTGGTCATCACGTAGCTCTGGCTACTGTTCCAGTAGGAGTATCTGAACCGCCATGGCTTCCCATTTCTGTCCTCGAAATTGAGCAGAAGCCCCTTCTCGTTGGTGGATGAATCAAGGGGGAAGTATTTCTCCGCGTGTTGTTTTGGAATTACGAGTCGATTCAGCTTTCCGACGTCACTGGGAGTGACCACTTTGTCGAACATGTGCTCCCTCTGAATCACCACCGCCGAGCTGCTTCCGCCGACTTCTCCGCCTCTGCGGAAGTGATCGTCGGAGGAATCCTCCGGAGCGTCGTCATTGTTGGGCGGTGAGGAGTCGGACGGCGGGTAGGGGTATGGGTGGAGGCCGTGGTGGTGGAAGGAAGCGGCGGTGGAGGAGGAGGGAGCGGAGGAAGAGACGCCTCTGGAGCCAGTAATCTCTTCATAAAACCCTGACCTACCTGACATAAAATTCATGATTCTTTTTTTTTTTCCGGGGATTAAACTTTGTCAATTTCAACTGCAACTCTGACAGATCTACGCAGCACAGCGCAGAGAGAGAAAGTGGGAGAGCAAGCTCTGAAAAATGAAGATGGCGGAATTTAACCGACCAACAACTGCAACAAATCGAGTTGTACACAGCGATTAATCAGTTGTACAGCAGCCTATGCTTCACCGAAGAAGAAGAAATGGAAACAGCGTGTGTCTATACTCCCTCCATGAACACTACAGCTTAACTAGGGTTAAGAGGAGAGAGAAATAGAATCTCCATATTCATCAATCGGAGAAAGAGAAAACGATAACAAGGTCAGTGGCTCCACCAATGACCAGAGAAAACGATTCGCCTAAAAACACCACTCCATCGGCCAACAATTCCAAACTCAGATTGTGTTTTTTTTTTTTTTTCTGCTGCTTGTTGACCTTTCTCAGCTAGAGAGATAAAGAAGCACGCAAGCAATTTTAGTGAGAGAAACCCTCTGCCTCTCTCTCTCTTCATGTCTCTGAGTGTGTATATGTAAGCAGGTTATTCTCTTGGTGGGTGGGTGAGGTGGGGGTGGGATGGGGAGCTCCCCCCGACCTTCCAAACTTAATTACCCATTTTGCTTTCTATTTTAGAGAGAGAAAGGGGAGAGAGAAGACAGCTTAAACTCTCGTGTCATTAGTTTAATTAATCTCTCTTATATACGGATCAATTTCGAGTTTTCTATCAAGTCAACATTTTACTTTAGACTTAAATTTTTAAAAAATAAATAGAACCGAATTTATTAATCAAAAAAGACAATAATTAAGCAGGATTAGCAAGTAAGAATATTTAAATATTTTAGTTTACATATGTATTCACCACGTGTATGAGATACGTGTATTGCTTATTAATTCTCGTATTTATACAATAATGAAAGGATCAGTACGATGTCTACGTTAATTTATACGCACTCTGCTAACTGCGTACAATAATTAATATTTGATTATATTTATTAATAATATTTATCATTGCTACGTACCTCCTGTATTTATTTAGCTATATTTCATAATTAATGTAATTATATGTATAGTGTATTTATGCGATTTCAAACAGAGAACAAAAATTATCATGAAGAATAAGTAATGGAAAGTTCATAATTTATTCACTCATATATGAGTTTATAACAAATTTGTCACATTAACAAGTGCACTCGATTATAGTTTGTTATTTTAATTTTATGTTATAATCAAACTTCATCTAACTAAATTCAAATAATCAGACGTTATATTTATAATCCCTATATAATTCCCTTTACCTTTATTCATTAGAATGATGATACCAAGTTAATTTTAACACACAGCATGTCGTACTATTATGTAGACCAACTTAATTTTAACCTACTTAAATATTTTTAATTTAAATTTTCTAATTTATTAATTCAAAGTAATTCCTTGTAAATTAGCTGACAGTTTAATAAATTTATTTAAAATAATCATGGGTACGGATTTATTTTTTCAATCGAGTGAGACAGAAGAAATGAGCTTTTGGAATAAATTTGATTTTTTTTCTTGGATTTTTTAAATGAGACTCATGAAATTCAATTTTTTTCCCTATTTATATGCAGTTTATGAAAAGATAAATAAATAGATAATTGTATGATCATATTCTTATAGAGTTGAAGTTATGTACTCTCTCGAAGTTATATACTCGATCCTTTCTTACTATTTATATGGATACACTTTCTTTATAAATTACTAAAGAAAGTGTAATAATATTAATGAGATTGAGTATATAAAAATAGATGGTGGTCGTAATTCTTTCAACGGATAATATTCTGTTTGTAATCTCTTTGTATTTATCAACAAATTATTAAAAAAAAAATTAAACTATACTCCATTCGTCCCATTTGAGATGACACACTTTCCATTTTGGGTTGTCCCACAAAAGTTTGCACATTTCTAAAAAAGCAAAAAGTCAAACACAATCACCCTTCCCCATACCATTTCCCCTACCGAACACCCCTAGGAAAAACTGATCGAACTAATTTTTTTAGCAAAGACTTGTGTGAGATCGTCTCACAGAGTTGCTTCCGCGAAATGGATAAGCAGTGATAATATTTTAATGAAAATGTAATATTCCATTGGTAAAAAGTGATAATGGAGTAGGTAACTATTTCATGAATAAATTTTAGTATAAATTAAAAGTGACAACATTTTTAAAGAAAAATAATAACATCACTAATAAAAAGAGGAAAATTGCACTTTTGATCCTATACGAAAAGTCACTTTCAATTTTGGGTTATAATTAAACTAATGGAATCTCTCATTGGACGTTATTTGGTTTAAGGGTCAATCAGTTATCTCCTCTATTGACACACATAATTAATTAAAAAAGTGTAAAATGGTCTCAACGTGAGACGATCGCAACCAAGACTTTTTTCTTTTTAGTCTTTTTTTTCTTCCCTTTATCAATATACATACATTGAAAATTTTCTCGTGCAATCATATTTAAAACATATACACTAATATATAAAAATTTATACACTTTGTTAGCGATATTTAAACACATAATCTATTAGTTTTTTTAATAAAAACTAAATATAAAAAATAATACTAAACTATTGAATAAAAATTGATATATGCATGCACTGAATGCTCATTATATCAACTGTACATATATATGTGTTATTATAACTTGTAGTCATACTATTCCATACAAATATTTAACACTTCAGGAGATACATTTATGATACACAAAAATCATATTTACATTATTTTACTTGAACTAATTCATCATGCAATCTTGTAAATTTTTAGGTAATCTAAACAGGGAAGAATCATGTTGCCAATTCCATAATCTGAAGTTTAGTTCTTCCAAAAATTTCTTCAAATCATAACATTCTACATGAAAAATGAAATAATTTCATATAAGTCAAACAAAACATTCCCAAACACAAATTACAAAATTATTTCCTTATACTCACTAAATAAGGCTATTATAACAATTTCCACACCTATCCAATTAAGACACTCCATTTAAACTTGATAAGAAAAATCACATTAAAAAAATTTTCCCCTTCTCCATGATATAATTAGATTACTGAAGTGTAGCATACTTACGGATGAAATAGAACAAAGAATCGTTTCCACACTTATCAATGATCATATATCGATGAAGAGGGATATTGGGCATGTATTAAAGGGCCAATTCCTTCTCAGCGTTGGATTGCTACGACTCCTGTATAGAGTGTTACACATGATTAGTAGAAAGTTTTATAATCTCTCCATTTATTTTGGTGTAAATTTTTCTTTATTTGGACAATTTGTTTTAATAATTATCCACAAACCACATGTTGTCAATCACAACAATTTCATATCTCTCCATGAACCACAAGTTGTCCTGAAGATAAATATTGAAGTTCAAGAATGAAAAAAGAAAAACTTAGAATGTCAGTATAATCAATGCATATAAAACTTGAGAAGGTATTGCACGAAACAGTTTCACGTAGAACCTTAGTGGTTCTTACCCTTTATTTATTTCTTATTCTTTTATTAATTAATTTCTACTAATTATAAATATACAATTAGAATTAATATTAAACCCTGAGAAAAAATAGTAAACTTTATGGTAAAATATATCATAAACTATAATGATGAAATTACAATTATACCTCTATAATTAGAGTGGAAATAGGTCAGGCAGCATGACAGGGGTGTTGAGAGCGGAAATTCACGCATTTTATAGTTATGCATTACACAGTTTTGCTAGGAAATCCTTGTTTGTTTGCACGAAATTGTTTAATTTCTCGTATTTGTATGATTCAGGTGCTATTAAAGTGTTTTGTTGAGCTTTAAAGGCCAAAAACATGGAAAAAAGGAGCAAGATCGAAGTTGAGCAAATTCTGGACGAGAAGGAACACAACTCGGCCAACTCGAGTGTCACCCCGAGTCGAGTTAGGTAGGGAAAGTCGAGGCCTGACTCTTGTTTGAAGTTCAAAAGATACAGAACAAAAAGGGGATGTAACTCGACTAGCAAATCTTGCCGAGTTGACCAACTCCGGGCGAGTTGAGGCTCGGACACTTACAGAGTGAATGTCATCATGCTCGGCCATCAACTCTTACTGAGTTGAACCAACTCGACATAGAAACAAAGTAACTCAGCTCGAGTTATGTCGCTGAGTTGGCCAAAGTGTAGCCAAGTTGATATGAGATTTTGCCTAGATTCGATACTTTACACGTTGAACTACGTGAAAGTGTGTAAAAGTCGTTAAAAAGCCATATAACATAAGTTTTAGTGTGACACATCTATAAAAGGGCTTGAAAGAAGAGGAGAAACATATAACAGCGGATCCACATCACATTCCCAACCATTGTTCACATTATCCACATACATCCATTCCACACAGTTTAGTATTCGGAGTGTTGATTCAAGAGGAGAACTCAGTAAATTCAGAGAGACGGAGATAGAAATGGAGAAGACTCCTACACGTATGGTTCTATCAATTTCTCTCTTTTGTTTATTCAATTTGAAGTCTAGCTATGGATATGATTTTATCAATTCCCATGAGTGTCGTCTGTAAGCTTTTGAACTAAGACTTATTATAGTTATAGGGTTTTTGAAGGCTAGACTTAAATGATTTGATGATTAAGATATCGATTATGAATTCAACAGAATGCTTATTCTTTCTTATTGATCTTATTTTGAGATATAAATATTCTTTGTTTGTAACGTGATCGGCATCATATTCACCTAGTTTTTGCAGTATTATTTGGTTATTTTAGTTTATTTTTACTCCCATTTTAGTATTATTAGTGGACTCTTGTAGTATTTGTGTAGTGTTTAGTGTGATATTATAAATGTTCATGGTTTTGATCAAATTATACTTAAAACAAAATAAAAAAAATGAGAAAACGGAGTTAGGAAGTGCTATAGAGGAAGAGCTCAAATTATGCTCAAACTTGTGGCTAGTTGCAACACTCATCATAAGTTTGGTACTCAAACTTACCTCAAGGTTGGGATTAGAGTTTTCGAAAGGCAAACTTGGACAGCCCCGAATCAGAACCTTCAACTCACTCCTGCGAAAGGGCAAGTGAAGAACTTGTCACGTTGATGGTAGCAACTCGCCACAAGTTTTCAGAACACCCTGACAATTCTCCCAATTGGATATTTTAACTCTCTTTCATCAGCTAACTATCAATTTTTATTTTCTGGTTGAATTACACACACTTTTCACCTCTTTTCAAACACATTTTCTCTCATCTTCATCATCCATCGTGCTCCATCAATTCCTCTATAATTCCCACATATTTTCACACTATTCATTCACCTATCACCTATCTAAGGGAAGATCATCAAGGAAGAGTAAGGATCATCAAGAAAAGAGATTACTCATTCTTAAAGATATTTTAAGGAGAATTCTTTTCTTGCTTTGTAATCTTTTCATTTAAGAACTACTATGGAACTATGTAATAATTTTTTTCATGGATTCTATAGAAAGCTTGTCTCATTAGTGAGGCTAGCCACATGATGTATTAGGGATTTCTAGATTTGTAGATTTTTTATGGTTTGTTGAATTGATCTTTGATATTTCTATCTTAATGCTTATTCCTTAAATGTTATTTTAGATGTGTGTATAATTTATCCTTTCACGTAATTAGGATGGCAACTCCAATTAGATGTTAGGGTGGTTAATTGAATCGTCTCATTCTAGGATTTAAGCATGTTAGTGTAAGGGGAGTCTGGCCAAGACCTTCGAGCACTTAGAACACTTAAGATAAAACACTAGGAAGATTACTCATGCAAGAGGATTAGCTTAGTGAAGGATACCCCAAAAACTTGTTCCCTGATTTTCTTAGGGAAAATATAATTTCACCATCAAGTGTAAGGGATCAATTGTAGTGCGTGTGAAATCAAATCACATTATCGAACCTACTAGAAAGTTTTAGACTTAATAATGAATCCAATTCATGTCTATTTTAATTTAAGACAAATCCGGATTTTTAAAATGGTGAATATAAAACTACTTTACATAAAATTAATAAGACTAAAATTTAAAAGTGGATACGAAAACATTCTGTTATTCAAGGTAAAAGACTAGTAATGCTAAGGGAATCTAGTTTGCCTATGTGACTGACTCTCTAGACTTGTGATTCACTATCCTGCAGATTTATATAGGAGGATCTCTAAGCCGACTAGACCACTATAATTAAGTGAAATCTATTAATGCTTATTATGAGCTAAAAATCATAGGACCGATTATTAATTAATCCCTTATCCCTCACTAGATACTTATGCAATTAAGGTGTTCTCTTGCAACATACTTACTTATCAATTGATTTTCCCTTTTAGGTACTAGACATTAATCATACGTCTCCTTATCAATTATGAAGCAATGATGTTTTACCTTGTATTTAATATTCCTTATTGATTGTCTAACAATTATAAGCTATATTGATTAATCCCCCTAAAACTGCCACAGAAAACATCTACATTCATTCATAAATCAATATTCCTAATAACAATCTAATTCGAGTTAACTTCATAAATTATCATGGGAATAATAAATTAAAACACAATCATAGAAGTCTCAAATCTCTTCTTCAATAAGAAAATAAACATTCTGCAGTGCTGAAAATCAAAGTATAAAAACATGAAATCACATCATTCAAATTGCCTAAAGTCCTAGCATTACCAATTAAAAGCTTAGCCCACGGTATTATAAAAGTAAATCACAAAGAAGCAATAAATCCTAATTATGAGTCTGACTACTGCAAATAAAGAAATTGAATTAGAGGAAAACCTAAGTAAATTGGACTCCCCTTCTTCGAATCCCATCTTTACCAGGATAACCATCTCCAACTGAGTAAACAACACCGTCTTGATCTCTCCAAAAGTATGGTGGATTAGAGGTGTGTGATGGTGAAGGATGGGGGTGCGTGGTGTGAAAGTGCGATCTGGAATGTATCAATCCTTTTATGATGTTCTTTGTCTGAGCCATTTATAGTTGGACGTGGAATCAGATTGAAAACACAGACCTGGGCCCAGGGGCGGATCCAGGAATATTATTTTGGGGGTACGAAACGTAATTAAAAAATATATTTTATATTTAAAATTATATGGTAAATAAATCAAATCTGAAAAATTATTATTACTATTGATACTGTTAAATTTTTATTTGTAAAAAATAATTTTAGACATTGTTATCATGAATTTATAGCATAAATTTAGAAAATAAAAATAAATTGAATGTAAATTTGTGTTGCAATTAATATTTTGGAGTACAAATGAATAAGAAAAATATGAATAAAAGTAAAGCAATGAAGTTAAATTAAAAAAATAAAAATAGTGTATCGTAATACTCCCTCTGTCTCGCGTTAAGTTGACGTATACTTTTTGCATGGAGATTAAGAGATACAATATTTTAATGTGTAGTAAGGTGAGAGAAATAATATTTAATGTAAAGTGGGTAGTTGTATTAGTGTTGTGTGTTGGTCTAAATGGAATAATTAATTATTTTATGTGGGCCCAACTTGATAAAACACGAAATATAAACCTTAATTTGAGACATTCTAAAATGGAAAACGTAAACCTTAGCGTGAGACGAAGGGTGTATTATAGAATAATTTAATAAAAAGAAGAAAAAAAATAAATAAAAGAAGTAATTAAAAAAAGGAAAAAGAAAAGTTATGGGGTTTGAATCCACTAATAAAAAATAATTTAATAAAGATCAGGAAGAAAAATTAAAAGAAATTAGGAAAAAGAAAAATCAAATATGATTAATGCCGTCAACATAACGTGGCAGAACCACTGGGCTATTGATGATTAGAAATAACCTCCTATATATATGGAGCTTATATTCTGTTTTGAGAGTACAGTTGTACCTCCATGTACCCCTATGTATCCGTCCCTGCCTGGGCCTTCAACTTATGATGCTCGACATCAAGAACCCTTACTCAGTTTATGCATTTTCTTTACACACAATTAATTCACAAAGGATACAACAAGCGACCAAGTAATATCAAACCCAAAGAACGGAGTACTACTGATTAAATTATTAATCAAATTAATTGAGACAAGTTTGCAATAAGATTTGAGTTTCAATCTAACAACTACTAAACATAATATTTAAATTAAAAATTAAAATTAAATTCACTTAGAAGAAATTCAGAGTGTTCTCAAGTACGAAGAATAGGTAGATCTAGGGAATTCCAGTTTAAACTCATTAATCTAACTCTCTAAATATTCGAGTCGAACTCTGCCAGAAGGATTAGGATGCATCATAAATATATGTTAATTCACTTTATAGACACAAGTATACTAGCACGTAAATCTGGTTTATCAACTTGGAGCAAGAGATCTAATTCTATCCCTACTTTCTAGGTACTCACAGTATAAATTCTTTTCCCTGCGATTGGTACTCGAATCCAAATATGTTCTTTTTTTTAGGTACTATAGAATTATCCCCTTTGTCCTACTTACCAACCCACAAAGTGATGTGCAATATAATAAACATTCCTATTTATCATTTTTAATGAAGTCACGGAAGTATCGGTCTGTTCCTTAGAATCATAATAGAAAACCTTAACTAGTCATGAACGCGCCAAATCGACAATCAGATGTATGTTCAAACATTCATATAACAATAGAAGATGCACAAAATGATGATGATTATCAGTTCAAAAATGTGCAATTAAATATGAAATAATCCAATAGTATTCGTAAAACAAACTTCTCCTAGTGAGTCAAATCAAATACGCTTAAACCTTCATAACTCGAGAACTGCCAAAATGGTTATAGCCCATGATGTGACAGACAATACACATGAGATTTGGATAGATCTTACCCATAGCCTGAAAAATCACAATTAAGAAAAAAATAATTACAAAAACTCTAGGTGTGCCGATCTCTTTTATTCTTTCTTCCGTCTCTTCAATCCTCTTGGTTCTCCTTCTTAATTCGACAGAAGAATCTTTAGAGTGATGTGGTATGGATTGATGGGATGGGTGTGGAGGAAGGTAGATGATGGCTCTTATGTTGTTGGAGGATAATGGATTGTGAATTGTGTTCCTTCCAATATTCTAAGTTGTCCTTTTATTCTTCTAATCCTTCCAAGCGACCTTTCTGGGCTTTTTCACGTCAAAATAAGCACATACACATACTGAGGGTGTAAAAATACAAATCTGGAAAAAAGTACGTCCTCGTTCAACTCAAATGAAAGGTCGAACAGATGGTCTAATGGCGGCAACCTTGGTCAAACGGCTGTGGAACATACATGCACTAAGGGTGTAAAAACACGAATCTAAGCCTTCAACTTATGGTGCTCGACATCGAGCACCATTGCTCAGCTACCTGTTCGGCATTAAATGTACCACTGATTACGATCGAGTAAAGACTGCTCGATGCTGGGCAATGTTTTTCTCTCCTCTAGTCTCTTGCTTATTGTCGAGCGGGCATGCTCGACTAGCATTAAGCAATTTCTAGGTGAAACTCAACATTCTCTAAGGCCGTCGTTCGCTGTCGAGCGGCCTTCCTCGATGATGGTAGAGCGTGTTCCTCCGACTTTGCATTTTTGCTCAGAATCGAGCAATAATGCTCGATGATGATTGTACCTCTTCCGGCCAATAGGCTCCAAGTTCAACTTTAATCATTTTGTCCCTCTTTTCCTGTTCAAAACTCGAAAAATATCTTTCAAGCACCTTTTTATTAAGTAGCAATTAGAGCATTACAATTTGTGTAAATAATATCATCCTACATCATCAAAGAGGTATCAAATCGAACTCAAAAGTACATGAAATTTCACTCTCATCAAACACCCAAAACTTAAGGTGTTGTTCATCCTCGAACAACGATAACGACAAACCAAGAGAAAAAATAATGAGAAGGAAAGACATGTTCTACTGGGAATGATCAAAGTAACAAGCTTCATCATCAAGTTAATATCGTAAATTCGAATTACATGTTCCAACAACACTTAATTCAATCAATTCATAATACATGAGTTAAGATGAGTACACACCCATTTGAAATGCTCACTTCACCTACTCACATGGATAGTATATGTCTCTCACACTCATATTGTAAAATTTGTACACCCATTTGGCTTAGTGTTTGCACTCAAAATCAATCCGTGCAAATGCATAACCATAAGCTTGCCAAAAATTTGTTTTGAATGTGTTTGGCTCTATGTACAGAGAAGAAAAATTTGGATAAGTGATTCATTCACTAGTAGAGAATTAAAGTTGTCGACTTTCTTGAAATTATTTCTTTTCTTTTCTCATCTTTAAATTTACTTTCTCTTTTGTTCGCTTGCAATCTCTTATTTTCCTTTCTTTTGACTATCACATCTCAATTGCTTATATCTTTTCATTTTCTCTTATTCAAATCTAAGCAGTCTTTTTCTTTTTCTTTGAGGTATCAATTTCGGGGCACTATCTCAGAATCATTTTGGGTACTAGTTTCGGGCTCTACCCCATATTTTCATTATTACCAAGTTTTCTCTTAGTCTTTTCTTTTTCATTAGTTCACCTCAATAACCATTAATTCTCTTCTAGATACGTATTTTAGACTCAAAGTTAATTGAAAAGGCTATTTCATCATAAGCTACCAAGGAATAAAAGGATTAGGCTCAATGTGGCTTTTTACAGATAATATTATTTAGTAAGGATAAATTTGACCAAGTGACTATCATAAAACAAGGATGGCTAGTAGTATCAAGTAAGATCGAAAGGCAAGTTCTAGAATACTTATACGCGGACGATACTATCAAGAAGAAATAACATGTAAAATATGTACCATGATTTGAGTCTCAAATCTCACATGGGTGTAATTTTTAGGTTCCATGAGCAATTTTAGAGGTGATTTAATCATTCTACACAAGTACAATACAAACATCATGAATGAGCACGTTTTCACATACTCTCCTAATCAATGACATCAACTATCACACAGGCATATAATCAGATTCTCAAGCCAACAGTTTCATAATAGTGCAAATTCAAAACAACAAATCCTACACTATTACAAACCATATCAAATCACTTCCAATAGTTTGCTTTAAGATCCTAGCAACTATTACATTCCTTCATCACAAATTCAAGCATCAATCTCCCATCACAAATAACATAAGTACCACAAATTCAGTTTTACAAATTCAACACATCTACAAATAGTTAAGAAAAGAGAAGAGCTCACCAGTCTGTTCTACTCTAAAAAGAAATAAAAGAAAGGAAAAACCACTATCCTTATCACTCTTGTGAAGGTGGAAAATACAAGGGATGAAATTGACCTCGTTGATGCCGACGATCATAGTCCAGCTGCCAATCCTACAACTGTTGTTGCACCTCCCTTATTATAGTGATCTCCCTCCTTTGTTGTCTCACCTCATCAATCAAAATACCAACATTAGTATAAATATTAGTATTGTTATTTGTCAGGACAGTAATGTTGGTGTTCATTGCAATGAGGGTGTTGGTGATTGTCTGCAGCTGATCAGTCCAGTGGGACCCCCATGTGGGTAGGGGTGGGCAACAATTTTTTAAACCGCAAAAACCGATCGAACCGCACCGCATTGCACCGCACTTAGTATTTTTTTCACTTAAACTGCGATTAATTTTATTGGATAAAACCGCACCGCTTGAATGGTGCAATTTCGATTTTTATCTAAAAATACACCGCACCGCACCGTACTCTATTATTTAAATTATATATATATATATTATGTATACATTTATAATTATGTATTATTGAAGAGGTAAAAAGATATACACTAATTTGGATTGAGAAATAATTTTGATAAAAGTTTGTTTTATGTCACAAAGATTATATTATTTGAGTTGGTTATGGAGTTCAAATTATAATTTCATATCTTTAATATCTCATTATCTTCTAAGGGTGAAGAACACTTTAAATTAAGCATGTACACATATTTATTTTTTTAAGGGTGAAGAACACTTTAAATTAAGCATGTACACGTATTTATTTTTTTATACATCCATATGTATTGTATTGTTATGTAATACGTTAATTTTTAACCGTCAAACCGCAAAACTGCAAAAAACCGCCTAAAACCGCATTATAAATTTTATTCGATAAACCGCAATTTAAATCTAATTATCAAAGCGAACCGCGTATAACAATGCAATTTAAATTTTGTCAAAATAACTGCAAAACCGCACCGTGCACACCCCTACATGTGGGCTATCTAGCCTATTATTGCTGCTGCTCTATATACATCCTGATAGCCTCATCAAATCCTATCCCTTAGTGGCCTCCCTCATAAGGTTTCTACTCATAGGCTCCTCCATAAGCCTCATAGTACTGCTAAGGGATGTACTCCGACTCTGGGTGATATTGCTCCTGCTGCTGCTCCTGGGTGCTTGTATTGCTGTTCTGCTGCCACATCCACCTGTTCTCTTTCATCTGGTACTGGAATGCCTCTGGTGGAATCTTCTCTGTGAATGGTATAAGGGCTCTCCAATCATCACGTCTCCTGTAGGCATCTGAGACGTGCCTTTGCAAATCACTCACCATAGCTACGTTCTCAATGATAAAGTGGGTTATCATTCGGATTTCCTTAGAATGTTGTTTCTCTTATTGAATCAGTTTTGTTATCTTCTACAGTGATATTTATTTAATTAGTTATTTAATTTTTTGTTTGCTTAGTTGATAATTAATTCTCTTAAATACTAAAATTGGTAACTTGGTCTTAATAATCTAGTAGTCATAAAATTGAAACTAGTCTGTCCTTTGGGTTCGATAATTTAGCTTGATCATTTACCAGCTACAATTGGTATCCTTCACACTCAGAAATTAAATTGGAGTGCGTAAAATCACGTGATTAAGGGGCCTATGGCTCGGCTCATTAAAAGCTCCACTTGCTTGGCCTCTTTAACAAATGAGTCAGGCTTAGACTTTTAAATGCATATTTACTTAAAATCAGGCTCAGGTCCCCTCGTAAGTCTTGTAGGTCCAACAGGCTGGCCTATTAATAATATATTTTATAATTATATATATAATTTATTATTTTTTAAATATTTGAATATGAATATAAGATTATCATGCATACAATTTTTTTATATACTTTATGTTTTAAATGTTAACTAAAATTGGTTCGAACATTTATCTTTTATTACTTGTTTTATGAATAATTTGATAAATTTATTTTTAGTATATTTCATTCTTATCAATGTAAAGTTTTCTAAATTTATAATAAACAAGCCAAAAAATTGTTAATGAGCTTGCATGTCAGATGTTATGGGTATTATATCCCCCATGCCTAACGGGCTGGAAGTCCAACAAGCCAATGTGCTACGAGAAAGAAGCCCAACCACAAGGAAATCTAAAGATGAGGAGAATGACAAATCAAGGGGCATCAGCAGCCCAAATAGGAAGGCCCAAGCCCAAAAGACACACCTTGGAGAAGAACCAAGAAGATGGGGCTAGGAAAAGGAAAAAAGATCAGAAAGTCCACTAAAAGGATAGAGAGCCAAGACCCCTCGGCAGAACACCCTGGCTCTGAAGTTGAGGAAGACATCCAAGAGCTCAGACGAACAGCAAAGCCTCAAAAGCCGACCCTTCCAAGGACTAAGAGGAATACCAGAACTGTTGGGAAAAGTACAGACACAACTGTGGGAACGGCTAGTGGCGACAGGCTAGAGGACAAGAATAATGGTAAGAAGGGATGTCTTAGGCAGCACTCTCACACTAAAAGACAACACACAACAGACGCGTCTCTCTTTATCCTCCAATAGAAAGCAAGCAAAGAATAGAGAAAGATCTGCTGCGCTCTGGGAGATACCTGGTGGCACTCTGCACCGGCTGCCAAAAGTCGTCGATGTACCAGCAGCCTCCATTTATGGTTGTCAAAAATCGTTAGGGTTTTGTTGGTAGTATAAATAGATTCTCTCATCAAAGAGAAGCAGGTTACTCATTCTCACTTAAGACGTTACACTTGTAATTGGAGAGGTCAATGAGTGTTGTTCTTGAGGAGGGTAATAAAAAGGGGTTAAGGCTTTTTGGTTGGATCTCCCATCTCTCTTATACTTACTTAATATTGTGTTTGTTGTGCTCGTTCTTAGTGTAGTTTATCGTTAATATGTCTATCGTTAATTTTTTTTATAACTAGCTAAGAACACACATCAACAGTTGGCGTCATCTGTGGGAAACGCTACACTTAGCTGTTCTTATTCTGTTCGATTGTTAAGCTTCTTTGATTCTAGATCTGTGTTCTTTGTTGAGAGATGGGAGGAGAATGTTTCACGACCCCCAGAAATAAAGAAAGAGGAGAATGTTCCAGGGCTCACCGGAATGTGATGAGGAGCGGAAATAATGTCCAAGTCAGCGCACCGGCCGCAGAAGTACCAACTCTGGTGAAATCTATTCCCATCCCCAATCTGGGGGACCCTCAGAAAACGAAAAAGATGAATGAAAAAATCAAAAGAGTGATCAACAAGTATGCCACTGAAGCTCTCTCGGTTCAACCGGAGAGGTTGAGCTTCAACGGCCCTCATAGGGGAAGCCATGGTATTCTGAGGGAAGATCTCGAAAGAAGGAAGAAAGCGAGGAGAGAATATAGCGGAGGTGATGCCAGAGAAACTATCAACTTCATAAGAAAAATGAACGCGGGAGAAAGGGAGAGTGCGAATAAAACTCCAGCAGAAGGAACACACAACAAATACTTCTGTCGGCCAGAGGCGGAAGCCCGAAGGCAGCCACAATCAGGGAGAAACCAAGGGACGAGAAACCCCCCACCCCAGGAAGTGTCCAGAGAGGGTGACACACGGAGACAACCACGGCCCGGATGGAATCAAGAAACAGAGCACCTCCACCTAGGGAGATGCCAAGGGAAGAGGAATCCTACCAGCCTCGCCCGTAAAACCAGAGAAGAGGTCGCCCCGCAACCCGAGAAGTGCCAGTGGAAGACGAAGCTCCGCGAAGGACACCATCCATCTCTCAAAGAGGACATCATCGTCAGAACCCTTCACCGTCCCATGTACGTTAGGAAAGTGGTCAAAGGGGGCGTAATCGAGATAAGGGGCCAAGGAATCGAAGATCTTATTCATCTTCAGCGCCATACTCACAAGAGAGTCGAGACCCTTCATGGGAAGACCTACCCACTACTGAGCTATCCTTTCCAAGGAATGGACGGAACAAGAGGCCTTCTTCCCGAAGAGAAAAGACGAAAAGAGGCCCACGCGGAAGTTTGGTCGGAGAACAGAGAAGCATTCACAAATGCCCCAGCAAGGAACTTACAAGCCTTGATAAATGAGAAATTGAACAAGCATTTCGCAGACTGGAAAAGAAGATGTCCGGAACCAGAGGGGTCCTCCAACAAGCGGTAGCCCATTCTCCTTTCCCGGTGGAAATCAGTAATGCCCCTCAGTAACAGGGAGTCAAGTTTCCCTCAAGCTTGATCTTCGACTATGATTATGATCCATACTCTCATATAGAAAAATATCTAATGTGGATGAGGGCTCAGGGCGCAAATGAGATTATGCTATACAGGGTGTTTCCCCTGACTCTCGAAAATAAGGTGTATGCGTGGTTCAGGGCAGTTCTGGCAGTATCCATTAAAAGCTGGACAGAGCTCATAGAAGCATTTTTGATGCAGTATTCGTACCTCGGAGCCCCTAAAGAGCTGAAGCATAAACTTGCTAACATTGAGGGATTTCCTAAGAAGGTTCAACGAGCAAAGGTCTATGGGGGAAGTCATGGGAGATGAAGCATGCCTCATTACTGTAACAGGGGCACTGCATCCTAAAACCAACTTATGGAAAGTAGTGCAGCTTAAACGGCCAACATCTTATGCAGCTTTCATGGTAATATCTAATGAATACATTCAGGCGGAGGACATCTCGAAAATGGCGAAAAAGGCAAGTAGCCAGAGTACGTCGGCTGATCCGAACCAAAAGAAAGCAAGCGTCGGGGGGACAAAAGAATGTAAAACACCCATCACGTTTAAACTTTTCACAGAAGATACCGAGGTACAACAAATGTATAAGGAACTGAAATCGGGAACCAACTTGAACGTGGCTGAGGTGTTCTACTATGTGAAGGACCAACATGTCCTTCGACCTCCAAGACCAGTTTTACGAACTTCGGAGCTTACCAACCAATGAAAATATTGCATGTATCACTTGACGCATGGCCACAACACGGATCAATGCCGAGACTTGATCACAGAGCTATGGAAGTTGTTCAAGGAAGGAAAATTAAGAGGAATGTTGCTGGCTCTGAGGCCGAGGGTATATCGGAGGGATGCTAATCTTTTTCCTCCTCTGGGTCGACAGAGATCCCCGGATAGAGGACAGAATGAAGGAGCGATGCCTCTACCCCCTCCACCTCCGGTCCGACCGCCAATGTTCGACAGAATCGGAGGGCAAGTTCTAAGAGGTGACAGGCCAGGGGAGATTCACATGATGGAACCCACCGAAGATATCCCTTATGTCGGAACCTCTAAGGCATTCACCAAAACATCAAAAATGAGAAGGAAGACAGAGCTGAGAGACTTGAGCCAGCAAATCCCTCAAGTCTTGTCAATGGCATCGGAGATGAAGGAAGTAACCGAGGCTGACATCTTCTTCACGGAGGTGGATTTCTACGGGATAAGTACCACACATTCTGACCCGCTAGTCATGTCACCTATACTGTCCGGAGTGAAAGTCTATAGATGTCATGGTGGATATGGAGGCATATGCCAACATAATCTTCAAGGATGTATTTTAAAATCTTGGAGGAGAAAGTCACCATAAGGTGATGCCTTGTGGTGATGAAATCAAAGGCTTCGGCAATTCGTTGGTCAGGCTAACCATGGAAGTTGACTTGTCCGCCCAGCTAGAAGGTTTGGATGGAAAGACCCAGGTGCAGAAATAACTAACATTCAAGGTTGTGGATCAAGCCTCTACATACAACTGTATCCTAGGGCGCTCGCTGATCCATGCCTTCGGAGCCATCCCTTCCACCCTTCATCAATGCCTCAAGTTTGTCACGGCAGATGGTAGGGTAGCGACTGTGGTAGGAAATCAAAGGAGAGCAAGAGAGTGTTCATTCATAGAAAAAGTAGAGGGTTTCAGCTATCATGAAATGGATTATTAGGTGTTGAGTTTCGAGGATATCATGGAAGGAGAAGAGAATCACGAAATACCAACGGGAATCAAAGAGCCACGAGAGGGGGAACAAAGGGAAAACTGATCGGATGCGTCCATGGAAATTAATGAAAGAGGAGGAGAAGAGGAGCAAGGGATTGACGGGCTCCTTGTTATAGCATCAGTATAGCCGAATCCAATAGACCAGGAACTAGAAAGGAGGGAGAAAGTGGCGAAAGAACCGAGACGAAAGCCGTTAACACCGTATGAGGATCCGAGAATAAAAATACGAGAAGTAGCCTTAACGGCAGGAAAAATAGAGGTGGTTCAGCTAGACCCAGAGGATACAGAGATCAAAGTTAAGATCAGAACGGAATGGGAAGAAGAATTTAGAGCAGAACTGACCCTACTCTTGAAGGAAAATTTGGACGTATTCGCCTCGAATTCGAATGAAATTCCAGGAGTTCATCCAAAATATGCTTGTCACAAACTAAACATCGATCCCAACATCCCACCTTTTCATCAAAAGAAGATGAAGTTTAGCTGAGAGAAGAATGCGGCCATGGAATCGGAAGTGCACAAGCTTTTAGCAAGCGGAAGGGTCAGCGAGTGTAAATACCCTATAAGAGTGCAAAATCTAGTGATGGTAAAAAAGAAAGAAGGATCGTCGAGATTGTGCATTGATTTCACAGATCTAAACAAGACGTGCCCCAAGGAGAGTTACCCTCTCCCATTGATTGACCAGATGGTTGATGCCACGGCGGAACATGAAGTTATGAGCTTCATGGATGCATTCTTAGGGTATTATCAGATCCCAATGCACCCGGATGACAAGGCAAATGCAGCTTTCTTCTGTGGAAGTGGAGTTTACGAATGGAACAACATGCCATTATGTTTGAGAAATGCAGAGGCGACCTATCAAAGATTGGTAAACAAGATGTTCGAGGGAGAGATCGGGAAGATAGTTGAAGTATACGTGGATGATACTGTGGTGAAAAGCTTGAAAAAAATGGATCATTTTGATTATCTAAAGAGAGTATTTGGAATCTTCCGACATTATGGAATGAAGTTGAACCCAAAGAAGTGAACGTTCAGAGTAAGCAAGAGGAGCTTCCTCGGATACCTAGTTAGCTCGAGGGGAATCAAGATGAACCCAGACAAAGTGGAAGCAATCATGAAGATAGACCCACCGAGGCATGTGAAAGAGGCTCAGAAGCTGACGGGTGGGTTGGCTGCTTTGAATAGGTTCATGTCGAAAGTATCGGATAAGTGCAAGCCTTTTTTCTACGTCATCAAAAAAGTCAAGTTTGAATGGACAGAGGAGTGTGGAAGAGCATTTGACGAGATCAAAAAGGAACTATCGGATCCTAGGATTCTCTCTAAACCATTACCAGGTGAAACACTACAGATATATCTAGCCGTGTTGGAAATGGAGATCAGTTCAGTACTGGTCAAAATGGAGGAGAAGAACCAAAAATCGATGTATTTCGTAAGTCAATCCTTGAGGAATACGGAACTCAGGTGCCCGATAATAGAGAAAGTGGCTTACGCTCTCGTTATGAGCTCGAGAAAGCTAAGACCATATTTCATGGAGCATACCATAGAAGTGATGATGACATTTCCCTTGAGGCAAATACTCCAGAGGCTAGATGCAGCGGGAAGATTGCTCAAATGGTCCATTGAATTGGGACAATTTCATATAGCATACCTGCCGAGGAACGCGGTCAAAGGACAAGTCATGGCTGATTTCATAGTGGAGCTAACATTCCCTACACCAACCGGGAAAGAAAGGAGAAAACCCTGGATAATGCATTTGGATGGATCGGCTACTGCATCGGCTTCGGGAGCTGGAGTCATCATCCAAACCCCATCCGGAGAGACTTTCTCAATCACTGTCAGATTCAGTTTCCAGGCTACCAACAATGAGGCAGAAAATGAAGCCCTACTGAACGGGTTAAGAATGGCATTGGCCATGGGTGTGTTGACAGTGGAAATTAGCGTGTTTGACTGTCCAATTTAACACATTTTTGATGGAAATTCTTGTTATATATTAGCACAAGTGTCTTACATTCATTATATGTGAGAATCAAGTGAACTTGAGGTGTTTTATTTTGTTTTAGGTGGAAAAAGTATCAAAAGTACAAGGTTGGAGAAAATGTGCAATTTGTGCAAGGATGCTAAAAAATGCACGTCCAAATTTCATAATTTTTCTGTATTATTTTGGAGATCAAAACTGTTGATGTAATACACAGTTAGAAAGCCACTGAAGAGAGGGTCGTTTTGGTATGAAGAACACCCCAATCGAATTCCAAACGAGAGAGTTATGATCAAAGTGGTGACGTCGCGCAAGCTGTTCCTATTCTGAACGACTGTCCACTTTGCATGACTTGTTACATATCTAAATGTTGGAGTTTCTATAAGTTCTTTATATGGATAGAAATACAAGGAAGAGAGGATCGCATGAGTGCAAGAATCACTCAAATTGGAGCTTGGATGTGGAAGTTATACGCGAAACGGTGAGACTGTGCAAGTCAATTCGACCAGGGGAGGTCAATTCGACCTGATGTGTTGGTCGAATAGAGGTCGAATCAGATGGTAAAAGAGTCAATTCGACCACGACACCTCAATTCGACCTGCTGTACTAGTCGAATTGAGCATCTGAAGCTTCCAGTAGGTCAATTCGACCTCCAATTCGACCTGGAGGGGAGAATTCGACCTGGCTCCTTGGTCGAATTGACGTGCGGACACTTACCATATCCGTATTTTTACACTCTCAGTGCATGTGATCACTCAAAAAGCCCATTCCAAGGCCTATAAGGAGAGCTTACAAGTATAAAAGGGGGTGTAGATCACACCACAGGGGGAGAATACAATAGATTAGAGGAAGAGAGGCCACATCCATACTACACCCCACAAGGGGGGATCAACCCCTAACTATCATCCACATCCTTTCCTCCATCCATCCATCACTTTGAAGATTCGTTTGTGGAATCAGAGGAGAATTCAAAATGGAGAAGGACGAGATGACTCCCACATCTAGGGTCTATTTTATTTCCTAATTTATCTTGTAATTTTCCATACATCTGGGTAAGATCTATCCAACACCCATGATTGTTCTTCTTAACATAATGGGTTAGAGCCTTTTTGGTAGAACTAGGGTTGTGAAGGTTTTATATAGTTAATTGAACTTCCATGTGTACACTCCGTGCAACACTACTTGTGGATTTATTTTATATATGATCGTGCTTTCTTAATTCATACTCACAGTCGTTTTGTGCATCATTAACTGTTATGTAGAGTCTGACTACATATCTTGGTTATTGATTGAGTGTGTTCACTGCTGAGCAGGATTCCATGTTATGATTCTAAGTGAGGGGACTTCGAAGCTTCATTAGAACTATCATATATGAATACTTATTAATTGAATTGAATTTGAGTTATTAAGTAGGATAAAGAGGATAATTTTATAGTACCTATAAAGGGAGATCATATCGGGTTAGAGTACCAATTGGCCAGGGAAATAATTGATATTGATAGTACCTAGAAAGGGGGGTGGAATTATATCTCTTGCTCCGAGGTTATTCACACATGTTACACGCATGTTTACTTATGTCTATAGAGTAGATATGTATGGTTTAATGATGCGTCCATATTTCACAAGGTAGAGTCGGACATCAACACACGAAAGGGAAATTAATGAGTGAAACTGGATTATCCTAGAGCTACCTATTCTCCTACTTGATCCACTTTCGTATTCTTCGAGTGATCTTTTATTTTATTTGTTATTTAATTAATTGTTTAGTAGATTATAATTAAATTCCAAAAATGATATTGCCACACTTGTCTTAATTAATTAGTAAATAAATAAATTGATAATACGCCGTCCTTTGAGTTCGATATTCACTTGGTCGCTTGCTTAAGCTGCAATTGATATCCTTAATACTTGGAGATTAATTTTGCATACAAAGAAAGCGCACATCAAGTTACATAATCACATGATAATTCTTTTCTGGTGAGTATCGTTCTTGTGCATGTATTCTAGAACTTGCCTTGAGTCTCCTCGAATATACAAGATTAGTTTAGCGGATTATGAAAATGATATTAGGCCATCTTTGATATTTAACCCATATTTTCCCATATACTTTACCTGAATTCATTAAATCCCTAGTCAGCCCGTTTGAGACTTTTTAAATCCATTATTTTGATAGCCAATAAAGCTTATTTGAAGAGAGTGGTGATTTGAAGGATGATAAGGATGATGAAAGAAAAATCTTAAGGATCAAGAAGAAATTCATGGAGTAGTGCTTAAATCTAGTACTTCATGGAATCAAACACCCTAGGGTATTGCTTAAATCTAGTACCCTATAGAGGATGTGAGAGGTAGTGCCCGAAACTGGTACCTCGAAAGAGAAAAGAGAAAAAAAGGTGAAGAAAAGGAGAATGATGGAGTTGAAGAGCTAGGAAAAGTTGAAAAAAAAATATGTTGTGCTTAAAGGAGAAAGATGGGAGAGTTTGAAGAGAATGTTGTGCTTGATTGAAGTGATGAGGAAGAATGAAAGATCGAGAGAGACTGCAGCTTGATTGATCCGAGTTTTGAGTCACTTATCCATATATTTTCCACCTATTCCAAAGAGCCTACATTACAACCTAATAAAAGACCTTTTTGATCCATGATTTACTAGCTACTAGTAAAAGGAGAGTTGAGACAATAGGCAAGCTTATGGTTACGCATGCACTTGGATTGAATCTGAGCGTAAACACCTTAACCCATAAGTGTACATCTTCTACACTTGAGTGCGAGTGATATACTTCCTGTGAGAACATGTTAATAGAGCATTTGAATTGGTGGTGAGTGTCTTCACTTGTATGCTATGAATTGATTATTACATGTAATGAGAGTTGCATGACCTAAGTTGATGACAATTGTATTTTGAATGGGGTATTGGTCATAGTCCTTGTTTCCCCGCTAATTTTCTTACTCTCTCTCTATCTCTTTATTTTTATTCTGTTGCCTCGGGACGAGCAACGGGTAAGTTTGGGAGATTATTGAGAGTGGAAATTAGCGTGTTTGACTGTCCAATTTAACACTTTTTTTATGGAAATTCTTGTTATATATTAGCACAAGTATCTTATATTTATTATATGTGAGAATCAGGTGCACTTGAGGTGTTTTATTGTGTTTTAGGTGAAAAAAGGATCAAAAGTGCGATGTTGGAGAAAATGTGCAATTTGTGCAAGGATGCTAAAAAATGCACATCCAAATTTCATAATTTTTCTTTGTTGTTGTGGAGATCAAAACTATTTATGTAATACACGGTTGGAAAGCCACTGAAGAGAGGGTCATTTTGGTATGAAGAACACCCCTATCGGATTCCAAACGAGAGAGTTATGATCAAAGAGGTGACGTCACGCAAGTTGTTCCTGTTCATAACGGCTGTCCATTTTGCATTACTTGTTACATATTCAAATGTTGGAGTTTCTGTAAGTTCTTTATATGGATAGAAAATCAAGGAAGAGAGGATCGCGTGAGCGTAAGAACCACTCAAATCAGAGCTCGGATGAGGAAGTTATACGCGAAATGGTGAGATTGTGCAAGTCAATTCGACCAGGAGAGGTCAATTCGATCTGATGTGCTGGTCGAATTGAGGTCGAATCGGATGGCAAAAGAGTCAATTCGACCACGACAGCTTAATTCGACCTACTGTGCTAGTCGAATTGAGCACCTGAAGCTTCCAGTAGGTCAATTCAACCTCCAATTCGACCTGGAGGAGAGAATTCGACCTGACTCTTTGGTCGAATTGATGTGCGGAAACTTACCATATCCGTATTTTTACACTCTCAATGCGTGTGGTCACTCAAAAAGCCCATTCCAAGACTTATAAGGAGAGCTTACAAGTATAAAAAATGGTGTAGATCACACCACAGATTGGAAGATACAATTGAGTAGAGGAGAGGTCACAACCATAACACACCCCACAAGGGGGGATCACCCCCTAACCATCATCCACTTCCTTTCCTCCATCCATCTATCACTTTAAAGATTCGTCATTGGAATCAAGAGAAGAACCAAGAGAAATTAAAGAGACGGAAGAGAGAAGGAAGGAGGCTTCTACACCAAGGGTTTTCCTAATTCTTTTCTTCTACTTTTTAATTTTCCGGACATATGGGTAAGATCTATCCAACCCCATGTGTGTTTCCTACAACATCATGGGCTAGAGCCTTTTTGGTAGAATTATGGTTGTGAAGGTTTTTACCAATTTTTCATGTGTAAACTCCGTACAACACTACTTGTGGATTTATTTTATATATGATTGTGCCTTTTTAATTCATATTCACGGTCGTTTTGTGCATCATTAACTGTTACGTAGAGTCTGAATACATATCTTGGTTATTGATTGAGTGCGTTCACTGCTGAGCAGGATTCCATGTTATCATTCTAAGTGAGGGGGCTTCGAAGCTTCATTAGAACTATCACATATGAATACTTATTAATTGAATTGAATTCGGGTTATTAAGTGGGATAAAGAGGATAATTTTATAGTACCTATAAAGGGAGATCATATCAGGTTAGAGTACCAATTGGCCAGGGAAATAATTGATACTGATAGTACATAGAAAGGGGGGTGAAATTATATCTCTTGTTCCGAGGTTATTCACACATGTTACACGCATGTTTACTTGTGTCTATAGAGTAGATATGCATGATTTAGTGATATGTCCATATTCCACAAGGCAGAGTCGGACATCAACACACAAAAGAGAAATTAATGAGCGAAACTGGATTACCCTAGAGCTACCTATTCTCCTGCTTGATCCACTTTCATATTTTTCGAGTGATCTTTTTTTTTATTGTTATTTAATATTTTTGTTAGTAGATTAATAAATCAAACCTCAACCTTAATTGCCAACTTGTCTTAATTAATTTAGTAAATAATTAAATTGATAATACGCCGTCCCTTGGGTTCGATATTCACTTGGTCGCTTGCTAAGCTGCAATTGATATTCTTAATACTTAGGGATTAATTTTGAGTACAAAGAAAATGCGCATCAGGGTGCCGACGAGTTGCTAGTATATAGCGACTCTCAATTGATGGTGAATCAGGTACGAGGGGAATATGAAGCTAAAGATGACCAGATGAGCCACTACAGCTACAGAGATTCAAGCATGTATTCCTAAAGGAAAACATGGGGGCAGATGCTTTAGCCAAGCTGGCCACGACATCAAATACAGAAGACCTCAACAACATCAACATCGTGAAGCGAGAAAAGCCATCGGATACCAGTGTTTGGTTCTTAACTGACCGACCTTCCGAAAGAGTCGTGGATGACCCCAATCAGGAACTATCTGGAAACGGGAGCAACCTCTTCGAATAAGAATGAATCCCACCAGATAAGACTCAGATCGGCGAGATACGTGTTGATTGAAGGGAAGCTGTATAAGAGGGGATATTCATCCCCACTCCTGAAATGTCTGAACCCAGAAGAGGCAAGTTATGTGCTAGCCGAGATACATGAAGGCATATGCGGGAACTATACGGGTGGAATTGCTTTAGCGCATAAGGTGATCAGACAGGGATACTTCTGGCCCACATTGAAAAAGAATGCCACTCAGCATGCACGAGCTTGTGCTACTTGTTAGAGATTAGCACCGATCACAAGAATGCCCTCAAAGCAACTGACATCGGTCTTCAGCCCTTGGCCTTTCGCCAAGTGGGCAATAGATTTAATAGGCTGCTACCCATCGGCAAAGGGGGAGTCAAGTTAGCCATAGTGGCTGTGGATTATTTCACAAAGTGAGCAGAGGCCAAAGCCCTGGCAACCATCACCGAGGCTCGGGTGAAAAAGTTTATCTGGGAAAACATTGATTCGGTATATCTTACGCAATCATCATGGACAATGGCAAATAATTTGATAACGCCAAATTGAGAAAATTCTGTGAGGACTACAACATCAAAAAGTGGTCCTCGACACCTTACCACCCTCAGTCCAACTGCCAAGTCGAAGCGATCAACAAGATAATCAAACACACCTTGAAAGCCAGGCTGGAGAAGCTAGATGGGAGTTGGCCAGAGGAATTGCCCGGGGTCCTATGGTCGTACAGGACGACAACAAGAACCTCCACTAATGAGACGCCCTTCTCAATGGCCTTCGGTACGGAAGCAGTGATCCCAATAGAAATCGAAGAGCCCAGTCCAAGGATAGCTTTCCATAGAGAGGAAGGAAATGATGAACTGATCCAGGAGAGAGTAGACCTACTGGAGGAGAAAAGGCTGAATGCAGAAGTGCATAACGCAATATACAAACAGAGGGCCGAACGATTCTACAACTCGAGGGTGAAACTGAGGCAGTTCAAAGGAGGCGAATTGGTGCTCCGAAAAGTGTTAGGTCCGGCGGCACAAGGTAGTGGACAGAATTGGGAAGGTCCATATGTGATCAAAAGAATATTAGAAAAAGGGGCATACGAGCTTGAAGAGGTGGATGAAAAGAGGGCCACACCCATGGAATGTCCAGCACCTAAAGAAATACTACCAGTGAGCCAGACAGGGGGACAAACGCAATCTCATACTGTTTATAATCAAGGTATTAGGCCATACTTGAATAGAATCAAGGCACTAGGCCAAACGAGTAATGGTTTGGGGGCTAAATCAAAAAAGAAAAGTTGTATGAAAATTCTTGTTATATGATTATGGATATTTACTTCATGGAATATAAATTATTAAATTTAATCCCGGATAATGAGGAAGGAATGTCACAACATAAAATAAAGGGGTTATAGAATATCAATAGCTAAAACAGAACCAAAAAGGAAAAAAATAGGTGGGCTCGGAATAAAAAGATAGAATCTCAAAAAATACATGCTAAAATGAGGGGAAGGACGTTGGTATAGTAATAAAAAGATATAAGCACAGAGAAAAACTTGGAAGGAAGGAATCAGAATAAAGAGGTGGTTTTTGGAGCCTCATCGGAACTTGGAATGAAAAAATCGGAATAAAGAGGTTGTTTTTAGAGTCTCATTGGAACTTGGAAGGATGGAAATCGAAATAAAGAGGTTAATTTTGGAGCCTCATCGGAATCGAAATAAAAAAGTAGTTTGGGATAAAAGTCGAGGTATGAAAATCAGAATAAAGAGGCTAATTTAGGAGCCTCGTCAGAATCGGAATAAAAAAGTAGTTCGGGATAAAAGTCAAGGTATGAAATTGGAATAAAGAGGATAATTTTGGAGCCTCGTTGGAATCAGAATAAAAAAGTGGTTCGGGATAAAAGTCAAGGTACAGAAATCGGAATAAAGAGGCTAATTTTAGAGCCTCATCAGAATCAGAATAAAAATGAAATTCAAGGTGAAGGTCGAGGTATCGGAATCAGAATAAAGAGGAGGCAATTCGAAGTCTCAACGGAATGGGAATGAAAATTTAATAAACCATATAAGATTCGGCAGAACTCAAATCAAATAGCGTCGGAACAACAGATACTTAAACTTGGTAAGGAACAGAAACACACGCATAATCAACAAGCAAGGCAAAGGTACATGACAATTCATAAATACAAGTCAACACATATCCAAAATCTCAAATTAGCAGCAGACGATTTAGCAGTTTATAAATCATAAGAGGCGAAGAATATTATCCAACAAAACCACCTAGCAAAAGCAAGAAAGGGGGAGGGAGAAATCCAGAATTCAGATTACAAACCACCATTGTAAATAAAGTTTTTACCCATACCGGGGACTAAGACAGAAATAAAAATAATCTGCAAAGCTGGAGAAGGGATGTCAATCTTTCTTTCGACCACTGAGAGATTGGAAGATGCTAGCCATTTTGTCCTCCATTTCCTTCAACTACGCCTCGACATGGGCAGCTCTCTCTTTAGCAGCTCGGGGATGGCTGACACGTTCTTCCAAGGCTCTAACACGAGCCTCTACTTCTATCAACTTAGCTCGGACCTCTGCAGCTTTGACTCTAGCAGCATCTCAGGCAATTTCTGCCTCAGTCAAACTTATTCTGACAGATGCGAGAGTGGCCTGTTCCAACCCTACTTCAAAGTCCAGAACCTCTAGACATTCTTTCTTGTAATCAATCAGGGAGTCCAGCTCAGCGTTCTCAGTCTCCAGAACAGTCAATCTCTCCTCCAAATCAGCAGACGATCCTTCAGTTCCACCAACCACTTGACTGGCAAATAGACGGTATTAATCCATAATATGCAAGAAAGCAGAAAGAGAAACAACAGCAGCTCCGGCCATAGTGGCTAAATTAGAAGAATTCAGAGGAAGGGAACTCGGATGAATGATAATAGGAGCACAAGGATTGAATTGATGAGAAATACCCTGGACGAAACCCAAATCCCCCAACTCTTGCAAATCAAGCTCGTCAGACTTGTCAGCGATATTCTTCCCACGTACACGAGCTCTTTCAGCGGCAAACCTCTCGGCATCACCCTCAGCGACAGCAGAGTTCGTGGGTTCTATAGCACTTTGAGGGTTTGGATTGGCTGACGGAAAGATAGGAGCCACCCGAGGAGCAGAGTCAGAAATGCCAAAATCAACCTCTTTCTCAGGAACAACGGGAGGAATAACATTTCGGACAGTCCCAAGCATCATATCATAGTTTACAGGCTCTGGGTCACTTTCCATCTCGGGCTCTGAGGCATCTTCAGTTTGGGATCCTTCTCTGGATCTTCTTCACTTTCTGAATCCGCAACAGGGAGATCTACAAAAGGACATCATCAATAAGAATGCAAGGGACAAAGAGAAGACAATGAAGCACGAACCATGGTAATTATTCCCCTCATCTCATTAGCAAGAATATCGAACTCACCAACGGATGGAGATTGGCGAGCGGTGAAACTGATACCAGGCTAGTGAGAGGACTCACCCCGTTTATAAACACCCCAACATCATTTTCCAAGTAATGACATCATTATTGTCCCAGCAAAATCGGCCAAGAAAGAGAATCTGGGAGGAGTGGCGGCAGTATGTCGTGGACATTCCCGTGGAGGAGACATTGGAGGCAAGGTTCTGACATGGGTAAGCTGCTCTACCCAAAGATCTTCGTCAAGTTTGAAATCCCCAAAGTCATTCGACAAACCTTCAAATTCTTCTTCTTCACCACGGGAGGAGGACTGAGATGAATAATCGAAATCAACTTCATCATCAGAAAATTGGTATACATGCTTGTGGCGAGTTAAAGACAAGCCAGCAACAGAGATGGTGGACCCCACTAAAGACAGAGCACCTCGGAGTTCATCTAGAAAAATAAGAAATAAGTATTAGACACAGTACGAAACACCTTGATAAACAAAAGGAAATCACAGGAGAATAAAAGGGAAAAATACCAGCAGTGGCACAACGACCAAAGGTAGACAGCCCAGCAGAAACGAGAATGGATTCTTGAAGCAGAGGAGAGGCACGATAAGAATTGCTACTTGAGGATAAGATCTCGCAAATGCGACGAAATACATCGCTTAACTGTACGAGTTAATGACGACGGGGAGGACCTGCATAAGATATTAAAAGAATGTTAGAAATTTCCCAAAGCAATTCAGGGCCCAGAAAAAATGGAAGAACCATACACTTGCTCAACGAAAGGAACCGACTGGGAAAAGTCACTGGGACACCGTTTACTCGAAGAAGATAATTATCCTTCAACCAAAACCAAGCATGCTCCCAACTCCTGCCGATAACATCGGAAGCACCAATAAAGCGATGGTTGTCATGAGGGAGTAAATGGTAAAAACTGCCAGAACGACCAGAGGCAGCATAAAAAAAAGATACTCCAGCTCAAATGGGTCCCGGATAGTGTGGCCCAACACATGGAACAGAGAAATGGTAGATATCAAACGTAGCCAAGAAGAAGGTAGTAGTTGTCCGATAGCCATGTCCCACCTTTGCAATAGTAAACCAACAACAGGCGGAATAGAAAAACGCAAACTAGCCAGAAATAAGGAGTAATAGAAGGCAGTGCACTCGGGAGGAGGCTTAGTAATAGGGACATTGTTACCAGAAGAAACAAAAACCATGCCGGGATTACCAAGCAAATGATGGATTTCATCCAGGCGCTTAATAGAGAGTCTGGAGAGAGGCACCCAATAGAGACGCTGAGCCATGCCACGAAGGGCAGCCCCTATATCGCTGATATCCCAACATGTCAGGAGATAATCCATCAGGTTCAGGGGCAAGAAAGCATCGTATTCTTCATCGATAGATATCAACGCACCGCCGGTGGCTACAGCTGGTACAGCGGCAACATCTAGCCTATCGGGTAAAGGAACGAGAGATAGGTTACTACTAGATGAAGTAGACAAATCCCTTAAATTTGGTCGAGTCAGACTCCGGAGGCGATTAGAACTGTGAACACCAGGCCGCACATGCCTTTCCGGCATGGAGTCAGAGGTATTAACCTCTTGAACATTAATCGGCAGAGGAGTACCTTCATCAGCCATTATCAACGACAAACACGGAAGTTAGGGTTTAACAAAAGGAAAAAATTGAAGGAAGATTTTAGAGAATGCCGAAAATTTAGGAAAGAAGTTAAGGGGGAATACAAGGAAATATGCAAGAGATTTGAATTTTAAAAAACAGAAGTCAAAAGACATCTGATAGAAAGAAATACAGCCCACATCATGAATAGACAGGGTGCCAAAAACAGCAAGGATCGGACGACTAGAAAAATAAGACTTTACAACTTCCAAGGAAAATGAAGGGCCTAGATTAAACCACGTGGTGCCTGATCAAAGATGTTCCATACCACGACAGAAAATGGCGGTTACACTAAAAAATAAAAGCAAAATTACCAGAATACCCCCACAAAGTTAGCCAGCATCAAATCAAATACTTCATTTCGTAAAGAGAAAAAATCATGGAAAATCCATAATACATGGAACATCCATAATAAACTCAAATAAGGGAGTACACCCGGTTCGGTACTGGGGGCTCGGAAAAATCTTCACTTGTCAGCTGGGATGCCTTCGGAACGGGTAGCACCCATAAACTTTGAATTTCTACTCTCGGACGGCACTCCCTCGGAAGAGCCAACAGGGGCTCCAGAAGCCATCGGACCCAATGAGATATCAGATGCTTCAGCATTATCCAAAGGGGGAGCGACGTATGAAGAAGAGGGAATCATGGGAACAATGGCAGGCTCAGAAGGCTGAGGTTCAGAAACAACAGTAGTAACAGCTTGGTCAGATGAACCTATAACGCTGGATCTGAAAGCCTTGGGTTTGGTAAATGATTCATGGATAGACACCTCCAGAGGTTCGGTGAGAAGATCCGCGAGAGGATCCTCAACCACATAATCAGCCTTAGCAAACTCCAAAACATCATCGGCAAAAGCCTCATCTGACCTCACTTCCAAAGCTTCATCAAAATCTTCCTCGGGAAGTCCATTGTCGGTAACTAAATCGAAATACTCACCAAGCAGCCCCAAATTAAGTTTCTTCTTCAAAGATTCACCCAGAGGCATTCTCTCCTGACTAAGGGCATGACGAAGGATGCCGCGCATATCATCTAAGCAATCAGGGTATAGTTTCTCGGAGAAAGCTCTTGCCATGGCAGTAAAGGAGGAACAGAAACAGTAAATTTTAGCTTTAGGAAGAACAACATCCCTATAGCAAAGGTTGTCCACCTGCGATAGGAGAAGCTCATCCTTGACATGATCCAAGTTGGTTATAGCCTCATCCCGCTCGCTTCGGGCCTCGATAGGTTCGTCCTCAGCCTCTCTAATATTCTGATTAAGCAAGGCCTCGGAAGCATCTTTCTCATGGTGCGTCTTTTCAATCTCTCTGTCGGAAGACACCTGGAGGGAATGAAGACTATTTTGGATTCAGGTCATGTCAACACGGAATTGATCCTCTTTTATCTTAATCTTTTCTTGATGCTCAAGCTCCATGGTTGTAACCCTGTCGGAAAGTACCTTGTTCTCCAACTCCAAGGCACTCTTATCTTTCTCGGAACTAGCCAGCAAACTGTCATACCGAGCACGTAGGGTCTCAAAACTCTCTTTGAGCTCGACTTTCTTATCCTGCTCGACCCTTAATTCCCCTCGGATTTGAGCATCGACAGTACTCACTTCAGAGGCTTTCCGGTCATGCTCTTTGATCTTACTAAGAAGCTGGGTAACCTCACCCTACAGACGGGACTCGTGCCTCTCCAACTCGAAGATTCGATGCATGGCGTTGGCAACATGAAGTGCTTGCCGACCAAGATAACTAGCGGCACTGTGAAGAGATGCCCCATCAGACATCTCCTCCACATGAGCAAGAATCTCTTTAGTACACCCCTTGAAGGGAAAGGCAGCAGCATAGGCCAAACAGGCAGGAGCATCAAAATCAAACACAGGCTCCTGACTATGAATGAAAGTCCTACCAGCTTCATCAAGATTACCATACTTCACAGAGAGTTCCCTATCAACTGCCTGGTTCACATGAAGATAAGGAGTACCATCCTCTAGTAAGGGCAACGCAGGAGGGGTGGCCTCGGTTGACGAACGGTTGTAATTCCAAGAGCGCAAAGGGACCTTCCCTTGATAATATCGTCAAATCTCTAAAGGAGGACAATAAGGAGCAGGGTTACCCGATGGACCCTCAAAGGGCGGTCCTTGGAAGCTTGGACCGAAAGCAGTAGGATGCTTAGGGGCTCGACGGGAGGAAGTACCAGGGGTGTAGGAGGTGCAGCCAGAGACTTGGCAGGGGCTTCGAGAGAGGGGGACGAGCTGATATCATAAATGTCCACGGTCTCCCGAGGGACGGGATCAGGTATACCAGGAGAGCTGACACCAATATCACCAGCACCGTCGTCTTGAATCTTCTTCGAAGGACGGATGACGAGAGCGGTACAGTCGTGGGTCTCTTCATCAGAACTCTCATCCTGCAGACTATACTTCCTTTTGGAGCCGACGGACTTGGCAACAATGGCCTTAGAATTATCCCTTTTAAACTTCGGGGCTTTAATGGCTCTTTTCGAAACCTTCTCTCCAACACTCAAGGTGTTTCCTTTGGCATTACCAACATCCTGCCTCGGAGAGGGAGGATCAGAAGGATCACGGATCTTGATAGCCTTGAGGGGCTGCACAGCAAGAGGGGCTTCAGAAATTTTCTTGGATGGGACTTGAGATACTTTCTTTTTTTCCTTTCTGAGTGCGGCCTGTTTACGAGCAGAAGGAAGGTAGCAATGCTAGCAATATCAGGTATGAGGCGCTTTTCCTCCTCTGAACATAACGGAAAGGGAAGTAAATACAGAAGAAGAGATGGAGTCAGGAATATAAAGAACACCGTCATAAAATATCGAGAGGTCGGAGTAAAAGATGCAACAATTGAAAAATCACCTGGCATGGCTATAGCTGAAGAAGTACGGCCGGCAGAGAAGAGATTAGAGCAAATAAGAAGGGATTGGTAATGGCGCTCCTTCTCGGAGAGGCTACGAATGCGATGGAAGGGGTCTTGAAACTCGGATGACAGCTTCTCAAGAGAACATGACTCACTTACTGCATAAAATAAAAAGGAAATATTAAGATATCTCAAATGGTATAGAAAGAAACTGAAATACATACATGCACTAAGATCAGGTTTGAAGAAGGAACTCATAGGGAACAGGGTGGGATTCTAAGGGTCCTCGGAATCGAAGACACGAGGACCCCTCCACGGCCCACGAACCCAAACCCAGTGATCTTTAAACTTTTTGACTGAGCTAGGCAGGGCAGCAACCAGGATAGTGTGACGAGGTGCCAAATAGTAATACCCTTTCATCCTAGCATTCGGAGTGAGTCGATACAGGAAATTGATCTCAGAGGAACTCAACAATGGATACTTCATCAAATGGAAAAGAACTAAAATCTCCATCAAGGCAGCCCAACTGTTAGGAGCCAACTGAGTAGGGGCTATACCCCAGAAGTTGAGAATATCCCGGATGCAGGGATGGAGGGGGAATCGAAAACCAAACTCAAACTACAATTCAAAGGCCGCAACAACATTTGACGGGGCAGAACACATTCGAGCATCGAGAGAAGGGAGGAAGAAGTCAATATCGTCTCCATATTGGAATTTACCGATGGCGATAATGGCATTCTTCTCTAGTCAGGAATCGTCAATAATAGAAGTGAAATCCTCGATAGAAAAGGGAACTCCATTTTCCCATTCCGAAAGCTTCCCAAGATGGGCCACCAGCCCAGGACCGGCATCAACAATATCGGCATTGTGTTTTAAACTGAAAGTCGACACAAAGTTGATAATCGACTGATCGAAGGCGGACTTAGATAGGGGACCAGAACTCAAACCCTCTTCCTGACGAGGAGAGGGAGACCCAACACTCCCAAATAAAGAATCAGTAGTTCGTGAAGGGGATCTCAAAAGAGAGACGGAACCCTCGTGGTCCATGTTCGTGAAATTAAAGAAGGAGAGGAAACGATATACAGATAAAAAAAAGAGGAGAAACCCTAGATGATAGCGACGCGAAAAACTCAGAGACACTAGAAAAAGTAAGTTAGGAAAAAAGGAAGAAAATGGGAGAGGAGGATACCTGGAGGGGAAAAGAGAGCGCACAGTACAAGGGGAATCGCAACTGTCAGAGAGAAAGATGGAAGAGGAAAAAATCGAAGGGAGAGATGAGAGACAAGGGAGAAGAAAATAAACTGACAGAATTTTCAAAATTTGAAATTTGAATGAAAGCACCAAATATCAGAGATACCCCCAACCTTGCGGAAATATCGCGACGACCCCGGTAATCAAGGGACAGAAAGAAGGCGAGACCAAGATAAGAAACTAAAGTAGAAGAAGTAAGAATCATACATACTGAAGCAAGAGGGATATAACTTACAAAAATACGGGTCGACCCTAGATAATCTCAAGCCATCAGATTATCCAGGTTCGAGGAGCTAATATTATAGGTATTATATCTCTCATGCCTAACGGGTCGGAAGCCCAACAAGCCAATGTGTTACGAGAAAGAAGCCCAACCACAAGAAAATCCAAAGATGAGGAGAATGACAAATCAAGGGGCATCAACAGCCCAAACAAGAAGGCCCAAGCCCAAAAGACACACCTCATAGAAGAACCAAGAAGATGGGGCCAGGAAAAGAGAGAAAGAGCAGAAAGCCCACTAAAAGGATGGAGGGCCGAGACCCCTCGGCAGAACACCTCGGCTACGAAGCCGAGAAAGACATCCAATAACTCGGACGAACAACAAAGCCTCGGAAGCCGACCCTTCCGAGGACTGAGAGGAATACCAGAACTGTTGGGCAAAGTACACACACAACTGTGGGAACAGCTAGTGGCGACAGGCTAGAGGACAAGAATAACGGTAAGAAGGGATATCTTGGGCAGCACTCCCACACTAAAGAACAACACACAACAGACGCATCTCTCTTCATCCTCCAATAGAAGCAAGCAAAGGACAGAGAAAGACCTGCTACGCTCTGGGAGACACCTGGTGGCACTCTGTACCGGCTGCTGAAAGTCGTCGATGTACCAGCAGCCTCCATTTATAGTTGCTTGTCTCCGTCCAGGTGGCACGACGGGATTGGACAATCGTTAGGGTTTTGTTGGTAGTATAAATAGCTTCTCTCACCAAAGAGAAGCAGGTTACTCATTCTCACTTAAGAGGTTACTCTTGTAAATGGAGAGGTTGATGAGTGTTGTTCTTGAGGAGGGTAATAAAAAGGGGTTAAGGCTTTTTGGTTGGATCTCCCATATGTCGTATACTTACTTACTATTGTGTTTGTTGTGCTCGTTCTTAATATAGTTTATCGTTAATATGTCTATCGTTAATCTTGTTTATAACTAGCTAAGAACACACATCAACATTGTTTATTAAACTGTTCAAGTTTGGACTCATAAGAAAGTCTTTCATACATAATTGGCCATGCTTAGGTATGAAGATTATATAGTATGCTCAGGTGAAACTACACAAAGCCTAACTTGGGTCGGCTTACTTTTACTTTTGCATATAATTAACACTAATTCTTAAGGATAAATATGTGGGGAAAATTTGTCATAAATCACAAGAATGTAATAATAATTATACCCTTTATTAGAATTAACACTAAATTTTAATAATAAATATTAAATTTTATGGGCAAAAGAGATCATGGTTATAAGGATGACAGTTAGACCCATAAAAATAAGACCAAATCCTAAGAATAATATTTAATACAGGAGATAAAATAAATCATAAATTACATTGTTTTATGAATCTAGAGGTAAAATAGACCACAAAGCTATAGTAAAAATTAATATATTATTAAAATTATAATTAATTAATTTTAAAATAATTTAAAAGAATAAGAAAAACATGAAAAAATAAATAATTAATTATAAAATGGAACGGATTCCATAAAATACTATGTCACAAGACTTTGACAATTTGAATGCATAAAGTTAATTAGTATCACCATATCAACCCAAGTATATATTCACCAAGACGAGGGAGTAGTTCTTTCTCACCTAACTTAATTACATACATTAGTACAGTAAATATTTTACTCCCTCTCTGTCCCGAGTATTTTTACCCATTTCTACGGGCACGGAGTTTAAGACGTTTTATTTTTTTAATATATAATGTAAGAAAAAATAGGGATAAATTAGTAATTTAAAAAGAAAAAGTAAATAAAGTTGTTGGGAATGATGAATAAAGTGTAAAAAAGTAATTAAAGTTGTTGGGATTGTAAAAAGTATGTAATAAAATATTATGTATTTTTATCAAAAATGGAATGTGTAAAAATATGTGGGACACCCCAAAATAAAAATTGGGTAAAAATACATGGGACGGAGTATAATAATTTAAATCATGGAAAATAGCTATTAAAAAAATAAAATTACACTCCTGAAATCAGCTCATTCATCAGGAAACCAAGGGTTGTTAAATAAAAAAAGAAATGGGTTGCGTGGAAGTACTGTAGAACGTGTGCAGGAGTGTGAAGAAACAAAATTAGGGAAATGATAAAATAAGTGGTGGAATCGTACGGACTAATTATACAAGTGACAGCAAGTCAATAATAATATAATAAAAGTATTTGTGAATAAATAATGAGTGAGGGTAGACGTGGAATTAGGGGGTACAATAGTTGGTTAGGAATTAACTAAATAAAATAAATAATACGTTGCTATTTATATACACCTTAGAAATATCATGAGAGGTATATAATTTACTACCCGACAATCGTGTAAATACGATGTACGTGATTTAGTTATTTAATTTAATTTCGGCAGCCGCCCCAAATATTCAATTATTTACCTATTCTATTCTGTTACTACCAAAACAGCTGGCCTTTATGCACATATCTATATCTATATTCATCATTAATACACATATCTATCTCCAATTTTGTGCAACTATTTTCAATATGGTATACATTGATGTTATGTTAGGGAACCACACAATTATCTCCGACGACATTATTTTATGCTTTTGTAGTTGATTTGTACTTTTTATTAAAGATTTATTATATTTTTTTAAAAATATTACTTTCATTTATACTATAATTATTTATAAAATAGTTATGTGAAAATGTGACATGGGAAGTTTCTGTAAAACTTTGTGGTTGATGTAGTGTTGGATGAATTATATATTGGGGAGAGATAAAATTTATATTAAAAGAAAAATATTAGTTTCTCCATTTCAAATTTATCTTCATATTTATGATAGATACCGAGTTTAAGAAAAATCACTCCTTAACTTACTTTTGGGTGTAATATGGTATTTTTTGGTAATAATAGTAAATAATAATATATGCTATGTGTGTTAAAAAGGTGATGACAAATTTAAAATTAAAGTATGGTAGAGAAATATTAGTTAGTTTTTTTTTTTACTTTTATAGAAGTGTGAAGTTAAAATTGGGACTGGTGGAATAACTTTTATGAAAAAAGTTCAGATTTTTATATCACATACATCTAATGTGTGCAACAAAAAGGTAATTATCACTATCACAATATTTATTTACTCTCATGGTCCAATCTTTATGTATAAGTTTGCACATTAATTGTAAAAACATAATTCTAATTTTTCACCTTTATGATTTATATACTTTTTCGTTTAAAAAGATATTGACGTTTTTTTTTCACGATAATAATTTAATATATAGTGGGTTGAAAAAATAATATTTTAATTTGTAGTTGAGATTAGTATTAGTGGTTTGTAGTGTGTAGACCCTATATGAGTATATTAATTATTTTCTTTGAGCCACTTACCAAAATAAAAGAAAATGTGTTAATTTTAATGGGAGAAATATAGTGTGCAAATTTCTTTGTATTGAAGGAAGTTATAATTTATCTCGTATTTCAGAATCTATTTTAAATGGAGGTTAAGGATTTACTCAGGTATATATAGTATTGAATTCTATAGTATTTTCAATTCATAATTAATGAATTTCACATGGAAACGATTTCTTTATATATTCTTATGTGTTAGGCTTTGTGTATTCACAGAACATGCGTTTGCCAATTACATCATTTGCATGTGCCACACGGCCCCATACATCCCAATTTTACTATGCCAGTTTAGGATTTATTTATTTTTTAATTACCTTTAGCTAATATTCACTCGTTCTACTTTTATCTTCAAAAACTCTTTCATTTGTAAGTAAATGGAATCTCTTAGTGTAAATACAAATGAGGTGTTTTAAAGATATAAATTAAGTATTTTAAAGATATAAGTGGATCACGGGAATATAGAACATCATTGTATATTATAAACAAAAAACATGTGTGATATCATTTTATAGAATAAGATAAGTAAGACGGATAAAAGTGATACTATGGTACCTTCATTAAAAAAAGTCTTCATATTTCTTTTTATAGATTAAGAGAGCTGTTATTTTTTAAAAAGTATTTTAATATATATTTTTTCTAATAAATAAATGATAAAGTATGTTGGGTGTGTTAGGTAGTGATGATATTTTTGTTAGTAAAGTTCAGGGGATTAGTTATTTTTACTTTTTTACCATTTTAAAAATGTGAAAGTAATTTTGAAATTAACAAAAATAAAAAATGTAAAAGTTTTTTTTAGGATGGAGGGTAACACATTTTAAAAAAATTACATTTGATCGGTAAAAATAATAATCATCCAATTAAATTATATTATTATAAATTATTAATGGGATATAATTAATATTTTAATGAAAATTTTACTTAATAAAATAGGCTAAAATTTGTGTGCCCTGAGACACTATGCGTTCAGATATCCCTTACTATTAAATTGTATAGTCTTTAGTATAAGGACTTGTACCTTTTATTTTTGTTGAAAAATAAAATAAAATTTAATGAAAGTCTATACCATTTAGAACAAAATATTGTATCCTTACACACTTTGTACACTTGAACCACAAACACCAACTCAATAAAATAATTAGAAAAAAAAGTTAAACAATCTCATTGCTTCAACAATTTCATACAAAGCTTGTTCACTTCTTTTAAAATTTGAATGGAATTCGCAAAAATCAATTACGAGTTGTTTCTTGTGTTTGGTGCATAATGTGTATAAAGATTATAAAGGATGGACAAATTATTCAAATACGTTTAATCGATTGATTCATTATTTTAAAAGAAGGCAAAACCGATCCTAATGTGGGAGATCCCCGTAGACATTTAAATGTTGGGAAAATCTCCGTAAATATTAGTGACGGAGTCAGAAAAATTATCGATGGGGGCCCGATTTCCTTTGTTTAATAAAAAAAATTTACTTTTATTTTTGTACATGGATTAAAAAAGTATTACTCTTAGATAATTTAATTTAATATTTTTAAAAAATATTTAAAGAGTAAAATTTGTTATGTGTTTTAAGTAACTTGATTTTTTTCAAGTAAAATGTATACGAAGTTAATTACGTTAACTTTATATACTATTAATATGTATAAGGTGAAAATTGTTCGAGGAGAAATTTTATGTGGGAGGGAAGAAGAGATAGAAAAGACATACTAATATATAATTATTAATTAAAATAATAATATAATCATGTAATAATATTATATGATACATATAACATATTTTTATATGTAATATTATTGTTAACACATATATTATCACAATTTATTCTTAGGATATAAATGAATTAATAGAAATAAAAGAATGTATAAAAATAAATAACAACAATATAAAAAAATCAATTAACTAAATTATTATAGTATTTAAATTGAAATATGGAATGAGGAAAATAAAGAATTTACATAAAAATCATAATGAATAAAGAAAAACATGAGAAAAAGGTTCACATATAATATAAAGTTGGATCTCTGAATAAATGAGTATAATGCAAAAGGTAAATAAAATAAAATAACAGGAAAAGGAAAACTGAAAAAAGAAAAAAAAAAGTGAAAAAAGGGAATGAATTTCACTAAAATCGGACCTGTGACCTTCCGCCAAAAGGAAGCATGCCTACCACTGAACTATATTAAAATATTATAAATAATTTTTACATATATACTAATTATTTTTAAAACTTCAGGGGGCCCAGTACCCCCTAAGCCCAACATGGCTCCGTCCTTGGTAAACATTTAAATGTGGGGTGAGGGCATTACTCCTAAAGTCAAAATAATAATGGCTTAAGGCAACTGATCTCAAGTAATTAATTAAACGGAGCCGTAATAAAATTAAATGGAGATAAATATGTTGCATGTCTGAGAGTAATGGAATAAAAAATCACACATTAAAAAATATTTATAGTGGTAACTCAACCATGATGAGTGGAGATTCCATAAACTTGGTTCAATGAGACAATTAAGTTATATTTATTCAGATGTGCACTTGAAATATATTAATTCATTCCTAAAGACAAATCAAGTGGAAATGAACATGTTGACGTGTGGTAAGGATAAGCATAAAAGCTTTTAAAGACTCTTATACCTAATAAAGGTGGGGTATGACATGGTACTATTGATAAGAGGTCACCTATGTAAGTGCGAGGAAGGCCGCCTCAGTGAAGTGCTTATAAATCCAAGATATGATCCAAGGCTGAATTGGACACAACCATGAGAACCTAAGGTATTAGGAAGGGTGTTATGTTGGTACTGTTATTTTGGCATACGCAAAAGCAGAGTGGTTCAAGGCATCGCGTCCACTAAACTGCGAGTATGTCCGATAGTATTCAACTAGGGAAGGTTCAAAGCCAGAAGCTACCTATCTCGATGTAACATCTTTTCGTTTAAACTCACTTTACTGTCAGTCTCCCGTATCGTAGTCTTTTTAGTTGACTTTATCCATTCATGTAGGGATTGTTGAAAAATTAAGGTGAATGAAAAAGTCACCTTAAAATGATGTCTATTAGATTAAAGTTTGTCTATGAAGAGTTGTGATCGATTGATATGATTTTGAATAAGTTGCATCTTTTTTTTAAAAGATATGAAGTTGAATTCAAAATTAAATTTAATGGTCGCATTAATTCACGTAAAGACACCTTAAAATTTATAAATAGACCCTTCAGTTTCATAATCCAGCACTTGAATGTTACTAGAAGAATTTCACTTGAGTTACTTGAACACTTGTTACAAAATTGTGGATGTTCGAAAAAGTTCAATAAAGTTGTGTTGTTATAACTAATTCATAGTGTATTCCCAAGTAGTCCTACTCTTAAGGTGAATTCATAATATCAGTTGGTTTGCCGTATCTTGTGATTTGTAGTGCTACTATCACAAGATGTGAGTCATTGTATTTTGGAGATGATTGTCGTCGAACCGTAGGCACTAGAGCGAGGCAATTTAATCTTAAGGATAAAGAGTGTAACTTTTAACTCGACTCAAATTCTATTTTTATTATTTATGTCACATTTTTCTAGTTAACTTATTATACCGAATCCCAAATATACCCGACATAAATTTTCAAAATCAAAATATGGGCAAACAAACATAGCGAAAGAATCGTACTATTCAAAATAAAAGTCATTACTTGTCAAATCATGAAATTTATAAAAAAAAAAGCCTACATTTTCTAAAACGTAAGCACATGATATCATTTAATTAATTTTATAAATTACTCTCTCCGTCTGCTTTTAATGGTATCATTTTTTCATTTTGGACGTCCGCCTCTAAAGGTCTTATTTCCTTTTTTATCTACACACATCCACTAATACAACTAAAAAATAGAACTCATACCTCCACTAATACAACTACCCACTATACATTAAATAATAATATTCCTTAATTTCTGTGCCCAAAAACAAATGATATCCTTGAATCCAGATGAAGGGTCATCGCGGGTTAATAATAACCACTCATCCCCACTCTATTCCATCTCCACAGTCTAAAGATAATACAAAATAATAATGATAATAGAACAAGACATTATATATACATACTACACTTGCATTAATACCACATATTTAAATTTCACCACACTTAAAGATGCATTGCTATATATTTAATACTAAGACTATTGAAGCTGTCATGTTGTGTTAGAATATCTTAACATGTATAAGAGTAAATCGTTTGAAAATTATACACACATTTGCGACACCTATTACAGTAAAACCGTTGCATAAATCCTTAAATAATTATAAATTTTATTAAAGATACTAATATTTTTTATTAAAAATTTATCACTTATATTTAGAATTCATTTCTAAAAATTTCAACACTTTATAGATAATTTTCAAATCTATCACGATCTTTTATTTTTATCCATTCAGTATATGAACTATTTAGTATTTTCAATTATATCATGAATGAACTTTTATTTTTGTCAATTTAATTAATACATAATTTATTTAGAAGTTTCAATTCTATCGCAACTTCTTAAATTTGCAATTTGATACATCACTCCGTTCATATTACAAATTAAAATAAATTTAATTAATGAAAACCCTTTACTTTTTAAATTTTGATTGACCTATCATTATGTATATGAAATCGTTATTCTCATAGTTGTCCTAGAGGGCATGCACGAATTTATATAATTAAAAGTTTGTAATAAATTTTTCTAATATATACACACAAAATGCATCTTTTAAAAAATTATTTAAGAGTAATTATGTGATAACAAAATTATCAATGGGCTAATTATCCGGCGTACTCGAGTGCATCGTATACACACTTTTAGAAATTTATTCACTTATGAATAAAGATATATACAATAATGACTAAAAATGTATACACTTAATCAATAAATTTTTGTTAATTATTTTAATGAAAAACTGAATATAAAAAAACTATACAATTATTTAGAAACATATATACATTTTTGAATAAAATTTTATACACATATAGATGCTCATGTACACTTAGGTGCACAAGATATCAACTCTTATCAATTTTTATATTACAATGTTGTAATTTGCGAATGACATAACAATAATAACTCTTATAGATACACATGTGCACCTAGGTGCACAAGAGATCAGTGTTTACCTTATGTAGAGTAAGTGTACTCTATCGTTTTGTAGCACGTGGTGACAAAATTATAAAATTATCGAACCCTAGGGAGAAAGTAGTGTAGCCATATTTAAGAGATGCTTACTTCCTTTTCTACCAAAGACATTATCTCACCATTTTCAACCAACAAACTTTCTTCATCCTCCTTAGCAATGTTCATTGTATCCAACAACCCTTCTACCACCGAACTTTCCAAGTGAACATCTATAACCACAAATTGCTCTTTCGAATTTAAAACTGTGGTGGAGGAAAACTTACCTTTTTTATGCGCTTCACCTTGCTCACTTGCAATTTGACTCATTCGCGTCTCCAAGGCTTTGAAGTGGCGATCAATAAACTTTAGATCCCTCTTTCTTTCTCTCTATCTTACTTAATCATCTCCATAATTTGATTTAGCTGGTTTTGAACAGATGGCGATCAATAACCTCTATATCCCTCTTTCTTTTCTCTTTATCTTACTTAATAATCTCCATAATTTGATTTAGCTGGTCTTGAACAGATGATTTTCAACCCTCATCATTTGGAGCTTTTGCATCCGGATGAACTCCCGAAAGTATTTGCAAGGCACTATTTGGATTCCCGTAAGATAGATTATCAAATCTCCGATGATAATTTTTTGCAAAATTACCTCCATTGAATCCCCCTTACCTTTGTGGAAAACTCCTTTGAAAATTACTTCCATAATTGCCTTGAAAATTCCCCCCTTGCATGTAGGTAACCTCCTCATGAATCATCTCGGACAGTCCCCATTGCTCTTGTAAACTCAATTAGAGGTAGAAAATTGTTGAGGGAAAGTCACAGAAGTTTGTACACAATAAATAACCATGGGTTGATTCACACATTGACTTGAAGTCACTTGCATGCAGATTTCAGTGATAGCTTTTTCCGTAGCATCCTCCTTTACACTCTCGGGCTCCACTTTCTTTATTCATACTTCCTCCATCTTAGCAACTTTCTCCAACTCATAACAACCAAAGACACGATTCATAGGCCATTGCCCTGAATTTAATGAAATCTAGCTCCTCACAAATAGTCATGGCTCTCTTTGTGTTTGACTTAGAATTAAACCTCCCGCGGATGCATCCAAAAATATCTTCAAACTCCCATCAATTCCTACATAGAAAAATCCAATTTGTTGATCAAGTGGGAAGCCATGTTGAGGATATTTCCTCAACATCTCCCTATACCGATCTCATGCCTCACTAAATGTCTCCAATGGTTGTTGCTTGAATTTTATGATGAAACTCTTCAAATGAAGCATCTTAGATGATGGGAAATACTTACTCAAAAATCTTTGTGCTAGATAATGCCAAGTACTACACTCTCCCGGAGGGATTGTGCTATACCATGCTCGTGCCCGATCACGGAGTGAGAAGTAGAATAGCTTCATCTTCACAATGTCATCACTAACCCCGTTTATCTTGATGGTATTTGCTATCTCCACAAATTCAGTTAGATGTGAGTTTGGTCCTCCATAGCTCCCCCTCCAAATTGGTTAGCTTGCATCATATGAATCAAACCCGGCTTAATCTCATAATTATTCACATTTACGGCGTGTCCCATCATGTAGTTTCCAACTTGAGATTGAAAATGATCACTTATGTTCATTCCAAAACCGTTGAAACCATTTCCTTGAGCTTGTTGATTCACATGTACCAGAGGTGCTTGAGCATTTCCTTAGTTACCGACTCCTTGTTGAGCTAATAATTGTTGAATTATAGCTTGCAAATATTGGTTTTTCAATCAAATCCGGATTCAAACCACCAATCGGATTATCATTCATGTTAATCCCATTTCTCACCACATTCTCATCATCCCGAACATGACCATCATCATTTAAGATATTCATCTTTTCACTTCTTTCAAGATGTCTCCTCAATCTCAATGTTTTCTCAAGTTCCAAATCAAGTGAAATCACTTCTTATGCTTTGAGCGTGTGCGCATGCACCTACAAAAACACAATTAGTGCACCACAATAAGTACCCAACAAACAAATAAAAGAAAATAAAATATCATTAGTAAAGCTCACAAATTCAAACACGTTACACCGATGCCTTTCTCCCCGGCAACGGCGCCAAAAACTTGATCGGTGTTTACCTTATGTAAAGCAAGTGTACTCTATCATTGTGTAGCACGTGATGACCAAGTTATAAAATTATCAAACCCTAGGAAGAAAGTAGTGTAGCCTTATTTAATAGATGCTTACTCTAGAAGTACTAATTGATGATTGAGATAGGATTATACTAGGAGTAACGACTAAGAAAGCAATGAAAATAGTATAGCAAACAAACAAGTAAAGAACAAATGAGATGGATTTGGATGAAAGTAGAACAATCTAAGAAGAATGCAAAACTAGCTACATCATGGAAAAGACATACATAGACTCACACACACATGCATTAATCAACTTCATGTTATGGTATTAAAGGCTCTCACATATAACACTACAAGCTTGTTCACACGTCACTAGTAGATGTGAATCACTTAGCACCTAAGCAATCCCGACAAGCACCTAGGAGAGTTTCACTATCATCATCATTCCCTTACAAGGTACTAGATTCCTATAGCAAAGTCCTTTCACATACTCAAAGATTGTTCACACATCACTCATCATATATGTCCTATCATAACGCTCTAGGCATATTAAGGTCTTCACAAACGCACTCAACACCTATAGTATTAACAACTCTTGCAACAAATTGATTCAATTAACTACTTATCACATACACACATGTTCACACTTCGTATGCATGTAACTAATAACCAACCACACAAATCATTGCATTCATTGAGAAATAAGCATTCATGATAGAAAATATCTATAACAATCAATTAATCAAATATGTGGTGTGCAAATCTACATTATTCTTAATTAATCATATTGCTAGCCTCACAAAATGACTAGCCACTAAAATCCATTACAAATTCAATACAAATCATAGCTTGCTTCGATTGAGCCATAAAATGAAGAAAATAACAAAATTAAGGTTGATTGGCTCCCCTTTGAAGGTTCCTTAATCATGTCAATTCTTCAAGAAGTTGTAGATCTTCTCTTCTTAGATTGGTAAGGGGATGTAATTATGATAGATGTGAGGAAATCAAGTGGATTGGATGGTTGAAATGTATGGAGATGAAGGGTGGATCAAAGGATGGAATGGAGAGAATGTGTGTGAGTTCTAAGGTGTGAATTGTGTGTAACTGCTATCCAGAATGGTTCCTGTAGTCGAATTCACGCCAGTTATGTATTTATAGACCTGAAACCTTCTAGAAATCGCGTTCATTTAATTTTCAAAATTGGGCCGAACTCAACTCGAGCCTTGAATTAGTACAAATCTCCATATGAACATAAAATATCACCAAAAAAGCTACACAAAAATAGAAAAAAATCATACAAAAATGCACATAAAAAGACACTAAATTTTAGGTGAAAATAACGACGATCAACATGATATCAATTTTTATCAATTTTCATATTACAATTTTCGTAAATACAATATTATTTATTTATTTATTTTATTATTATTATTGTAGATTTATATATATATATATATATATATATATATATATGAATTAATTAATTAATTGAAAATATGAAATATAAGTGATGTATCACATTACAAAATAAGTTGTTATAGAATTGAAAATATTAAATAGATCGTATATTAAATTGACAAAATAGTAGATCTTGGTAGAATTGAAAATATTAAATATATCGTATATTAAATTGATAAAAATAAAAGGTTGTGATATAATTAAAATCTCAATAAGGTAGTGAATTTTTTAGAAGAAAACTATTTTATTCGAGTTGGAATCATGTGCACCCAAGTGAACATGTGCATGCATTACTTTTAATTTAAGGATAAATTTTGTGTATCCTCGGGGACACAGTGCCCCCAAATCTCATATTTTCAAAATTTGTACCACTTAGTATTACATATTACTCCCTCCGTCCCTCTGATAAGTGTCCATTTTGTCATTTTGGTCCGTCCCAATACAAAGTATCAATTTCTTTTTTGGGTTGATGTGACACACACAATAATATTATTATACTCAATCCACTACACATGGGGTCCATACTCAATACTAATACGACAACTCACTACATATTTAAATATTATTTCTCTCACCTTATTATACTTTAAATTATTATACTCCTTAATTCATGTGCAAAAAGCAAACGGACACTTATCAAAGGAACGAACGGAGTGATGGGCGTTTTCTTTGCACGCAAAAATAATCCCCAAGTATTAAGGATATCAATTGCAGTTTAAGCAAGCGACCAAGTTAAATATCGAACCCAAAGGACGGCATATTATCAATTTAATTATTAACAAAATTAATTAAGACGGAAGCAATAAAGTTTGAGAATTTAATTATTAACTACTAAAAAATTAATTAAAATAGCAAATAAAATAAAATAAACACTAGAAAAGAATACGAATGTGACTCAAGAATGGAGAATAGGTAGCCCTAGAGTAATCTGGTTTTACTCATTAATTTTTCTTTCGTGTATCAATGTCCGACTCTACCTTGTGGATTATGGACGCATCACTAAGCCATGAAAATCTACTCTATAGACACAAGTAAATATACGTGTAACACGTGTGAATAACCTTGGAGCAAAAGATATAATTTCACCCCCCTTTCTAGGTACTATCAGTATCAATTATTTTCCCCTAGGTTTGCTACTCTAACCCGATATGATCTCCCTTTATAGGTACTATAAAATTATCCTATTTATCCTATTTACTAACCCAAATTCAATTCAATTAATAAGTATCTATATATGATAGTTCTAATAAAGCTTCGAAATCCCCTCACTTAGAATCATAACATGGAATCTTGTTCAGCAGTGAACACGCACAATCAACAACCAAGATATATATTAACTCTATATAAAAGTTGAAGATGCACAAAAACGACCGTAAATATGGATTAAAAACAGAAAATCATATATAAAATAATTCCACAAGTAGTGTTGTACGGAGTATACACATGAAGTTCAATTAATTCATAAAAATCTTCAAAACCCTCAATCTACCAAACTGGTCTAGCCCATGATATTGCGAAGAACAATCGTGGGTGTTGGATAGATCTTACCCATTTGTCTAAAAAATACAAGATAAATTAGGAAACGATAAAAACCGTAGATGTGGCCGTCATCGCGTTCTTCTCCGTCTTGAATCTTCCTCTTGGTTCTCCTCTTGATTTCACAGACGAATCTTCACTGTGATGGATGAATGGAGGAAAGGATGTGGATGATGGTTGGGGGGATGATCCCCCCTTGTGGGTGGTGTAGGATTGATTGTTGTCTTCTCTCTCCAATGAATAATGATTTGATCTGCATCCCTTTTTATACTTGTAAACTCTCCTTATGAACCTTTACTGGGCTTTTTTTAAAAATACAAACATATACGCACTGGAGGTAAAATCCCGACGATTCGGACTTGACGTGTCCGAGCTCGACCAGAATGGTCTTGGTCGAGCTAGATAGGCCTTGGTCGAGCTGTGGTCGAGTGGCATACTTGTGCGCGGAATTGAATTTTTCACGCCGCTTGACCGTTGCTCGATCAAATGATCTTGGTCGAGCGGCATACCTTTTGATCGAGCGAGCTTGCGCAGTCTCACCATTTCGTACATAACTTCCATATCCAAACTCCGATTTGAGTTATTCTTGTGCCCACTCGATTCTATCTTCCTTGGCTTTCTATCCATATAAAGAACTTACAAAAATTCTAACATTTGAAGGTATAACAAGTCATGAAAATTTGATCAATCGTGATGAGTAGGAACAGCTTGCGCGACGTCATTATTTTGATCATAACTTTCTGGTTTGGACTTCGATTGAAGTGTTTCTTACGCCAAAATGATCCTCTCTTCTGTGGCTTTCAAACCAAGTATGACACTTCCAATTTTGAGCTCCACACAAAACAGAAAAATTACACAAATTTTCAGCATTTCTCTAACTTTGCACTTTTGATCCTTATTCCACCTAAAACACAATAAAACACCTCAAACGCACCTTTTCCTCAAATATATTGAATATAAGACAATTGTGCTAATATATGACAATAATTCTCATCAAAAAATTATTAAATTGGACACTAAAATACGCTTATTTTCACTCTCATCAAACCCCCAAACTTACCCGTTGCTCATCCCGAGGCAACAAAATAAAATAAAGAGAAAGAGAGTAATAAAATTAGTAGGGAAACAACGACTATGAAAAATACCCAATTCAAAATACAATTGTCCTCAACTTAAGTCATGCAACTCTCATTACATGTAATAATCAATTCATAGCATACAAGATAAGACAATCACTACCAATTCAAATGCTCCATTGAAATGTTCTCACGGGAAGTATATATCACTCGTACTCAAGTGTAAAAGATGTACACTTATGGGTTAAGGTGTTTACACTCAAATTCAATTCAAGTGCATGTTTGACTATAAGCTTGTCAAATGTCTAAAACTCTCCACCACTAAAAGTATGATTCGACAATGAGATCAAAAATAATTTTTCTTTTGGAAGTAATGTTGGCTCTTTGGTTAACGTAGGAAATATATGGATAAGTGACTCAAAACTCGGATCAATCAAGTGCGCATTCTATCATGATCTTTCATTCTTACTCACTTCAATTAAGCACAACATCCTTCTCAACTCTTTCACTTTTCTTTTTCTTTCAAGCACCATAATTTTTCTCCTTCTCTCTTTCTTCTTTTTTATTCTTGACGTACCAGTTTCGGGCACTACTCATGCATCCTCCTTAGGGTACTAGATTTAAATACTACCCTAGGGTGTTTGATTCAATGGAGTACTAGATTTAAGTACTACTCCATGATTTTCCTTTAGATGCCTTTTCAAGTTCAATCATTGTTTCAACACCAATTTCATTCCTTCCCAAACTGTTACAAAACTCCATCAACACACTTTGAAAAACCATTAATTCTCATCATGATTGAATCAAGGCTAAAAAAATTCAGATGCTCAAAGTGGTTATTTCTCGTAGGCTGCCAATGAATGAGGTTTTTAGGCTCAATGGGGCTAACTACGGATAAATATCATTTGGTAGGGAATTATTTGGTTAAGTGACTCATAAATTCAAGGATTGCCTTAAATTATCTCCTATCATCTAACACACATGTAGTTTCAAGTAAGACAATAGGCAAGTTCTAGAATACACACACAAGAACGATACTCACCAGAAAAAAGAAAAAAGAAATATCATGTGATTATGTAACATGAATAACAAGGCTCAAAATCTCACATGGGTTTTTAACAAGTAACAAAATACTTTTCATGGTAAGCAATATCCCACAAGTACACATAGAACTTCATACTACAATATAACTCAAGTACACTTCCTTCATCAATTTCAAGAGCATATGAATTTCAAGCACAATTAAAAAATATAAGCTCATGTGGATCACCAAATCTTAATCCTTCCACTCCTACTAATTAAAAGCACACATAAAAATTAGAATAAGGAAACGAGAGCACCAGATTTTTATCCTTCACAACATGCACGAGCTCCTCGGGTTGTTCAACTCGGTCAGGTCAAAGCCTCAGCGTAGAACTCATCTTGCCACTCTAGTATTATTTTCTATCATCAAAACTCAAACACAACTCATCATCACATGATTCATCAATAATAAAATAAGAGACACCAGAAAAATTGAAAAGATAAAAAATTAAAAACTCGACCACTAACATTAGGAAACACATAAAAACAACATACTAAACATTAGGTAAGTTGTGAAAAATTGGCATACCAACACCGGTTAAAATATTAATATGCCGCACAAAATCAACCCCCCAACAAACAAACAACCAACGAAAGAAAAAATTATACACTATACTCATAAGACGAGGTAAGTACATCACACCCCCCAAACTTAGTAAAAATATAAGTCGAAACTAAGTTTGAAAAGAATGTAATTGCTAAAACGTGAGCACTTCAAATATAATAACTCCTCACTCACACAAAAGAAATAAAATAATAAAACAGAAGGAAAAAACCCCCAACAGGCGCTCATGTTTAACGTCGGATAGTCACGATGGTATGCAGCCTTTGTAGACTACTTGATCAGAGGGAAATCTTCTCGCATCCTCACCTTCAAATACTTCCTTTCCCTTTTCTTGTCTACACTCAGCACCTCACCTTTCTTGGTCACAAAAATATGATCCTCAAAATTTTCTTTCTTCCATGTCTGTCTAGACTCCTCCTTGTCAATCTTCCATTCAATTTTAGAATCATCTGTCCTATTAAAATCAAGATTAAATAAGTTAGAAACCACATCTATGCTCTTGCATGATTGAGTCTCCATGGGCATCTTACTTGCTTTATTGTTCAACTCGAACGGCTGGTCGAATAGACCTCTTGGGCGTGACTGCGCAGTCTCACGGTTTCGAGCATAACTTTTGCACCCGAATTCCGATTGAGGTGATTCTCACGCGAAAATGATCCTCTCTTCGGTGGCTTTCCGTTCAACCCCTATAGGAGCTGGTTCAATCATGAGGCATGGTCAAACTAGCTTCAGAATTGTCGAACTGGACATCAGAGAGCATTACGTCATTGTACAGAGTTGGTTTGACCATGGTTCGACCTAGAGGGTTGGTCGAACCAGGTCTGTAATGGTCGAACTGGCCATCAGCAAGCTCCGAAGGGTGCCCAGGTGTCTGGTTCGACTTAATTGGGGTGGTTCGACCAAGTACCTTGGTCGAATCATGGTTGAACCAGCCTCTTAAAGCTCCAGAATCTATTTCTAGCATCATCGATCCCGCATACTACATTTCGGACTTTAACGTGATGGCTTTGCACTCTTTTGGGTTCATCATACCTTGAGACGGGAACTTTACTTTCTCCAACGTCTGTGTCAGCTGATTCACATTCCCGGCCATCTTCCCCATCATCAAAGTAAGCTCCTTCAGCTACTTAGATAAATCTGTATGGCTAGCATTCAAGCTAGCTTCGATGCGGTTAACCCTTGCATCATTCCTAGCCATATATCGATTGAGGGTATCTTCAAAACTAGCCTTCACTTCTTGCTGCTACAGACTAGGTCCCCTTTGTATCAACTCTGTAATCTGCCTCTATTGGGATTCTAGTAGCTTGTTGATGTTAGCTAAACTAGAGACGATCTCATTATTCCTATCCGGCTTTACCACTTGATGTTCATTCTGCGCCACCTTGCCAAGTACATAAGATCCTTTTACTATTTTCGTAGGCCAGTCACGTGAATTTATAGAGATGCCTTCAAATAACTTTTCTGCTTCAAGTGCTGTTTTAGATAACAGTGCTCCTTCTGATGATGCACCAATAAGAACACGTGACTCATAATCCAATTCATAGTAGAAGATATTTATGTACTGAGCCTTAGACATCCCACGCTGTGGGCACCTCCTGAGCATATTTTTAAACATGTCCCATGCCTCATGGAATTTCTCACCCTGATTCTGAGCGAACTGAGTGATGTCTTGCTTCATTCTTAAGATCCTTGAGGGTGGCATGTATCTCTCCAAGAACTTCTGCTGCAGTTGGTCCCATTGATGAGAGTGATAATTCACTTGTTTTAAACTCTGATTTACGTGGAAATTGGGTACGATTTGGTCTATAATCAAGGCAAATCGGGTTTTTTATGGAAAAGTTATAAATCAGATACTAATGAAGATGTTTGAGAATATTTATACAAGAAAAGAGGTCAGAAGTGCTCAGAATCAGAAAATACGAATTTTGAGACGTCGCTCAACCAGAGAAGGGGCCGCTCGACCAAGACTGTAATACTCGAGAATTTTTCCTATTTTATAATTTGTATTTTACTCATTTTTATAATTATGTGATAATTATGTGGCAATTATATGATAATAATGTGACAAATTATGTGACAATTGTTTCTACATTTTATTTGAGACATTCGTGATAAAAATGGTGATAATATGTGAATATACGTGCATGAATATTTACGTGCATTAATTTGAATATGTAATTAAATTATTTTATTTGCATAAATATACTATTTCTTAATTATTAAGTATTGCACGTATATTCATAATGGATAATAATAATAGTGATAATAATAATAATAATAATAATAATAATAATAATAATAATAATAATAATAATAATAATAATAATAATAATAATAATAAATGGTAACTATTAAACCTTAACTATTAAGTTACTTAATTAACTATACATGACAAGGAGGTGATAAGGAGTATACATGGGTTTCTTACCACTACCCACATATTACACCATGCAACCACACATATTTAATAAAAGAAAATATTAATTAGTTAAGTAAATTAGTCTTGCCGTCACTTGGCAACTTACCTTTTATATATACATTATTAACTCCTTATTTGAGGGGTAATCACGAGCAGAGCACCATTCAAAAAAAAACAAAAAAGAGAGAGAGAAGAGATAAAAGGAAAGGAGGGGGGTTCATGTCGAAACGGGAAAGAAGAGATTAGTGGTAGTGCTTGACGAGGTCTATAATTTTCTTACTATTTGGAGTTCAGGTAAGTAGAAGTCCAACTACAATGCATAAACATATGTTGTGTGTGAATTATTTGGGATTAATATGTGTTAATTATGTTATGAATTATTTGTGACTAGTTTAATTATGTTATGAATTATTTGGGATTAATTTGTGATATAAGTTGTGGATTTATGTGATTTGGGGAAAGTAGGTTTCATATTCAATAATATTATTTGTAAATTATTTGTATAAATTTGCGATACAAGTTGTGGATTTATGTGATTTGAAATAATATAATTGTCCTATATAGATCTGTGTGATAGAAAACTGTTGAATATAAATCTGTATGATCTGAGAAGATATTTTTTATAAGGATCTGTGTGATCGGAGATGAAGTTGTTATCCTAAAAAGGTATCGTGTGATCCAAGGTGAAGTGGTTATTCTATAAATGGATCTATGTGATTGGGGTGAAGTTGTTATTCCAGAAGTGGATCATGTGAATTGAAGTTAAGTTGTTGCTTTATTGTAATTAAATGTTGATGTTGATATTGTAAATGGTTTATGATGCATATTTAATTGTCCTGGTTGCATACCATGCAAAATCATGAAAAATATTTTCCCAAAATTAATAAGATACTAGTGGTGTGTGCGGTCACTATTATATGCACTCTTTCAGGGACTGCCGAAAATCGGTCCGAGTCATGTGTTGACTCACCCCATTCAGGGATTGCAGAGCGATTCGAGTCATGTGTTGACTCAACGATTCGCTTGTCAGCTCACTTTTATTCAAGGATCACGGGGTGATCCGAGTCATGTATTGACTCAACGAGTCGTTTATCGGCTTATCTCTATTTGGAGTTCGGAAAAATCATCCCTAATACTTTATTCAGGGATCGAAAAAATTGATCCGACACTAAGTGTGTCTATTGAGCTCATTTGGGGTGCATATCATAAGTGTGTCGTGGGGATCCCGCAACGTGAACAGCTTTCATAATAAAAGAGACCAACTAGAAAGATTAGAAAAATAAATGCATTTTCATGCACTATCATGCATGATTTCTACTTACTGAGTTTTATCTCACTAGTTTATGCATTGTAGGTAAATTACATACGATGCTGGTGGTTGGGGTTCCGTCAGATCCTGAGAGTTGTATACATAGATGACGACCTGTTGGGCCGGTGTAATGAGCTGCTTTGTGATCAGTCTCAAAATTGTATAAAAAAATAAATGATAATGAAATAAATATTTTTTTTAATTTGTGAGAAAAATAGGGTCGTGACAAAGACCGTTTGGTCGAGCGACAGTGAAGATGGTCGAGCGGAGCACTGTATAGAGTTATAGCAAACAGGGAGGCCGCTCGACCACTGCTCGACCTAACTGAGCCCGCTAGACCTGAATCATCCTAGTTGAGTGGAGACACGCGAGCTTATTTTTGGTAATTCCGACTCTCATGTGCCTGTTTTGGCGTATTCTCTAAGAAAAAGGCCAGTAAAGGTCCATAAGGAGGGTTTACAATTATAAAAAGGGAAGCAGATCACATCAAGAAGAGAGTTACATTCCACATCCATCCGACATCACATCCAAACTCTAACTCCATCCGCAGGAGTTGTAGAGAGAGATTCGTGCAGCGAATCAAGTGAGAACCAAGTGAAGATTCAAGAAGGAGCGAGAAGCGACGGCTCCCACATCTAGGGTTTACTTCGCAACTTAATCTTTCTTGTAATTTTCAGGACTATGGGTAAGATCTATCCAAACACCATGAACATTTTCCAAAATATTATGGGCTAGAACCGCTTTGGTAGTTCTAGGGTTTATGAAGGTTTTATCTAGTTAATTGAACTTCCGTGTGTATACTCCGTACAACACTACTTGTGAATTTATTTTATATAAGACTATGCGATTTTAATTCATACTTAGAGTTGTTTTATGTATCCTTAACTGTTATATAGAGTCTGAATACATATCTTGATTATTGATTGAGTGCGTTCACTGCTGAGCAGGATTTTATGTTATGATTCTAAGTGAGGGGACTCCAAAGCTTCATTAGAACTATCTTATATGAATACTTATTAATTGAATTGAATTCAGGTTAGTAAGTAGGATAAAGAGGATAATTTCATAGTACCTATAAAGGGAAATCATATCGGGTTAGAGTACTTAGTGCACGGAAAATAATTGATACTGATAGTATCTAGAAAGGGGGTGAAATTATATCTCTTGCTCCAAGGTTATTCACACATGTTATACGCATATTTACTCGTGTCTATAAAGTAGATTTGCATGGCTTAGTGAGGAGTCCATAGTCCCCAAGGCAGAGTCGGATATTTACATACGGAAAGGAAATTAATTAGTGAAACTGGATGGCCCAAAGAGCTACCTATATTTCTCACTTGTTCAACTTTCGTTTATTTCTACTGTCTCTATTTAATTGTTATTTAATTATTTTCTTACTAGATTAATCACCATTCTACAATCAAATTGCCAAACAATAGTTTCTTTTAATTTAGATAATAACAAATTAATAATCATCCGTCCTTTGGGTTCGATAATATAACTTGGTCGCTTATCTAAGCTACAATCACATCCTTCATACTTGGAGATTATTGTGTCTTGAGAAAACGCCCATCACCCATGTAGTACAATCTATGGCATCAAGAGTCTCATACTAATCTTCTGCCATATCAATCAAAGAGAACTTGAATAGGGCGATTCGCCTAACATTTCATTAACTCCAGCACCCTTTTGAGTGTTTGCATAATCAAGGAATCTTCTAAGATGCTAATATGGATTTTCAAAGGAACTCCCAGAAAAGGGATTCTTATCCACCATGTTGATAAGAGCGGGATGTATCTCAAAATCATCATCTTCCCCCTTGCTCCTATCAACCCCATGTTGCCAATCCCATTGTCCGTAAAAATTTCACGTATGGCAATTCGGATTCTGCCTTACTCCGGCCATGTTTAGCACTGTGTGTTATTTCTTTCTTTCCTTCCTTTCCTTTTCCTAGAGTACAAATACCTAAAAAAATTCAAGGTTAGATAGAATTAAATAATCACAAATAAAAATCTTAATCAAATTAGAAATAATAAAATCAATAATAACTGCCATCCCCGGTAGCGGCGCCAAAAACTTGATGGGCGTTTTCTTTGCACGCAAAATTAATCCCCAAGTATTAAGGATATCAATTGCAGCTTAAGCAAGCGACCAAGTTAAATATCGAACCCAAAGGATGGCGTATTATCAATTTAATTATTAACTAAATTAATTAAGATTGAAGCAATAAATTTTGAGAATTTGATTATTAACTACTAAACAATTAATTAAAATATCAAATAAAATAAAATAAAATAAACACTTGAAGAATACGAATATGACTCAAGAATGGAGAATAGATAGCCCCTAGGGTAATTCGATTTCACTCATTAATTTCCCTTTCGTGTATCAATGTTCGACTCTACCTTGTGGAATATGGACGCATCACTAAGCCATGCAAATCTACTCTATAGACACAAGTAAATATGCACGTAACATGTGTGAATAACCTTGGAGCAAGAGATATAATTTCACCCCCATTTCTAGGTACTATCAGTATCAATTAATTTCCCCTAGGATGGTACTCTAACCCGATATAATCTCCCTTTATAGGTACTATGAAATTATCTTCTTTATCCTACTTACTAACCCGAATTTAATTCAATTAATAAGTATCTATATATGATAGTTCTAATGAAGTTTCAGAGTCCCCTCACTTAGAATCATAACATGGAATCCTGTTCAGCAGTGAACGCGTTCAATCAACAACCAAGATATATATTAAGACTATATATAACAGTTGAAGATGCACAAAACGACCGTGAATATAGATTAATAATGCATAATCATATATAAAATAATTCCACAAAAGTATTGTGCGAAGTATACACACGAAAGTTCAATTAATTCATAAAAACCTTCAAAACCCTAAATCTATCAAAATGGTTCTAGCCCATGATGTTGCGAAGAACAATCATGGGTGTTGGATAGATCTTACCCATATGTCTGAAAAATACAAGATAAATTAGAAAATGATAAAAACCTAGATGTGGGAGTCATCGCGTCCTTCTCCGTCTTGAATCCTCCTCTTAGTTCTCCTCTTGATTCCACAGACGAATCTTCACTATGATGGATGGATGGAGGAAAGGATGTGGATGATGGTTGGAGGGATGATCCCCCCTTGTGGGTGGTGTAGGATTGATTGTTGTCTTCTTTCTCCAATGAATAATGATGTGATCTGCATCCGTTTTTATACTTGTAAGCTCTCCTTATGGACCTTTACTGGGCTTTTTCTTGGAAAATACGAACATACACGCAGTGGAGGTAAAATCTTGACGATTCGGACTTGACGTGTCTCAGCTCGACCAGAATGGTCTTGGTCGAGCTAGATAAGCCTTGGTCGAGCGGCATACCTGTGCGTGTAACTGAATTTTTCACGCCGCTTGACCGTTGCTCGATCAAATGATCTTGGTCGAGCGGCATACCTTTTGGTCAAGCGAGCTTGCGCAGTCTCACTGTTTCGCACATAACTTCCACATCCAAATTCCGATTTGAGTGTTTCTTGCGCCCACTCGATTCTATCTTCCTTGACTTTCTATCCATATAAAGAAATTACAAAAATTCCAATATTTGAAGGTGTAACAAGTTATGAAAATTTGAACCATCGTGATGAGTAGGAACGGCTTGCGCGACGTCACCATTTTGATCATAACTTTGTCGTTTGTACTTCGATTGAAGTGTTTCTTAGGTCAAAACGATCCTCTCTTCTATGACTTTTCAATCAGATATGACACTTCCAGTTTTGAGCTCAATACAAATACAGAAAAATTACGTAAATTGGACGTGTGATTTTCAGCATTCCTCTAACTTTGTATTTTTTATCCTTATTCCACCTAAAACACAATAAAACACCTCAAACACACCTTTTACTAAAATATATTGAATATAAGACACTTTTGCTAATATATGACAATAATTCCCATAAAAAATATGGTAAATTATACACTAAAATACGCTTATTTTCACTCTCATCAGGGAGTATATCCTTTAGTATAAGAACTTATACCCTTGATTTTCAGAGAAAAAACTTAATATTTTAATTAAATGTTTATTGTATTTATATATCAGTTGATCTTTTCAATGAAAAATTATATCCTTACTAATTTAAGTGTATACTCTTTAAACAAATTGTTATACCCTATACACCTTCTATACATGGGGACATTAGAGACTAACTCTTAATTTAATAGTGTAGTATGTTTTTCTTAATAATTGTATAATTTTTTTACATTCAACATTTTATTAAAAAAACTAACAGAAAATTCGCTATAAAATTATATAAGTTTTATTCATTAGAGTATATTTTTAATATGGGTGCACTGTGCACCCAGGTGCACAGAATAATTTATCATTTTATTTATATTACGAATTGTTCTCTCGACCCTTTTAACTTAGGAATAGTTGATTCTATTTTTTAATGGGGGCAGGGAAACTAGGGATATAACTCAGCGGTAGAGTGTCACCTTGTCATGTTCGTAAAATAATTTATAGCACCACTATCCATTTTCATTAATCAATTATTTTCGTTTATCAATTCGACTATCACTTTATTAAAATCCTATTACTTCTCCGTTTTACAGAATTCTTCCCATAACACGTTCTCACACATGTGTTTGATATCTTATATATACTAAGAGTGTATATTGGGTGCACCCCGGTGCAAGGGTGCACCCATATGTTATTCTATTTTGTATATATTTTATTCTATTTTGTATACGTGTTTTGTAATAATTGTATACTTTTTTCACACTAAATTTTTCATTAAAAAACTAACATGTATATGTGTATAACTTTTTATTCAATAGTGTATACATGTTTTTTAATAATTGTATATTTTTTACACTCAATTTTCAACTAACAATTAAATTGTATACGTTTTTTCTCTTAATTGTATATGTTTTTGTGTATATTTGTATGTGGGTGCACCCTATCTTTAGGTGCACCCGGGTGCACACTATAATTAGCCATACACTAATTACGAATACACTACTATAAATAACTTTTTAAAAGTATGAGGTGTCACGACGTGGTTAATTGTCGTATATTTTTTATTTTTTGTTTTAATATCACATATATAATCTTTCTATTTTTATTTATTATTATTATTCATGTATATCTTTAAATCATGTATATTTATAAATTAAATACCACCTTTAATCATATTTTTTGATTGGTCAGGAATAGATAATTAATAAAATATGTCCAACTTATTATTATTATTATTTTTATATTATTATTATTATTTATGTATATCTTCAAATTAAATACTACCTTTAATTATTTTTTATTGGTTTATTTATTTATTATTATTATTATTAATGTATATTTTTAAATCAGGTATATCTATAAATTAATACAACCTTAATTATATTTTTGATTTGTTATAATAATTCATCCACCTAATACGCGGGAATTTGAACTCGTATATACTAATTGAGAATTCGCTACTATAAAAAACTTTTTAAAAGTATGAGGTGTCGCGACGTGATTAATTGTCGTATATATATTTTTTTAATATCACATATATAATCTTTCTACTTTTATTTACTTTTTTATATTATTATTATTATTATTTATGTATATCTTTAAATCATGTATATTTATAAATTAAATACCACCTTTAATCATATTATTATTATTATTATTATTATTCATGTATATCTTTAAATCATGTAAATATATAAATTAAAGGATTTATTACTTTCACACACACTTTTAAGCTTATTTACCATGACATACACTAAAAACAGAAAATACAATTAGATACACAAATTAGTGGATAAAGAGACAAAATTACCATCAACTAAATCAACATTTACTCTCTCTCAACCAGCGAAATTAAAACTGCTCTTTTGGGGGTGGAGATCGCTCGAGGGGGTTGTGCCAGTCGGGGTGGAGGCAGAGGGAGACGTCGGCGGCGGCGGCGGCCTGGCCGAAGACAACGTAGTAGGACTGGAAGTGGTGGTGCACGGCGTCGACCTGGACGGAGAGGAGAGCGGGGGTGAGGGAGAAGGAGGATGGTGCGACGGAGGTGGGGGAGGAAGGTGGTGGCGAGGGTGTTGATCCAGTTGTGGAAGAATTCGGCGAATGTGGGATTGGTGGTTTTCTTGCGTCCAAACAGCCCCGATTTCAACATCTTTTGAGATTAGAATCGCTGATTCTTCGAATTTCTTTCTTCCATTTTCTAAATCCAACAACAATCATCAATTTCTGAGAGAGAAATCAAACCTTTTATCCATAAACTGATTTAGTCTTCTCCGCCGGATCTGCGTCTTCCTTGCTCGGCGAGCTCTCCTGAGGCGATTGTGGAGGTCCTACTTCACCTTCCAAAGTCGGTTTCTCGTCGGCCTTAGCGACCGCAGAGCGGAAAGCATAAGCTACGGCTGTGAGGAAAGGAGTGATAAGCACTACTGGCTTGTTCAGCTGTGGTGTGGCAGAAGGAATCCGGCGGCAATTAACCGGAATACGGAAGCTGCGCCGGCAAGTGGTGGGGATCGGATAAAGGCCCGGTGGCTAAACGGTCAAAAGACACGAGTCCAGCGTGATGGATGATGGTCCGGTGAGGTGAGTGCAGGTGCAGCGGCGACGCCATTCTTGGGTGTACGAGTGCGACGAGATCCGTTTGAATTGCGTTAGTTTGATTACTTTTGGAGTGGTCAGGCTCTCTGACGTGGAGGATGTGAATAAAATAAGAGGCTCAACTTCGCTGTGCCCTCAGAAAATGTGAAAAAATAAAAATAAAAAAAAATGTGAAAAAAAATTGGAAGAAAAAAAAATTGTGCAAAAAAAATGTACAAACAAAATATGCAAAAAAAAATTGCAAAACAAAATGTGCAAAAATAAATTATGCAAAATAAATTGTGCAAACACATAGGGGTATTTATGGTATCACAATCATAATTGTGTAGTTATGAGTATTAGTTCTTTGAGTAATGTAGTTTATAGCAAATATGCATTATTTTGTGTATCCCATAGTAAGTGACCCTAAATTAAATACAACCTTTAATTATATTTTTTGATTGGTTATAATTATTCATCCGCGTATTACGCGGGAATCTGTACTCGTATATATATATTCGTGTTATATATATATATATATATATATATATATATATATATATATATATATATATGACATGTACTCCCTCCGTCCCAGGCTAAGAGTCTCATTTGCTTTTGGACACGTGGATTAAGAAGAATTATTATTTAATGTGTAAAGGGTAGTTGTATTAGTGGGTGTGGGGACCCATGTTTTAATTGTATTAGTGGGTGTGGGTGGGTCACATATGTCCAAAAAAGGAAATGAGACTCTTTGGGTGGGACGACCAAAATGGTAAAATGACCCTCTTAGCCTGAGACGGAGGAATTATAGTTTTTAAGAGGCTAATTATAGAGTGCAACCGGGTGCATCCAAAGATAGGGTGCACCCATATACAAATATAAACAAAAACATATACAATTATGAGAAAAATATATACAATTTAATTGTTAGTTTTTTAATAAAAAATTGAGTGTAAAAATATACAATTATTAAAAAACATGTATACACTATTGAATAAAAAGTTATACACATATGAATGTTATTTTTTTTAATGAAAAATTTAGTGTGAAAAAAGTATACAATTATTACAAAACACGTATACAAAATAGAATTAAAAGTTATACACATATAGGTGCACCCTTGCACCCGGGTGCACCCAATATACACTATTTCTAAGATCAGTAGATAAGAATTTATATTTTCAAATATACATTAAAATTTGTGTCAATGATTACTACCCAAAATACATCCAAACAATAATAATACTAACATCAAATAATTTTTATAACAATTCTAACCAATTGCACCCTAAAATGACCAAAATACCCCCACCTCAAACAATCTCCACTCTCTTACCTACTCTTGCTGCCACTGTTCACCGCCGCCGTCCGCTACCGCCCTCGGTCACCAGTATGTTCACTGACACTCAGCGACACCGGAATCGACACTCACTGAAATTCATACCGATATGGGACACTCACTGATATTGTCATCGACACTCACCGACACTGTCACTGATATCCATACCAATATGGGACACTCACCGACATCCATACTGACATTTATACCGACATGGGACACATTTGGTATTATTAGTTGAATAGTAGGGGCATTAAAATCCAAAGAGTGTATATTGGTTAGTTTTGTTATAAAAATTATTTGTTGTTGGTATTGTTAATTTAATTAAATAAATTGATATTTTTTGGATTGGTCTTAAAGTTTTCTTAAAACAAATCTTGAAGTAATCTAAAATTTAGGCTAAAACTTGTGTGCCCGGGGACACCGTGCGCCCAAATACCTTTTATTATTAAATTGCATATCCTTTAGTAAAAAGACGTGTACTTTTTATATTCTGAAAAATAATCAAAAAATGAAAATGTATACCCTTTTAGAACAAAATGTTGTACCCTTATTAATTAAAGTGTATACCCTTTAGAACAAAATATTGTACCCTTACATACTTTGTGCACTTGGGGACACAAGAGACCAATTCTAAAATTTATTCTAAATAATGTACAGTCAATATGAACGTAAATTTTTAATATAATAATAATAATTAAAATCTATAATAATTGCGCACATATATATATATATATTAGAATATTTGAAATTTGTTAAATATTTATATTGTAATTTTAAATTAGGTTTAAATCAGAATTTTAGAATGAAGCATACTACCAATAATTTGAAACTATTCAAGTGCATAACTAAGGGGGTGTTTAGTTAGGGGGTGTTTGGTTGAAAGATATAAAAGGGAGGGAATTGGAATGGAATTAATGAAGTTGTTTGATAATAAGGAATGGATATATAAATAGTGATTTGATTCCCAAATTTGTTGGAATCAATCAAAATAATCAAAAATTGGATGAATCAAAGTCATTCCTATGTACTATCTAATTAAAACACATTCCCAAACCCACATTTTAACTAAACACCCCCTAAAATCATAAGATATGACATTTTAAAATGAGTTGATATTCTCTCGCCGAGTGCGTTCACCCGTGTAAATATAACTTTTAATAATATATATGTATGTTTTTTAATAATTATATAAATTTTTTATATTCAATTTTTTATTAAAAAAATTAAGAAAGAATTCGTTTAACAGAATATATGTATTTTATTTATTATTGTATATTTTTTATTTGTAAATATATACTAAGACTTTAAAAGTGAGTGTACGGTACACTTGGATGTACGAGGTAGTTTGCCTTTTAAAATAAAGATCTTTTGAGATTTTTAAATATGATTTTACAAATCATAAGCATACATGATACAACAAATTAAGCCTTGTAAAATTAACACTCCACAAAATATTTAACCATAGTGTAAATGTGAAAATTTTAATGAGCATCCACACATACATGAATGATCTAAAAAAATAAATTAATAGATCTGGAAAAATATAATTATATAATTTGAATTTTTGAATCAACAACGAAGATCGAACAATTTATAATCTGTTGGGTGATTATAAAATTCATTTAAATAAACTACAGCTCCAAAAATTATGAATTTTTAAAAATAAGTCTAAACTTTAACAAGACAACATATTTAAAATATATATTTATTGGCTACTGAAATTTAATATATATACATGTTTGAAATTTAAAAAATGAGTAACCTTACATTTATAAATAAGGTTGACTCATTTGAAAATATGTTGTTATTACATAAAACGACTTATAATGGAGAATGGAGTACTACCTCCATTCCATAAATAAATTCATGCTTTCTATTTTTGTTCGTCATATGAACAAAAAATACACACAAATCAATAATCTTAGAACACACTTTAATTTTAAAACTGACGCCCATTTATCACTCACATAACTTACTTTATAGTTTATTTATTGTCTAAAAATATCAAACTATCCCTAAAAGTAAAATAAAAAGCAATCGGTAAACTTCTCTTTGGCAGAGGTATATGTGTATACGTATACATCCAAACCATTATACTATATGATCATGGTTTAGTGTGTCTGTTTTTTTTTTTTTAAGATCGACCTGAATAAATTAAAGTCATGATACTTATTACATGAAATTGATTTATTTTGAATTAAATTATTAATAAATTTTTTAAAAAAATTCATGCAGGTGAGTTTTTAAGGTTGCATTTATGAAAGTAATAAAATCATTAATTAACTGCACCAAATGCAAATTCATCATTTAATTGCCCTCAAAAGATAAATTGAAAATATGCAATGGCCGATAGATCTTTTCCACGTGGGCCTGTAAAGGTATATCCTTTGTATGCATAAATTAAAAATTAATTATAATAAATATACGAAAAAGATATAACATTTGAAGATTATAAATACACATGCAATTGAATTGAAAACGGCCATTACTATAACGTATTGTCAATTTTGGCCTCGCCCAACCTGCCTTTTTGCGTATGACCCTGTGGGCTTCAGGACCACCATTAGTCCTTACCTAATAATATGTCACCCTAATTCTGCCCTACCCTCATTATATACTGTATATGTACACATAACACACATCTATACAAACATGAAGAAATAACTATGTCTTTCAATTTTTAATGTCTTTCAGATAGAGCTTAATATTGGAATTCTCAAATTATTTGTATCTATGTAAAGTATCATAAAAAGTAGTTGATTCAAAAAAAGAATTACTCTTTTAATTTGAATAGTTATTTTACTATTTACTAATCTTCTGTGTAAAAGAATTATTGTAACATTTCTCCACAGATAAGGGTTTCATTTTGTGGTTATTCGCCCGCAAGGGTAATATTTGATTTTCAAAGTCTTATAATATTATTTGTATACTCGTTATGCTAAATATACATTTTTGGGAGGTCTTGATGAGATTACGGATTTTAATTTATGAGACGGATTATTTTACAAAAAGATAGTATACTATACTCCTTCTGTCTTTGATTTATTTGCATCGGTACTGTAAATACGAAATTTAAAAAAATTATTTCTTAATCAATTTTATTGACTTTTTAGATGTATTATGGTATTTTTAGGTAATAAATAAATTATAAAATATATTATGTGTGTTAGTTGAGGGTGATATTTTTAAAATGAGAGGGACTATGGTACAACCGAGTTAGGTCCCCACTCTTCTTAATTAATTCCTTCTCCTTTATTAATGTTTTTTTTTTAAATTTATTTTATTAAATGACTATTATACCCTAAACCCTAGGGATAAATTATACCCTAAACCAAAAGGGTAAAATTACAATTATACCCTAAACCCTAGGGATAAATTATACCCTAAACCACAAGGGTAAAATTACAATTATATTCCTAAAATTAAATAAATAAAAAATAAAAAAAGAAAAAAAAGAGGAAAACACACACTGAAGGTGAAGGAACGAGATTGTACATTTTGGAATTGATAGGACAATTGTATTCTAGTTTTTGACTTTTAAAATTGTTGGTTAATGTGAAGTTTCCTTTTTTGAATGGTAAAGATAAGTGTGTGACAGACGAAAATGGAAAGTTTGAAAATAAATGTGGAACGAAGAAAATATATTATAAATTAAATTAAGGAAAAAAGAAGGGCATTGTTGGATTATATTAATTAATTATAATTAAGAATAAGTTTGTGAATTATCATGAATGAAAAGCAGCAGCATCGCGACTGTAGCTCCTATGGTTTTTTTTTCCTTTATCATTTTAATAAATTATTGAGACACTCTTTGTGAGACAGGTTTTTTTTAGACGAGTGTGAGACGGGTCAATCTATTACTAAAATATGTTTATTATAGAGATAAAGTACATTTATTTGTAGTTAAAGTATGTTAATAATAAATCATATTATAACATGCTAAAATCATACTTTAACACATAATTCAACATACTTTAGAAAACATATTTTAACAATCATTAAACATATTTTATCTAAATAATAGACATACTTTAACTCGTCTCACAAACCGTCTCATATAAATAGCGTCTCACAAGAGACTTTGTCTAAATTATTTTATTAATTATTAAATTTTTATATATTTTTATTTTTTATTTTATAAAAATTCATAATCAGGTATAATTTTTTAAAAATGTTATCACTTTTTATTTATTTCACAAATAATTCATAAAATAGTTTATTAGAGTGATTATCACTTTTTATTGATCATATAATTTCTAATTAAAATTTTTATCATTTTTTATTCATTTCATGAATGGATCATAAAATAGTGCAATTGCCAATTGGACAGTTATCACTTTTTATTGATCACATATTATTAAAAATGTTATCACATTTTCTCTGTCCAATAAAAGTAAAAAAACCATACAATTATTAAGAAATATATATACACTATTGAATAAAAATGTATATACATATGGATGCATGTGTCCACCCGGGTGCACATATTATCAACTCTTAATGAAATAGTTCAATTGATCAATTATCATTTTTTCTTAAAAATATTATCACTTTTTATCCGTGTTACTAATTATATTCATGAAATAGTTTAATTGGTTAGTTGTCACTTTTTATTGATCAAGTATTACTTTTATTAAAAGTATTATCACGTTTTATCAATTTTATAAATTGTTCCTGGATTTCACTTTCATAATAAGTTATAACTTTTTATTAAAAATGTTAACATTTTTTTTTAAAAAAATATGTTATCACTTTTCATTTATACTATAAACTATTCATGAAATAGTTCACTACACAGTTATCGCTTTTCATTATTTGGGTATCACTTTTCCTTATAAAAAGTTATCATTTCTTATTCTTCCATGGAAGTCATTCCGTGAGACGATCTCATGAAAGTCTTTGACATTATGAATCATTCATGATATAATTCAAATGAAAAGTTATCACTTTTATTTAAGTATCTTTAAAAAAAAGTGACACATTTTATAAATTTATTATATTTAAATAAAAAAATAAATTAAATGAATATTTTTTTTAATTATTATATATTTAGATAATAAAGAATATAAATAAATTAAATAATAAAAAAACATAGAAAAATACTTATGACTTAATTGAATTCCTTCCATAATTATTTGTTTAATTTTCTAATTTGATATCAATCAAACATAACCTTTAAAATTAATTAGGCCCAATTAATTTTCTTTCATAATTAATTTTTCAATTTTTTTAATTTGAAAACAATTAAGTAGGCTTTTAAAATTATTTAATTGGGTTAATAGATAATTCATATCACAAAGTAAGATCCCTAACAAGTCTCACCCAAATCTTTGCCTTATATTTTTTTAAAAAATATAATTTCTTTAATTAATTTTATTAATTTTTGAAGATAATGTAGTATTTTATTTTTATAATAATTAAATAAATGATAAAATAAGTTATGTGGTCGTAACACGGTCTCACCCAAATCTTTGCCTTACAATTTATTATAAAAAAATATCTTTAATTAATTTTTGTAGATAATGTAGTATTTTATTAATATAATTATTAAATAAAAGATAAAACAAGTTATGTGATATGAAGATATTTTTCAGAAAATAAAGTGTATTGTGAGATTATTTATATTTAAACTTTTACTATTTTTTAAAATGTGTAATGAGTTAATTTGAGGAAATAATAATTATGATAATATGATACTTTTGTAATTCTAGTATTAGCATCCATTAGATGGTTTGGAAAATCTATATATACATGTGTGTGTGTGATAAGAGATAACTTTGAAGACATGATTGCAATCTTAAAATGGTTAGGTTTTTCACCACCACATTCTCACAAGAAGATTGACTTAACATTAAACTCATGAGATTTTCCTAAATTATGAAATAAAGAGGCAATTTAGTAAAGACAAAAGTTGGGTGTTGAATTTTTTGAATGTAAATGTTGGGTTAAAAAGATTTTGTTGATATAGATAGAGAATATAAATGGATGGGGAAATAGTAGGACCATTGGTAGCACCAATTTGTTAAAGAAGTGGCCAATTTTGATTTGATTGTGTTTGCAGTTGCCCAAAACCACGCCTGCCCCTATACCTAAATCTCTTTCACATTCATTCTGCGACTACTTTGGATATTAATTAACTTCACTTAAAAACCTCATCCTCTCATGCACTTTTTAATTATCAGTTTGATTTTGCTATTAAATTTTGGTGTTACATATTTTGTTACAGTCATTTGATAGATGACTCAAAGGTTGGAGACAAAATCTATATCCTAAAAGGAAATATCGACACTAAGGTGGAAATGTTGAGATTTTCCTATTATACATGTGCCACTCATCTAACACGTATAATAGTATATATAACACCAAAATATAACAAGATATCCGATATCCTCGATTATATATTATCCCTCCTGCAAACTTTCACCAACAAATGAACATAGGACACTTCTCTCTCTCTCTCAAACAAATGAATATTGAACCTACGAACCTCACATATAAAAATTTGTGTGACACCGTCTCACCTAAAAATTTTAGGAGGCAAGTTTAAGAAGTGATAATAATTTTAAGTAAAAAGGATACATGAAAAATTATATCTATCTAATTAAAATATTTTATTAATAATCTATAGAATACATGAAAAGTAATATCTAATTACGAGAAAGCATAAAATTGTAATCAATTGAAAGGATCATGCATGCTTATATAGTTGTTACTACTACGAGTCATAACTTAGTCTTCCCCACTCCCTTAACTTAGGCCAACCACCCTACAATGATATACTTTCCTAAATTCTAATTTTTTATAATGCAAAGTACATCATTATTCGCAATTAAACATTACTTTTTTCAGTACTCAAATAAAATAAGACTCACGACATGATATTTTCATGAGCAAGTCTCGTGTAAAGTATTACTATACAAAGCTATTAAAGTTAATTTAGTATCTTGTAAACTAGATTTATATAATAAATTCTTATAAATTTTGTGGTCCCCTTAATTTAAATACCCTAACAATACATAGAGTATGTAAAATTGGAAAGGGAACTATAGGGTTTACATGGTGAACCTAATTTATAAAGTATTTTTGATTAAAGTTTGAGAATAGAAAAAGAAAAATTAGTTACACTTATATTAGATTTGTGTAACCGCCGCACAAGGCTGAATATGCTCCAATTACACGAATTGAGTATCTGTGCAATTTATTTTTAATCAACGTTAAAATTTTGAGTGTGCACCTTGTGCACCGATGCATCTAAACGATCTTAATCGTTAGATTAAGTTTTAATTTAATATTTATCATTAAATAAAATAAAATAATAAAAATTTAAAATAAATAACTACCTGACTAATCCTTAATTTACACATATAAACTCTAGATGTACCCGGTGCATTCTAGTATAATTTTTTTTTAATTTTGATGCTTTTATGAAGTATACACTACTTTATTATAAAATTCACATGCGAATAACACTCCTTCAATCTCATAAATAAATTTATAATTTTCTCATTTATTTTGTCTAAAACTGTTAAATTTTCTTGAAACTAAATTCATCAATTCTAAAATTTTATATTTTAGTTTCAATATTATCATTTCACCTAACTTTACTATTTAATTATCATAAAATATCAAATTAATCCTAATATTTGGTGAAAACATAATTTTAAAAAAATTTAAAATTTAAAGTAGCATTGTACTTATTTTATTAAAGGGGAATACAATACTTTATGCCTAAATTCAAATGGAATCTAAGTAGAATAGATCCAACTACACACTAATACTAAATTCATATAATAAGTGGGCAGACATTTTTTATCTATAAAATATAATTAGTCTACAAAAATTAGAGGCATTGTGTAAATAATGTCACATCTCATACGAATTTGGTGGCGCTTGAAATGGGCGTTTAATTATTGGTTGACAAAAATGGTAAGGCTGAACGAAGAGGCAGCCTTTAGCCATTGTACGAAAATGAGAAATGAGATATGAAAAAATAAATGGACAATTTAATGGGTAACGATTATAGTACTCCCTTATAATATCAAGTATTCTTGAATCGATATACCTCTTATCGATTCTTCAAGAGGAAGATGTACTTGAATAGATATATATATCTTAAGAAACGATTCAAGTATTTTAAGATCTACCTTTAAAGTATCGATTCAAATATTCTTTAAAATCTACCTCTAAAGATCGATTCAAGTATAATTTTCTTAAATTTTTTGGATTTTTTAATTTATTAATATTTCATTATTCAATTCCAATTATTTTCTTTATTCAATATTTCCTTTTCAAAATAATGTATGAATATCTTTATTTATTTATTTATTTATTTACCAATACACTTATTATGATTTATTTACTTTAATAATCCCTCTGTCCCGTTTCAATGTTTACGTTTCTATTATGAGCGTCTCATTTCAATGTTTAGCTTTTCCTTTTTAGGAATATGGGACCCACTTAAAATAATTAATATATCATCCAACACTGATAGACCTACCCACTTCACATTAAATATTATATTTTTCCACCCACTATCTATTAAAATATAATACTAATCAACGTGCAAAAAACAAACGTAAACATTGAAACAGAACGGAGGGAGTATAATTAATTGTAATTAATAAATTAATCTTTCAATATAAATTAATTAATTAGTATCAAATCAAATCATGTATAGAAATAAAAATTGAAAATTTTTAAATAAATTTAAAAGAATTATTTTAATTTAATGATGAAATATTTGATATTTATTTTAAACAAATAATAAAATTAAAGATTTATTACTACGAGGTACATACTTTGATCTTAATTGCATTTAAATAAAAAAAAATAAAATACTATCAATTTTAGAAATATACAGTAAAAAGATAAAATTGCCCTACGTGGTTGCACATTTTTTTTTAGAGATGGAGAGAGTAATAAATAGTTATCATTGAAACGAATGCGTTTTTCCATTTTGGTTCGTCACAATACAAGGTGTGTGTTTTTCTTTTTTGGTAAAGGAGACCCACACATATTAATTATTTTTCTCTCTATGGGCCCACATGTCATACTAATACACATATTCACTTTACATTAAATATTATTTCTCTCACCTCACTACACATTAAAATATTATATTCCTTAATCTACGTGCAAAAAGTAAATGCGAACGTTGTAACGGGATAGAGGGAGTACGTTATAAGGTAACATTTAAAAAATAAATACAAGTCTTCTTTCAAAAAATTAGAATATACTCCATGTACATATTTATTAACTTTACACATGATTTAATTATATGTTACATTATAAAAAGTCAAAAGTTATAATATAAAAATAAAAAATCTCCCTTATTAATTTTACACATGATTTAATTATATGTTATATTATAAAAAGTAAAAAGTTAAAAAAAATCCCTCTAATTAATGTTGAATCATTATATATAACATAAATTATTTAATTAAAAAAATAAAAGTAATAATTAAATAAAAATTTGTTAAAAATAAACTATATATATAAAACTTTTATCCATAATTAGTGTATAATGTTTTAATTAATGTGTATATATTTTAAATATAAGTGCATGAATAACTAAATTCTGTGTACATATATGTACAAGATATTTTGTTTTATTAAATTATAATTTCATGAATTTTATTACCATACAATTCAAAATTTAGTTAATACTCCATGTGGATGAAAATGTGATGGTAATATTTTATCATTATATATATATTTTTAGTTTATCCATTAACTCTAAAGTTTATAAATTACATTCACTCTTTAAAATTTTATTGTTGAATTGAAAAATTGCATGAGATGTTTTATTACACTCAGGTGTGACATCTTTTATAATATCTTATTATGGAATAATATGTTGGGCTGTAGAAATCTCATCCCTTCCTACTAAGATTTTCTGACTGACTTAAGGTATAATATTCCTTTTCTCTTCTACATACTCCCTCAATCCCATTAAAACGTGCGCACTTTTACAGAGGAAGCACATACGTTTCAGTGAGATGGAGGGAGTATTACTCATCCAACGAAGTATCATAAGAAACATTATACTAAAATTGCACAGAAGATTGATAAATAATTGTGTTATACTTATGAAATTATGATTCGTATAAGTGATGAACTTGATACTACTATTATCTTAAATATATTATAGCATAAGTTTTTTTTCTTTATTTACACCTGGCGTCGTCTCCTTGATTTATTATTTAGAGTGAGGATCTTGTGCTCTGGGCACGCCGTGTGCATTTAGAATTTAGTATGATGGATAAGGGTATATTGTTTTGTTTTAAAAGGTATACACTTTAATTAATAAGGGTATACCATTTTGTTGTAAATGGTATACACTTTTTATTAATATTTTTATTTTTCTTTAGAAAATAAAGTGTACACATTTTTATACTAAAGGGTATACAATTTAACATAAAATTCTAAAGGCACACGGAGTGCAGTCTGTGCGCCCGGGTGCACACAAGTTTTTGCCTATTGTTTATGTATTGGTGTCTTATTATTTTACTATAAAACAATACTCCATTTCTTTATTTTAAAATAATATTCTGTCTATGTACTCCCTCCGTCCCGCTCAAAGACTGTCTTTATTTTTGTATTATTATTTTTTATGTGTTTTTTATTTATCGTGCTCCTAAAGTGGTGTTGAATGATATTACCAAATTGCAACGATCATTTTTTTGGGATGGTGGGAAAAATATGAACAAGATTTCTTGGGTTAAATGGCAAATTATTTGTTATCCTAAAGCTTGTGGGGGTCTTAGTATTAAAGATTTGGAATCTTTTAACGTAGGCTTATTAGGTAAATGGGCTTGGAGGTTTCATATTGAGAGGGATAGACTTTAGGCTCGTGTATTGTGGTCGAGACGGAGGGGAACAAGGGGGATTGGATTAGCCTGCAGCCCAAGGGAGAGGAGACACAATCCTTCAGGATGGTGGGTAATGAGTGTGTAAATTCACAAGTTTGGCGCTATGTTTTGTGCTAGTTTTGGAGAGTTTTGATGTGGAAATAGGTGGAAAACCTATATATATTGTGAATTAGCATGAATCAGGTGTTAGTGGAGCTATTTAAGTGTTTTCTTAGCAAAAACGGAGTGAAAGAGCCAAGAATCGAAGAGACGGAGTCGAAGCCACGCGAACCGCCCAAGAATTAGGTGGGTTCGACCTGGTTGGAGGAGGGTTCGACCTCTCCAGCAGGTCGAACCAACATTGCTGAACTTACAGAAGAGGATTCGACCACGACTCGAGTGGTTCGACCTGTCCATCAGGTCGAACCATGGTCGAACCAGTTCACAGGAAAGAGGATTCGACCACGATGTTTGAGTTCGACTTGCCAGTTGGTCGAATCGGGAGCGGGAGTTGTCCAGTGATGAGGTTCGACCTGGGGTTCGACCAAGGCCTAAGTGGTTCGACCTGTCCAGAAGGTCGAACCTGTGCAGAATTCTTCCAGTAGCGGGGTTCGACCTGGGGTTCGACCTGTGGCCAATTGTTCGACCTATTTGACGTGGTCGAACCTATGCGCGAGAACTTACCTTATCCTGATTTTCGAGGCCGAAACGCGTGAGATCACTTAGAAAGCCCATTCCAAGCCCTAGAGACGTGATTACAAGTATAAAAGGAGGCTCATACAGAGAATGAAGGGAGCTTTTGATCATCAATCATAAGAGAGACAAGAGTAGAGGTGGTGATCCATCCGGAGGGCTGTAACAGAGGTTCGCTGAAGGTTCAAGTAAGAATGATCAATCTAACCATGATTGTTCCTAGATCAATCATGAGCTAGAACCACCTTGGTAGTTCTAGTGTTATGAAAGTTTCATGATGTAATTCGTATTTCGTGTGTAAAACTCCGTACAATACTACCTGTGGTTTGTTTTATATAAGATTGCATATTTAATCCATACTCATAGTCGTTTTGTGCATTAATGATCGTTGTGTAGAGTCTGAATACATAACATGGTTATTGATTGAGTGCGTTCACTACTGAGCAGGGTTTATTATTATAATTCTAAGTGAAGGGATTCCGAAGTCTTATTAGAACCGTATTATATGAATATTCATGAATTGAATTAAATTCGGGTTGATGAATAGGATGAAGAGTATAACTTTATAGTACCTAAAAAGGGAGATCAAATCGGGTTAGATTCTAGACGTAGAAGATAATTAATTATGATAGTACCTAGAAAGGGGGGTGAAGTATATCTCTTGCTCCGAGGTTATTCACACGTGTTACACACATGTTTACTTGTGTCTATAGAGTAGATATGCATGGTTTAGTGATGCGTCCACAAACCACAGGGCAGAGTCGGACACCATCACCTGAAAATACGAATTGCTAGTGAAATTGGATGACCCGACGAACTACCTATTATTCTTATTGATCACAACTCACTTTTCTCTACTCTTACTATTTCTTTTTGCTATTTCGATTAGAAGTTATTATCCATTAAACCTTTACAATTACCAAACATAGTCTAAAATATACTAGAAGATAACAAAATTGATTTTTATCCGTCCCTTGGGTTCGATATTGTAATTTAGTCATCTTCGCGACTACAATTGATATCCTTATACTTGAGGATTAATTTGTGTGTTGAGAAAACCCCTATCAGTGGGGTGAAATTCTCAAGCTATTGGAGATGATCAAACAAGTTGGTTTTTCTCAAATTTAAAAAGGATGTTAGGAAATTGAAGAAATACTCTTTTTTGGGATGATTCATGGGTTGGAATTCAACTTAAATCCACATTTAATAGACTCTATCGTCTTAATTTAGACAAAGACTCTAGTGTTTGGGAGATGGGAGAGTGGTTTGATGGAGTGTGGCAATGAAAGTGGAGATGGAGACGAGAACTACGTGAAAGGGAGCAAAACATGCTTGATGAGCTTATTTCTCTAATTAATTGGTACATCCCGAAGCAGGATATTGAAGATAAATGAAAATAGAGAACAAGGACAGAAGTCAAATACACTATAAAAGGAGCATATGAGAAAATATGGATGCAAAAGATTAGAGTACAATGGGATGAAAAAGAGGACTTTACTCTTATTTGGAATAACGTTGTTTTGCCTAAGGTTAGAGTCCATGTTTGGAGAGTTTTGTGGGATCGCCTTCCTACAGTTACAAAGCTTCAAAGTAGAGGGATTATAGCACAGAATGCTATTGTCACTTGTACTTTTTGCAAGAAAGCCCCAGAAACGATTAGTCATATTTTTCTCGAATGTGATTTCTCTTATCGCCTCTGGATGGAGTGCGCTAGTTGGGTCGGAGTCAAGACTGTCTTATCTTCGAATCCTTCCACTAATTTACTTCACTTTAGCAGTCTTATTAATGGGAGGAAATGTAAGACATTCTTGGTGTGTGTTTGGGAATGCTTGGTGCGGCTAATATGGAAGAGAAGAAATGCAATTATTTTCAATAGTGTTAAAAAGGAGAAAGTTGATCTGATGGAAGAACTTAAATCACGTATATAGAGTTGGTTATTTGGAAAACATTCAGCAAGTTTGCTAATATGCTATGAAGATTGGAGACGTTCACCTACTTTTATTCTCTAACAACTTTTGAACAGATGACTTCTTGGGGAAGGATTAAATCTCTAGACCTCTATTGGTTTGTATTTTCTTTTACTGTTATACTTAATCTGTTGGGTAATTCTCTTACCCTTTTCATATTTGATTAATAATATTATTTTTTGACCAAAAAAGTTGTATTCGTAGTGAGTGGCGGGCCACATGTGGCCCTTTTTACTAAAAGTAGGAAATTGAGACATTTGGATAGGACGCCCAATATAGTAAAATGGGTACCTTTCGGTGGGATAGAGGGAGTAATATTTTTAAATTTAATATATTTAAAACATATATGTATATATATAGGAGTATTATTTATTTTTTAATTTATTGAATTTCAATTCTAAATTATAAATTTAAATATCAATCGATATACTTCCTCCATCTCTCGCACTTTATATTTTTTTCGTCTTATAAAAGTTTACATCTCCCTTAAAAGGCAAACGATCAAAATAATCATCTTTCTCTATATACTATTTAATTCACAAAAAAATTACCATTACCTAACACACTTAACATACTGTATCATTTATTTATTACTAAAAAATAACATACTCCTAAAAGTTGACTAAAACTTGCACGCCTCCAGGGACACCGTGTCCCTAAATCCCGTATTTTTTTAAAGTTGTATTAAATGTTATATCCTTTAATATAAAATCTTGTACCCTTTATTTTATAGAAAAAATACTCAATTTTTTTAATCAAACATTTATACTATTCATATTTTAATCTATCATTTCATTGAAAAATTTATACCTTTATTAATTAAAGTGTATACCCTTCAGAATAATATATTACTCCCTTAATCTACGTGCAAAAATCAAACGTAAACGTTAACGTGGGACAGATGTGAGTATACCCTTACACACCTTCTGTAATTAGAGACACAAGATATGAACTCCTAAAAATTATCACTTTTCTTGATAAAATATAGTTGAACAACTCTGCGTGTTTTATGAGGGTACAATTTTTTAGGAGGGAGTACAATATACCCGGTGTACATGATACATGGGTATAGTTACAGGTATTAATAAAATAGAAAGGGGAGGAGTGACACACCTGATCGGATCCCACTAAATAAATACGAAAACGACCTACCATTTCCACTTTTCCTACTATTTCCACTTTTCCTACCAAATTCAAAGATGCTCCTCCAGCTTGTCAACCCCTTTACCAATATTTCTTATTCCCTATTTTCTTTTTTTATTAATTGTACATATCTAACATATACTCCCTTAGTCCGCCACTATTCACTTTTTGCACGTGGATTAAAGAATATTATTATTTAAGGTGTAGTTGGTAGTTGTATTAGTGGGGTGTATGAGTCCCATAAATTTATTGTATTAGTGATGTGTGTGGGTCCTATGTGTTTAAAAAGGAAAATGTGGACATTTGGTGCAGACGCCAAAAATGACAAAATGTGGATCTTTCGGATGGACGGACGGAGTATTATCCTATTTCTACTCGTCTTCATTAACACTTAATGCTTACACCATTTTTTTTCTAATTCCCAAAAATTAGTTAATAAATAAATAACATTATATGTATGACTAATTTTGTAGTACTCCCTCCATCCGCCACAAAGGTGGACATTTGCTTTTTGCACGTGGATTAATGAATATTATTATTTAATGTGTAGTTGGTAGTTGTATTAGTAGGGTGTATGTGTCCCATAAATTTATTGTATTAGTGATGTGTGTGGGTCCCATGTGTTTAAAAAGGGAAATGTGGACCTTTGGTGCGGAAGCCTAAAATGGCAAAATATGGACCTTTTAATGGATTCATGTTTATATTATTTACTGTTAGTTGAGGGATCATAATATATAGTACTCCCCCGTCCCACGTTAACATTGATATTTGTTTTTTACACGGAGATTATGAGATATAATATTTTAATATATAATGAGGTGAGATAAATAATATTTAATGTAAAATAGGTAGTTATATTAGTGTTGTGTGTGGGTTATACATTGAATAATTAGTTGTTTTGTGTGGGCCCAACTTGACAAAAAACGAAATCTAAACCTTAATGTGAGACAATCCAAAATGAAAAACGTAAACCTTAACGTGGGACGAAGGGAGTATATCTTTTCACATGAAAGCTCCCTCATTTACTTTTTGCACTTAGAATTAAAAGTGTTAATACTTCCGTCCCGTCGAAAGATCTTATTTTATTATATTGGGCGTCCAATTTAAAGGTTCCCATTTTCTCATTTTAGTAAAAAGGGTCCACCACTACCCATCACATGCCTCTAATACAACTATCCAATACACATAATATATTATTATTTTTTAATTCACGTGCAAAAAGAAAATGACACATTTGGCCAGGACGGAGAGAGTATTATTTATGTTTAATGGTTAGTCATATTAATAATGAGAAGTAGGTTGTGGGTCTATTTTATTTAAAATAAAAATGAATATATTTAAAAAGACTCCCAAAATAATAAATTGTGGACATTTGGAGTGGACAGAGGAGTATATAAATAATATATATATATATATTAGAACTGTAACTATTTTTCTTTTACTTAATTAGTTATCACCCCATTAAAGATGATACTCCCTTCATCGTGAGCAAACGTTTTATGTTTACTTTTTGCACGTAAATTAAGAGTATAGTTGTATTAGTATTGTGTATGGGATCTCAAAAAATATGGAGTATTAATTATTTTGTGTGAGTTCCACTTGACAAAAAGGGGATGTAACCCTTACTTTAAGACAAATAAAAAATTTTAAAATGTAAACCTTTATTCGGAACAAAATGAATATTATTTCTCACTAAAAAATTATCCATTTTCAATTTTTACTAATTAATAATTGTCTATAAAATAATTTACTTAGATGATTATTATTTTTCATCCATCATAACTTTTTTTATTAAAATATTATCTCTCTTTATAATTATACTAAACTTATGAATTAGTTGAAACAACCTAAGTTTGCCTTTGTTTTATTGTCGAGGTAAATATATACCCTAGAGCATAATCTGAAGGGTGTGATTTGCATCCCCACCCTGAATACTATAGGGGTACTCAATGCTGTGATACATTATTCGCACAAACGAGATTTATTTATTTGTTATTTATTTTAACGATTTTTTTTCTTTTATTAATTTAAAAAACTAGGGTATATGAAAAAAATTGTATTTGTGAATAGATATAATTAAGCTGCTTTTGCTCTTATATCTTATAAATGATGGGGGTAGTATTAATATATTGAGCATAGTTTTTTATTTTTATTTTTATTTTTGAGATTGTCTCATTAGTTCTTTATAACTAGTTACCTATATATATATATATTTAATTCTGATTTCCGACACTATATGCATATAAATTTCTAAGCATATTAAAATATAATCAAATGCAGGCACCTAAAGATCCATAATATTCTATGAAGCTAAATTCAACGAATTGAACGTACGTATTAGTATATTATATGTCGATATTAAAATAGTTGACTATGAGTGAAATTAATATTGTTAGAATTTTGTTTGAAAATGAATATACAAAGAAAATGACAGATGTGAATTATTTTTTGCAATAAAAGAAGAAAAAAAAAGGAAAAGATTTGCAGACCAATGGGGTTGGAGATAGCGTGAGATGATTGAATTATGTCAAATTTTTGGAATTGAAGAGAAGTGGTGGGATGGGGAGGCTCTAGAGGGGTTAAAGTTAATGGATGATGGACCACCCAAAAACTAGCATGTGGTTGGATTGAGCCAAACTTCAAGGGGGAGGGGTCCATCAAATTATATCATGTATGTATCGTATAATTGTACAGTATCGGAGCAAGATATTTCATGCATCTTTATGGGATTTATTAATATAATAATATAAAAGATATAGGTGAGTTTCTTGTAAAATTTTCATTTACTAAAAAGTAATCGATGAATTAAAGTGCAAGGGTTTGATTAGGAGTAATATTTTTAATTTAAAAGAGCAATACTTGATTTTTTAAAAAAGAGAATTTTCATATATTAATGAATAATTGGTAATTAGGGTGCACGTGTGAAATCGGTTTACACAACATGTGTTTGCTAAAAAAATATAATATATAATTACAAAGTAAATATTAATAAGAGGTGTTAGTTTGGCATCGAGTGTATAATAGAAGAGTTACTATTTAAAATATCGAAAATGATTCTTTGGAATATCTATGGTTACTCTACTCAAAAAAATTCATTAAAAATATTAATATTACCTTTCATATTGAAGAGTAAGTCTCTTGTACTGTAGAGTAACCTTCATTGTACTAAATATTAGTAATTTCAATTCTATCGATTCCATGCTAGTTTTTGCATGTATATATATAAAGCAGTAATTTAACCATTAATAGTACTATTTTGTATAATGAAGTTTTTTTCTTTTGAATAATAGACTATTGCTCTTGAAAATAAATTAAGAGTAATATTACAATTTATAGAAGAGTAATACTCAATAAAAATAGTACTCGATATTATAAAGATGGACATTCTTTTACTTACACACGGTTGAGTGAAAATATATATCGAGTATTAGGAATGTATTATTAGAAGGCAAAGAATCTTGTTGCTAGATTCAACCCAACCCAAATTCAATTTGAATTTGGACTTGAATATAATAATTTATTAATAATACAATTATTGTAAAGTATTAATTGTACAATATAATGAATTATAGCATATACACTTGACTTTTTCAGGGTAATATACATCATTCAACAAAATATATCGTTGTTATATTCATAACGTAGGAGTACTATACTGGCAAATTATTTATATGGATCCAGAGTGTATCATGCACTTACTTTCAAAATTTTATAAGAATAAAAATATATTCCATACACTAATGAATAAAAATGTATATATTTTGTTTGTGAATTTTTTATAAGTTTTTTAATGAAAAACTAAATATAAAAAATTATACAATTATTAGAAAATTATACACTATTGAATAAAAATTATATACATATAAATGCACATATGCATTGGAGGCATGCTCTAAAATATTAGATCTAATAGATATTGCATAGTATATAACACATTATTGTATGTTTATTTACATTTTATGAACATAATGTTTATGCCGTTATAGAGTAATCCGTATATCACAATTCACAATGCAAAGTCATAAGAGAACATAAAATATCAACAAACATAATATGTATTAATTCTTTTATCTTAAATTCTTGATGGTTAATTAATGTAAGTATATTAGAAATATAAATCTGAGCATAGCCAACAAACAACATTAAAATCATTTTGCAACTTTTTTTCTTTAAAGATGAGAAAATGCCAAAAGAGCGTGGGTATGGACAGTAATACATAAAAACAATTATTTAAAAAAGATTCTTAAGAAAACAATAATTAGGGTCTACTTCGTAGGCCAGCTTGAACTACTAGCATGGTCCTATCTCAAAGGAGAAAGAAATTAAATTAAATTAAATTAAACTAAATTAAATTAAATTAAAATTAAAAAAATATTTATTACTGAAGAAGAAGTGAGAATGGCATGTTCTGTCTTCACATGAGTGGTTTGGCTACTTCAGTCCAACGTTGCTGCATCAACCCATATCGGCCCGGACAGCTCTTCTTGGGCCCGCCCACCTCTAATTGGGCCCGACGCATAGTTCACTGTTCACAATTTTCGTAAGAGCTTTTTTTAAAAATTATTAGATATCAATTTTCATTTGAAATATTATTACCTTTAAGCTCATAAAATAATTTAATAGGTAAATTATCACTTTTCATTAAAAAATAATATATGAATGTATTATTATTACATACCACATTCGTTCCACATTATGATTTATATTTTTCATTTGGTTTGTCCCAAGTTAAAGATCACATTTCCCTTTTTATCAAGTAACAAAACAATTAATTATTCTACATGTGCCCACACACACAACATTAATACAACCAACATTAAACATTAAATATTATATCTTAAGCCACAATCCATTAAAGTATTATATATCTTAATATACGTAAAAAAACAAACGTAAACCTTAATGAGGGACGGAGAAATATACATTTTATAGTACTCCCTCCGTTCCACGTATTAATGCACACTTTCTATTTTGAGGTGTCTCAGGTAAAAATACACTATACATCTTACCTACTTTTTATACTTTATTCATCAATTCCAATAACTTTATTTACTTTTTTACACTTTATTCATCATTTTCAACAACTTTCTTTTTCTCTTTAAATTACCAACTTACCCCTACTTTTTCTTATATTATACTCTCTCCATCTCATTTCAATCTTTACATATTTTCAATTTGGGTGTCTCATTTCAATATTTACATTTCCTTTTTTGGTAGATAAGACCCACACAAATTAACTTTTTCTCTCTCCATAACTCCACACTTCACACTAATACACCTATCCACTTTACACTAAAATATTATTTCTCTCACCTCACTACACATTAAAAGACTACATTTCTTAATATACGTGCAAAAAACAAACGTAAAGTTTGAAACGGGACGGAGGGAGTATATCTTAAAAAAATTTATACTTTATTCATCAATCCCAATGACTTTATACTTTTTTATACTTTATTCATAATTTCCAACAACTTTCTTTTTCTTTTTAAATTATCAATTTACCCCTACTTTTTCTTATATTATACATCATCCGTCCCGGCGTAACGTAGATTAAGGAGTATTATTATTTAATGTGTAGTGGGTAATTATATTAGTGAGAGTGTGGGTCCCATATTTTAGTTGTATTAGAGGGGGTATGTGGATCCCATGTATGTAAAAAAGATAAGGGGACTCTTTGGATGGGACGATCAAAATGGAAAAATAACCCTCTTAGCCTGTGACGGAGGGAGTATATCTTAAAAATAACATTTCTTAATCCACGTCCTCATACGAATGGGCATAAATACCCGGGATGGAGGTAATATTATTATTGTGAATTACTAACTTCAAATTTAACTTAGATCCTCAAAAGCCTAGATCATTCAATCTACATCCCAATATCACATCACGACATTGCCTCCATAGCATCTAAGTATCGCCAATTTACACCCAATTTCTCCTCAAACCACATAATTTGATTGAATTCTCCAAAGCAAGCCCATGGAGTCCCCTAGGCTAGTCTAATCATTCTCAAAAGGTCCACAATTCTCCATTTATTATTCGACTCCAGCCCATCCACACACTCTTGAGCTATTCCATTTATTAGAAGATCCATATGTCATCACTTTCAAAGAGATATGATTAGTAGAGTATGAACTCAAAGAAAGACACGAATTGTCGCTTGGATCCCAAGCCCCTGATAATTCCAGCTAAGAAAATTCATTGAAATCGGCAGGGCTGATTGCCAGCCACCGCTATTATGTTTAAGCATTCTTGATCAATAGCCATCATCCCTTTTCTTTGTTTAACCATCATCTCTTTTTTTTGTTTCTTCCATAGATGACCACTTATTTCTATATCTTCCCTATATCTTTTCTTATCATCAGGGAGAACCATCACATCATCTTTACAAGTTTTTTCACCATGTTCTTGCGTTACTATTCTAGGAATTTTCCTGTTTGATTGGTGAGGTTTTGGATTAATTTCTTGGATTCCAAAGTCAGGAAGAAGTATGAGGGGCACAACTGGCTTGCTATGTAATAGTTGATCATATATAACTACTAACTTAGGGAGAGGTATGAGAGGGGGTAAATTTGAGGGAGTAGGTATTTGATCAGGCATTACAGTACAGTGGGTCTTGGGGGGTATATTTTGTGGGTTTTTCAGCGAAGGATTAAGCTTGTGTGGGGTTTGTGACATAGGTAGTGTACTCATTTGGTTCACATTTTGGTAGTTTGTGCATTTCTAAATTGGGTTTGTGTGCATTTAGGGCATGGGGATGGATAGTTTTGGGTTGGCTTTGTACAATAAGTAGAGTGCTGCGGGTATGGAAAGATTATTTTTTTGGAGTTTCATAGATAGTTGGAGTATTAAACACACAGTGTTGGGCTTTATTACGTATGATGGGCATTTTCTCAATACACAATTAATCCCAAAGTATGAAGGATGCGATTGTAGCTTTGATAAGCGACCAAGTTATATTATCGAACCCAAAGGACGAATGATTAACAATTTATTATTATCTAAATTAAATAAAACTATGGTTTGGTAATTTAGTTGAGGAATTATAATTAATCTACTAAACAAATAATTAAATAGCAAATAAAATAGAAATCAATAGAGAATAATCGAGATTTGAACAAGTGAGAAGATAGGTAGCTCTTTGAGCCATCCAGTTTCACTCATTAACTTCCCTTCAGTGTATCAATGTCCGACTCTACCTTGTGGAATATGAACGCATCACTAAATCATGCAAATCTACTCTATAGACATAAGTAAACAAGCGTGTAACACGTGCGAATTAGCTCGGAGCAAGAACATAATTTAAACCTCTTTTCTAGGTACTATCAGTATAAATTATTTCCCATGCACTAAGTGATCTAACCCGACATGATCTCCCTTTATAGGTACTATGAAATTATCCTCTTTATCCTACTTACTAATCCGAGTCTTTGAACAACTTTTCTGCTTCTAGTACTGTCTTTGATAACAGCGATCCACCTGATGATGCATCAATTCTAATGAAGCTTTGGAGTCCTCTCACTTAGAATTATAACAATAAATCCAGTTCAGCAGTGAACGCACTCAATCAATAACCACAATATATATTCAGACTCTATATAACAGTTAATGATGCACAAAACAACTCTGAATATGGATTAAAAATGCATAGTCTTATACAGAATAAACCACAAGTAGTGTTGTACGGAGTATACACATAAAATTTCAATTAACTAGTAAACCTTCATAAATTCTAGAACTACCAAAGCTAGCCCATGACGCTTCGAAGAACGTTCATGGTGATTGGATAGATCTTACCCATAGTCTTGAAAATTACAAGATAAATTAAGAAGCGAAGTAAACCCTAGATGTGGGCGCCGTCGTGTCTCGCTCCATCTTGAATCCTCACTTGGTTCTCACTTGATTGCTGCGCGAATCTATCTTTACATCTTCGTAGGATGGAGTTAGGGTTTGGATGTGGTGTAGGATGGATATGGAATCTAACTCCCTTCTTAATGTGATCTGTATCCCCTTTTATACTTGTAAATTCTCCTTATGGACCTTTACTGGACTTTTTCGTGGAAAATATGAACATGCACGCATTGGAGGTGAAATCTCGACGATTCGAAGCTGACGTGTCCCAGCTCGACCAGAATGGTCTTGGTCGAGCTGTGGTCGAGCTGCGTGTCTGTAAACTAAAACTTCATCGTCACGTCTAGCTCGACTTCCCTGATGTTGCTCGACCAAATCACTCCTGGTCTTCCTTTAGTTGAGCTGCACCTCGAAAAATGTATTTTTCAATTATGAGCACTTCTGACTTGTTTTCCTGTGAAATTATGCTCAAACAACCTCAACAGTATCCGATTCGCGACTTTTCTATATATATCCCGATTTACCTCAATATACGGCTAAATCGTATTCAATTTCCACACAAATTAGAGCACAAGATACGTGAATTCTCACTCTCAACAATGTACTCCACCAAACTCTCCAGGCTCAATCACAACAGACTCAGAGCTTGTTCCCTGAAATACTTCTACCTTTTGTAGGTCAACAACGGTCTCAGGTGTGCCAATAAGTTCAAGTGATACCTCTTGGTCTTCATTTTAATGCTCAAACTTCATTTTTTGTGTGGTGATTCTTTTTCTTGAACTTTCAGAAGAGTCTTCTTCTCAACCCAATATTGTTACCTTTTCTTCCTATCTAATCTAAGGCTACTGAAGCATGCTTCATAGGGGATGCTTTCGTCCATACTCCAAAAGGGCATCTGTCTCCTCTCATCCTTTCTTATTTCCTTTTACCTTTTTTATAATATATTGCTTAATTTGATACTCCGAAAGGCAAAGAATTGTCTGCAACTATAGATAAGTTATCATCAGCTTCAACAATATCACTTTTTTTATATGACCCAACACCTACATACATAGCAAAAAGATGGCAGACTCTCATACTTGAACGGGATCCAAATCGATCAATCTTCTTTCACTAGTAGCTTTGTACCTTTTCTTTATGGTTTAGTAACATCAATGTTAACTTTTACTCTGATACTTCTTCCAAATCCCTCCAAAATTTTAGCATCTTCTTCAATAAATTCACCGCATCTCTTAGCAATTGATTTGATGTTGATGGGGGTCCTTGTTGCCATCGAAAGATCTTGAGACGAACCCAAAAAGGGCTGTGTTAAAACTATCTTGGAAAGTTGTTCTCCATTGTCCAATTCCTTTAGGAGCAAAAGTTCTTTTTCAAAATGTCGTGGTTGAAGATAGAGTATTTCTTGAACATTATTCCATTGCTTAAACTGGAATGAGAATAGGTTTGGTTGTATTTCTTTTCCCATCATCCCTTTCTTCGTTTTCCATATCCTACGCATTGCCTCCAATAATCCGAAGGCATTGAATGATTTGGATGTCCGAAGCTTTCCAATCAAACATAGTGATGGTTTCCCTGTTTCCAACTTGGTGCCATCACAAATCACAAGTATTTCATCCTCCTCCTTCATGCCTATAGAGTTATTGATAGGTTTATTTTTCACAATCCAATTTAATTTTCAAGTATAAGGATGTCAATCGTAGCAGCAAGTACCCAAGTTAAATTATTGATCCCACTGAGACAGTTAATTATTTATTTATTCTAGATTACTATTTAAGAAGAATTAAGTAACCTATTTTCCAAGAGTTGTTGTGAATTAATTAACTAAATTATTGAATAATTAAAAGCAATAGAAATTAAACAAGTTTTAATCAATAGATAATCGATATTTCTAAGGTATCAGGTGTCGACCAATTAATTCGGGTTACAAGACCTTCAATTGTTCATTCATGCAGTTTCAATGAAAATACACCACATAACCCTGTTATCCCACCTTATATGATCTGATTATAAGTTAATAGTATATTCGGGTTTAAATCCTATGGTGCGCGAATATTACTAAGCTTTATTCCTAGATGGTAAGTTCCACTAACAAGATATTTTCTGGAATTACTACAAGGTTCTATCCAATTCCTACTTGAATGTCTAATGGCATTGTTCCACTAAACAATTCAAGTATTTGATTCACCAGTTCATGGAATTAAAGTGTTTATAGCGGAACTACTTCAATCCTTAACAGATAGACATTTCCAATCATGAATGCACACTAGCTAACACAATAATTCAAGCATTATAGCGGATGTCATGAATATATTATGAAGACGTTACGAATTTGAAAAGCAAGTCTTAATAAAATAAGTAAAATCAAAATATCAACTGCATAAAATCTCAATCTTTGATCTAGGTTCCCAAATCAATCCAATCTAACCATAAACCCTAGAACTGTTTAAGAAAATTAGCCGCCCATGAGGTTACAATCAACACTCATGGATATGCAATTCATATCACAAATCAAGATAAAAGGAAAGAAAAGATAAGAAACACGAAACCCTAGTGTAAGCGTAGTAGGCGTTCCTTCTCCGTCTCACAGATCATCCAATCTCCCTCAATTAGCACTTGGAACCAATTGAAGATGGATGGAAGATAAAAAATCAGATGTGAATCTAATATGGAGTATTTTTGGTGTGAGAAATCGATGGATTATGGATGAGTTCTCTCCAATTTGTGCCTTGAACTCCCCTTTTTTGTCTTGGACTGATGTAGGGCTTTTTTCTCGATGATTTCTGAGCCAAAACACGATCTAAAGGGTGTAAATAAAGTTCTGTATCGAACAGGCCGTGATTGGGCTCGAAATTGAGCCGCTCGGCACTCAACTCGAGCTGAGCTGCCTATGGACATGCCGAGTTGGTGCCGAACCATATACGGATGAAAAGCTGACGTCATGAGGGTTCCGTAGGAACCCAGCTCGGCCAAAAAATTGACAACGGTGGGCCAAGCTCGAGCAGAGCTGCTTCCCAAGCTGTAGAGACTGCACTACGCGATCTCACCGTTTCGAGCATAATTTCCTCATATGTACTCCGATTTGAGTGATTTTTATGCCAAAACGATCATCTTTTCTGTGGCTTTCCAACCATATATCACATGTTCAATTTAAACTTCTACAAAAATACAGAAAAATATTGCAATGTGGACGTGTATTTTTCAGCATTCCTTCACACTTTCACTCTTCATTCCAACTTTGAACTTTTGATCATGTTTTATCACTCAAAACTCAACAAAACACCTTAGTAGCATCTTAAGTATGCAAGATATGAAAACCACGTCATTCTACACAAAATCATGGCCATATTCTATCAAAAATGGTGTAATGTTAGACCTAAAACACTTAAAATTCCACTCTCAACAAACCTCCAAACTTACCTATTGCTCGTCCCGAGGCAATGACATAGAAAACCAATAGAGTAATTGAGAGGAAATTTCACAGCAGAAGACAACCAAGACAATATAACAATTCAAAAATCATACTTCAAATACAAGATAATCATCCATCTAAAAACATACAATTCAAATCAACTACTTCACTTTTTCGGAATGCACATCCACTCATTCTCACAGGTAGTATTTACGCTCATTGCTCAAGTGTGAGATATACACTTAGGTAAGGTGTTTATACTCATAATCAATTCAAACACACGCGTAACCATAAGCTTGGCAATCATCTCAACTCTCGACTAAAGGAATAATTTCAACAATAGGATAACAAAGGTCTTGCAATAGGGTGTTACGTTGGCTCTTTGGTAAAGGTAGGGAATATATAGATAAATTGACTCAATCACTAGTAGAGAATCAAAGAAGACTTACAGCTTTTCAACAAACAACTTCACTTTCTTCTTTGTCCTTCAATGCTCTTCAATTCTTCTTGCAACTTGATTCCACCTTCACTTTTGAACACAACTTCCTTACTTGAATATTTTATTTTTTTCTTTTTTTTTCAAATAAGGGTACCAGTTTCAGGCACTACCCTTTTTCATAGGGTACCAGTTTCGGGCACTACCCCTTCATGCAAGTTTTAATAATTTTCTTCAACTATTTTCATCACTTCCAAATTACTTCTCCCTATATTCTTCTTCACAAGACACCAACTTGATTCCTTCAACTCTCTACTAGGTAGGGATTTTTAAGGCTAGCAAAGGGATCAATTGGCTAATTACGTAGACTTCCAACAAATACGGCTTTTAAGCTCAAAAGAGCTGACTACGGATAATTTCAATAGGTAGGATAATAATATGGCTAGTGACTAATAAATAACAAAGATAGCCTAAGATCATCTCCTATTATCTAATCAAACACATAGCTTCAAGCAAGATATAAAGTCAAGTTCTAGAATACATGTGTATGAACGACACTCACAAGAATAAACTGAATCATGCAACTTGTCATGATTTTAAAAGGCTCAAATCTCACATGGCTATACGAATGAACGAGCAATCCTAACAAAGCTACAAAACTAATCTGCCTTGCATATAATTAAACTTTAAGCATCTCAATATCAAAGCACAATATCAAATCGCTTTTCAAACATAATCACACATATAATCAAGTGCTAAGAAAAATCATAAAATCATCATAGAGAACCATAAATCAACTACACTAACACTAAGACCAACAAACGACAAACAAAACAAAACACGAAACCAGGAAAATCGCAAAAAATCGAACCCTCAACATTCTCGAATAAATCAAAAATATTAAAAATTCATAAAAAAATCGACCCTCCAAGCAACAACACAATGCAAAAATTCTATTTCGGTACCGCAAGACAAGGTATGTACGTTACCTCCCAAACTTAGATCAAACGAAGTGAGAAGGTAAGTTTGCAAAGAAGCATATACCGAAGTCAAGCAACACCTAATAAAATTCCTACATCAACACAGACATAGAAAAATAATTAAAACGGGAGGGACAACCCCAACAGGCGCTCATGTTTAACGTCAGAGACTCACGAAGGAATACCTCTTTTTGATTAATCGATCGGAGGACAGTGTTCTCGCATTCTTACCTTCAAGTACTTCCTTCCTCTCTTATTTTCTGCACCAACCATCTCACCCTTCTTTGTCACCGAAACAGGACTCTTTGAGTTCTTTTCCTCCCATGACTGGCTTGATTCCTTCTTGTCAATCCTCCACTCAATTGTAGGCTCAACCTGCGTAGCAAAACAAGGATCAAACAAGTTAGAATTTTTAACACCAATATAAGAATAAAATCCGAAGGTATGTTCGGAGGCTTCAGATATGGATCATCAATCTTTCCTGAAACCAAAAGATTATCAAACATCACATTAGAGTTAGTAGTAGGAAAAGTAAGAGATACGCTTGTTCCTGCGATCTTCTCTACCACTTCAACTCTTTGGCTCTCATGCTTCTCTTCCTTAGCAGCAAGCTTCATCTCCTCTTCAACAGTAGACTTTTTATTCTGATTCACCATGTCAGTAGTGGTCTTCCTTCTCTGTTCATCCCTTGCATCGCTCAATGCAAGTAAATTCTCAAGATAATTAATACATGCATTGTTAGATAAAGCCTCAAACTGTGCATCAGACAAGGCGAAGTTCTCCTCAAACTCTGTGTCGACTACTTCCACAGACTTGCATTGCTGCTGATCTGTAGGCCACTGTATCTCCTTATTCAACGAAAAGATAATTTCCTTATCATCGGCCCTTAACCTCAATTCTCCTTTGAACACATCTATGAGAGCCCTTCCAGTAGTAAGAAATGAATGCCCTAAGATCAGAGGCGCACCATCCTTCTCATCCTCCATATCAAGTACTAGGAAGTTCACATGAAACATCAAATTCGATACCTTCATTAACACATCTTCAATAACTCACTCGGGATACATCAACGACCGATCTGCTAACTGTAGAGCAACAGATGTGGGTTTCAACTCTCCCAAACCAAGCTTCTTGAATACTGAGAAGGACATCAAATTTATGCTAGCTCCTAGATCACACAGTGCTATTTTAGATGGTCCTTTTCCAATTTAATGGGGAATGATAAAGCTCCCTGGATCCTTCAATTTTTCTAGAAGCTTCTTCTGAATAATTGAGCTGCAGTTCTCCATCAAATTCACTGTCTCCACACTGTTCAGTTTCCTCTTTCTTGAGATGAGTTCTTTGATGAAGCTTGCGTAATATGACATCTCTTCTAATGCATCTGAGATAGGAATAGTGACTTGGACATCCCTCATAACATCAGTGAACTTCCGGAACTTCTCATCATGGCTCTTTGTCAAGAATATCTGAGGGAAAATAATTGATACCTTTGTTATCGAAAGTCCCAAACTGTCTCTCTCGAATACCACTTTCACTTCTCTCAGTTTCTTAGCTCTCTGCCATTTTTTATCAGCAATTGCCTGATCAGATTGACTTTGTACAAAATTTGGATACACAAGAAAACCCAGAGGGTTATTTGCCGGCTCACTCGACCTGAGCGAAAATAGATTAGTGTTGAGCTGCGGTCGAGCCGAATTAGAATCCACATCTGAACTGGTATGCACCCCGCTCAGCTGCAACTCGGCTACATCTGGACCCAGCTCTGCTTGAGCTGGCTGCCGAACTGCAGTGAGCGGTCCTGCTCCATCTCTGTTTCGTCATGCTTCAATTCTGCTTCATTCTGTACCAATTCTGCGATGTCCTGTATCAGTTTCGTACCTTTACACTACTTTTTGGATCTCAAAGTGATCGCATTTGCACTCTATTTAAGATTTATTTCTGTATCTGAAGGAAACTTCCCCTTCTGAACCTGCTGCTGCTGATTTACCATAGTGGAGATCTGACCCATAGAATATGTGAGACTCTGCAACTGCTTATTGACTTCTTCATGGTTTTTTGTCATATTCGAATCCATGAGTACAATGCAGTTGTTAATCTTGTCAATATCTCCATCAGTCTTCTTTATATACCTGGCCAACACTTCATCAATACTAGCTCTTCACTTGCAAGCCCTCGATTGCCTCCCACATCATCACTTGCAGGCCCTCGGTTGCCTCTCACATTATTACCTAATATCAGAGTAACCAGGTGTTTGTTCATTTGTTCCAATTGAGAGACAACTTTATCATTCTTATCAGTTTCAGAAAATTTCTCTTCAACCTTTGCAACTTTACCTAGTATGTAAGTCCCTTGAATCCTTTCAGATGACCAATCCCTTGAGCTCATAGAAATATCATCAAACAACTTTTCTACGACATTGGATATTTTTCCAAAAAATGTTCCTCCAGCAGAAGCATCAACCAACACTCTTGCTTCGTTGTCAAGGCCATTATAAAAGACACTGATGAGTTGATATTTTTTAAATCCATGCTGTGGGCATCTCCTCAACGCATTAGTAAACCTTTCCCAAGCCTCTCCAAACGACTCATCTCTTCGCTGCTTGAATTGATTGATCTTTTGCTTCAGTGCAAGAACCTTACCCGGTTATATAAAATGATCAACAAACAACTGTTGTAGCTCAGTCCAATTAGAGCAACTGTCTCCCTTCAATTTATCATATCACTCCCTTGCCTTATCAACCAATGAAAACTGAAAAAGCCTCATCTTCCATCTATCATTAGTAGCATCAGCAGCTTTCACTATATCCAAGTAGCTGTTGAAACGCTTATGATGGTCATAGGGCTCATAAAAAATGCCTCCGGCGAAGGGGTTTTTCTCCACCATATTAATCAGGGCTGGCCTTATGTCATTCGCCTCATCAGCTTAAACGGCTCCAACTACGCCTGATCCTCCTACATTGATGGACTTGAATGTCTCTCGGATGACGATGTCATCCTCATGAGTTCTATCTCCCATACTTGCTGTTTCTGATTCGGATTCTGATTCTGATTCAGATTCTGATTCAGCCTCTTCTGGGATAACCTGATTTTCTATCTGCTCTTTTTCCTCCCCTTCGACTGCTTTAGGATCCGAAGTCTCTGTTTTCTTATTCGGAAGTGGTACCTTAGCAGCTTTGGGAGGTGCTTTGAGATTCTTTGCTGCTCTTCTCCTTTTCCTTGCAGACTCTTCAACTTTCGGATCAAATTTGAGATCTTGCGTGCCCTTCTTTGACCTAGTATGCATGCAATCTACAAGAAAAATTCAAGTTAAAACAATTAAATTTCAACAAAAATATTCTAATTAAATAAGTAATAAAAGATAAATAAACAATTAAAAATGTCCCCAGCACAACAGCGCCATAAACTTGATAGGCGTATTTTGCATACTCCAATTTAATCCTCAAGTATAAGGATGTCAATCGTAGCAGCAAGTACCCAAGTTAAACTATTGATCCCACTGTGATAATTAATTTTTTATTTATTCTAGATTACTATTTAAAAAGAATTAAGTAACCCATTTTCCAAGAGTTGTTGTGAATTAATTAACTAAAATACTGAAATAATAAATTACTGAATAAATTAAAAGCAATAGAAATTAAATAAGTTTTAATCAAGAGATAATCGACAGTTCTAAGGTATCAAGTGTCGACCAATTAATTCGGGTTACTAGACCTTCAATTGTTCATTCATGCAGTTTCAAAGAAAATACACCACATAACCCTGTTATTCCACCGGATATGATCCGATTAAAAGTTAACATTATATTCTGGTTTAAATCCTAAGGTGCGCGAATATTATCAAGCCTTATTCCTAGATACTAATCAAAGCAAATAACAATATCTCCGGATGGTAAGTTCGACTAACAAGATATTTTCTGAAATTACTACAAAGTTCTGTCCACTTCTTACTTGAATGTCTAATTGCATTGTTCCACTAAACAATTCACGTATTTGATTTACCAGTTCATGGAATTAAAGTGTTTATAGCGGAACTACTTCAATCCCTAACAGATAGACAATACCAATCATGAACGCACACAAGCTAACATTAATAATTCAAGCATTATAGCAGATGTCATGAATATATTATGAAGACGTTACGAATCAGAAAAGCAAGTCTTAATAAAATAAGTAAAATTAAAATATCAACTACATAAAATTCTAGTCTTTGATCTAGGTTCTTAAATCAATCCAATCTAACTATAAACCCTAGAACTGTTTAAGAAAATTAGCCCATGAGGTTATAATCAACACTCATGGATAAGCAATTCATATAACAAATCAAGATAAAAGGAAAGAAAAGATAAGAAACACGAAACCCTAGCGTAAGCGTAGTTGGGCATTCCTTCTTCGTCTCTCCGATCGTCCAATCTCCCTCAATTAGCACTTGGAACCACTTGAAGATGGATGGAAGATGAAAAATCAGATGTGAATCTGATATGGAGTGTTTTTGGTGTGAGAAATCGATGGACTATGGATGGGTTCTCTCCAATTTGTATGTTGAACTCTCCTTTTTTGTCTTGGACTGATGTAGGGCTTTTTTCTCGATGATTTCTGAGCCAAAACACGATCTGAAGGGTGTAAATACAATTTTGTATCGAACAGGCCACGATTGGGCTCGAAATTGGGCCGTTCGGAACTCAACTCGAGCCGAGCTGCCTATGGGCATGCCGAGTTGGTGCCGAGCCATATACGGATGAAAAGCTGACGTCAAGAGGGTTCCGTTGGACCCCAGCTTGGCCTAAGATTCGACTACGGTGGGTCCAGCTCGCACCGTGATGCTTCCCGAGCTGCAGAGACTGCACTGCGCGATCTCACCATTTCGAAAATAACTTCCTCATACAGATTCCTATTTGAGTGATTTTTGCGCCAAAACGATATATCACATGATCAATTTGAACTTCTAAAAAAATACAGCAAAATTATGCAATGTGGACGTGTGTTTTTCAGTATTCCTTCACACTTTCACTCTACATTCCAACTTTGAACTTTTGATCATGTTTTACTCTTCAAAACTCAACAAAACACCTTATTAGCATCTTAAGTATGTAAGATATGAAAACTACGTCATTCTACAAAAAAATTATGGCCACATTCTATCAAAAATGGTGTAATGTGAGACCTAAAACACGTGAAATTCTACTCTCAACAGTTATATCGAAAAGAGGCCATGTGAAAGGTGCATAGAGCCCTAGATTTAGTTTTTAAAAGTAGTACACAACCAAAAATGCTAGACAAAAACAAAGATTCCAAACAATAAAAAGATAAAGAGATCCCAAAAGTGAAACGAAATTGAAACCTAGAAAAGGGGAACGTGTGAATAAATTAATTACAAGAATTAAAAATGAGGAAAAGCCCAAGAAAATAAAATTAGTGGAGACAATAGACACAACAACAAGGATAAAGACAAAGAAAATGTTAATAGGCTGCTGAACATATCCCCACATGGTGGAAGAGCGCCGACATATCTATATGAGATACTAAAAACCTAAATCTAAGAGGGACGAGTGTAATTTCCTTGCTAAAAAGGCTTTCAATCACCTCGAGAATGCGGAAAAATATCTTTTTTGTGGATCTAAGTACACATGGTCAAACGAACAACCAGGATCAAATAACATTCAATCTCGCCTTGATAGAATTCTTGTATATGTGGAAATCCAAATTCTTAGAAAGACAAATCACACATTTAAGCATAGTGAATTAAGACCATGCTCCCATCATCATGAAGTTTAGTAAAGATTTTATTGGAAAATGTACAAAAATCTGAAACACAGATGAGTTTTTCACTTCGAAAAAATGTGGATAGAACATACATAATGCAAAGACTTGATAAAGAGTAGTTGGACAACAAGGAGTTAGTCAACTAATTTGATATCAAAACAACTAAATTCATGGAATCCCTGTGAATCTAGGGCATGAAAGAGTTTGGTAATGTAGCAAGAAAGATCAAAGTTCCTGAATCTGTTTTGGAGTTGTTATGGCAGAAGATTCAGACAATAGATGTCATCTCTGCTACTAAAAAGATGGAGAAAGAGTTCAATGCTTTATTAGAAAGCAGAGGAGACAATATGATATCAAAGATCCAGAGCTCTTTGGTTGAAAAACGGGGATAACAACACCTCTTTTTTCCATTCTAAAATTATTCATCAGATGAAAAGCAATGAAATTGAAAGAATAAGAAATTTGGAACGAGGATGGGTTGATTAAGAGGAATAGATTGGGAATGTCTTCAGAAGTTACTTCAAGAAGTTGTTTACTTCGGATGGAAATTGTGAAATGCATAGAGTTTTAGAGTCAGTTGAACAAAGGGTAACACCAGATATGAATTCTCAAGTACAACGACCTTTCACTACAACTGAACTACAACAAGCTCTCAAACAAATGCATCCTGCTAAGTCTCTTGGTCCAGACATTATGCTCTCTTTATTCATTTAAAAATATTGGCATATTGTTGGTCGTGTTGTCATTTCAACCTATTTGGATGTCTTAAATAATTCTCTTGATCCCACTTTTCTAAACCATACCAATATTGTCTTGATCCCCAAAACTAAAACCCCTGATAGTTGTAGGGATTTTCGTCCTATTAGTTTATGTAATGTCATTTTTTGTATTATTACTAATATGCTTAAGTCCCTTTTAAATTATGTCATATCCCCGTTTTAAAGTGCTTTTATCCCTATGCGTTTAATTACTAATAATGCAATGATTGCTTTTGAGTCCTTTCATTATATTAGAAAAAAGAAGAGTGGTAAAACTGAACATCTGGCTCTTTAGTTAGACATGAGCAAGGCTTATGATAGAGTTGAGTGGTCTTTCTTGAGGCCTATGTTAATTAAATTGGGCTTCATCGAATCATGGGTTAATCTTTTAATGAGTTGTGTCCAAAGTGTTTCTTATTCTATTCTCATTAATGGGTTCCAACTGAACCTTTTATGCCGGAGAGTGGCCTAAGACAAGGCGACCCTCTCTCACCATATTTATTCTTGTGTTGTGTAGTGCAGAAGAGTTTTCTACTCTTTTATAGAATGCATAAAAGATGGGGAAAATACAAGGGCTGGAAGTGAGTAGAAGAGCTCCTCAAATTTCTCATCCATTCTTTACAGATGATAGCATCTTGTTTTTTTCGGCCTATTTGGAGTCTTGTAACAAAATCAAAGAGATTGTTTCATGTTATAAATTGTCATCGGGATAAAGAATCAATCTTGACAAATCAGAGCTTACAACAAGTGCAAATGTCTTCGAGGAATTAAGAGAATATTTTCATTTATGCTTAGAGGTAAAATTAGAGTTATTAAACGGGCCAACCCTAACCCATTAAGGCCAACCCTAACGGGCTGCGGGTAGGGATGTAACCAAACCAAACCGTTCGCGAACTATTCGAGTCTCGATTTGATTAAATGTTCGTTCGAACTCGTTCGTTAACCTTAACGAGCCAAACCAAACTTGAATTTTGGGTTCGTATAGTTTATCAAACCAAACTCAAGCCTAAGGGTATTCGGCTCGAAAGCTCGCGAACATATTCGTTTATAGACTCGCTAATGGCTCGCAAACGCGTTCGTAAATTTTATAGTTATTCTTTAGAATTATATATTATTATTTATTTATTAATATTAAATAATTAAATATTTTATATTAACCACACAAAAATGATAATAACTTAAGTGATTATTTAAATATTTAAATACTTTTTACCGTTTATTATTATATTTTGTTAGTTTGTTTATTTAATATTATGAATAACATTAAATGTTTATAAACGAAATATTTTTTAATATCCAAGCACAAAATTATTTAAATGTTCATGAAAATATATTCATAAACAAGTTACTTTATGTGTTCGTGAACATGTTCGCGAGTCTTAACAAATAGTTTGAATTCGAGCTCGAGTTTGATATTTTTTTTCTTGACGAGTTCGAGCTCGGGCTCGAGTTCGATAATTTCTTAACAAACGATCCTCAAACCTAGTAGTGTTCGACTCGGCTCGATTCGATTACATCCCTAGCTGCGGGCTAAACGGGTTGCGGGCTAAATTGGTCCTATTTAAATGAGCCACTAATATGTGAACCTAACCCTAATCATATAGAGCTGCGGGCTAAACGGGCTGGGCTGGTGGGCTATACAATAAAAAAATCCATAAACTAAAATTAAAATTCAAGCAGCAATTCATAACAAAATTTAAACTTTGATCAAATGGATTTTTTTCTAATAAAGTGATTAACTAGCTTTTTCACTGTTAATGTCTGTTGCTTTTGTTTAAAGTGCTTAATAAGCTGTATAAGTAGTTATGAGCACTCACTTCAAAATGCATCACTACAAAGTAACACTAACACAAGCCTCGTCCCTTTTCATTTAGTTCCACCTTTGGCCTTTAGAACAAGCATTTCAAGGAGTTTAATAAATTCCTATCAGAAAATAAGATAGTTTCGATTTTTTATAATATGTTTCAATTAATCAATCAGGTCTTATTTAGCAATTAGCACTGAAGTAACATATCAAACCTAGCATCCAAATTAAATGTGAAACATTTTCGCATCATTCAGAGCACAATACAATTAAGTTATCACAGCGTATGCAAGTTTCATATGTCGAAAGGCTATCCCCAAAATTCATAGAAGTTAAACATAATATAATAAGCGTAGAGTTGTAAGGCAGCAATTTGAAATTTCTTTATTCAAGAAATTGCACCATTAAAAACAGTAAACATTCAATCACATCTACATCAAGAAAAATAGGCAACACAATGCCACATCACATCAAATATACGTGATTCCAATTTCCAGCAGTAGTCGGGGCTGACTTACGAGTTGTGAGCAAGGGCGACGATGTGACGTGTGGTAGCGAAGACGTGCGGCAGTGAGCCTGGGAAGTGACTCAAGAGGGCAGTTCAAACTTCCATGAAATGAGAGAGACGATTGATAGTGGTTTGGGAAAATTTGCCCTAAACAATTAGACTGATTATGATTATGGGTTACAGTATTGGGCTTGTTTCAGACTCTCAATATGTAAACTAATGGGCTTGGGCAGTATACAAAATAGAAAGAAAAAAACTTCCAACCCGCAGGGCCAACCCGATTAGCCTGTGGACCATCTCGTTTAGCCCACGGGCTAAACAGTTCGGGGCAAAAATCCCGGATGTTAAACGGACCCAAATTTATCGATCCTAATCTTAACTTTTTTCGGGTTAAACGGGCCGGGCTCACGATTTTTGGGCTTTTTAACAACTCTAGGTAAAATCTATTGAACAATATTAGTACTGGAGATTGCTTAACATCATAGACTCTATTGCTGCTACAATTTTGAAAACAAGATACTTCTTAGAGGATCCATGAGACTGCTAAAATATGATACCAACTAAGCTATTTGTGATGAAGTATTCTACAGCCTCGTGACTTGATTAATTAAGGAAAGGCATGGAGAGTTGGGGATAGAAAGCTAATCAACCTAAAAAGTGAAAGATGGGTTGGCGTGAAAATTTCATGAAACCTAATACTACTTTTGGATATTATCCATCTGAACATGTGTGGAGATATTGAATAATTATGAGCTTCATTGTTGGCGAGAAGATAATGTATGGAGAATATTGAATGTAGAGGATGCCCATGAAGTCCTTGGAATACCTTTAAGCCATCAAAGGAGGTCGGATAAAATAATTTGGAGATTTACTAAAAGTGAAAAATTTTTGTAGTAAAATCAGCATACCACTTGGCATAAACCCATTTAACTTGATGATTAAAGAAGATATATTGCTGTTAGCAAAGGAAGTGTTGCTCAAAATTTATGTTTACTCGTCGTGGAGCAAATAGGGTGGCACATGCTCTTGCTCACTATTGTATTAAACCCAATCTTGATTTTGATTGGGTACTTGCAGAAGTCCCTGAACAAGTTCTTTCACTAGTTATGAACGATGTAGGGCATGATCCCATGATTCTCTAATCAACGAAATTTAATTTGGATCTAAAAAAAAACTTTGAATTTTTATTTTAAACTTAAGTATAGGTCATATGATCAATGAATCTTAATTTCCTTATGAAAAGGATCATAGATTTTTCATTTTCTAAATTTCACAAGTTATTTATCTTCACATATATTCTTCATAAATAAACTTTCATTTCCTAAGGATTAAAAGATTATAAATCGCTTATTTTCTAAATTTATAAAAAAAAATTCATAAATAATCTTTATAAAAAAATCTTATCCCAAGGATTGAATAATTACATATATTTTATTTTCTAAATTTCATAAATAATGTTCACTACAATTCCTTCATGCAGACAAATGAATATTTGAACCATAATTTTTTTTTCTTGGGTATGATGGACATTGATGGACACTATTGAATTTTCAAATAACTCTATCATTTCATCATTTTTTTAATAATGTGAAAAAAAACATACTGAAAGAAATTTGTTAATAATGTGTATACATAATTAGTGCAAGTGTGAAAAATATGTACATGTGTGCAAAATACGTAATTAGTGCAAGTGTAGAAATATGTTTTTTTGGAGTAAAATTTTGATAACATTAAACATGTAAAAGATTGTAAATAAGGAAGAAATTTGTGTAATATATGATTCCAAGACATATATTAAAAGGGGTACTCTCTTATGAAACGGATATATGTGAGATGAGTTGTGACGAGTCAACCCGTTATTAAAATATATTTATTAGGGCCGATTATTTGCACCCCCGGATTTATTGAACATACCCCAAAAATATTTAAATTGACATAATTACCCTTATAAACTTATATTTGTTCGGTTGTTGCAACCGAAGAGTTATTTAACTTATCTGTTCGGTTTCAACAACCGAACAGAACAAAGAATTTATCTATCTTATCTGTTCGATTACAAAAATCGAACAAAACAAAGAATTCATTATTCGGTTACAACAAGCGGACAAAACAAGATTTGTGATTTTTTAAATTCATATCTACATTACCGAATAGATAAGATAACATATATTTTTCATGTACATAATAGATATTTAAACAAAGATGGTGATTTCTCTCCAAGTGAAAGTAAGCAAGTTTATGTTGATTCTATCAATGGAAGTAGCAGTGGACCAGTGATTTGATAGTGGTTTAATATAATCAAATCAACAGAAACTTGCTTACTTTCACTGGGAGAGGAATCATCATCTTTGTTTAAAGATCGATGATGTATTTGAAACTTATCTATTATCTTATCTATTCGGTAAGTAGCAGTGGACCAACGGTTTGATAGTGGTTTGATAGAATCAACAAAAATTTGCTTACTTTCACTGGGAGAGGAATCGTCATCTTTGTTTAAAGATCGATGATGTATATGAAATTTATCTATTATCTTATCTATTCGGTAATGTAGACATGAATTAAAAAAATCACAAATCTTATTCTGTTCGGTTGTTGTAACCGAACAGATAAGATAGATGAATTCTTTGTTTTGTTCGGTTGTTGCAATCAAACAGATAAGATTGAAATTGTTTGGTTGATGCAAATGAATAAATATAAGTTTTATAAGGGTAATTATGTCAATTTAAATATTTTTGAGGTACGTTCAGTAATTCCAGGAGTACGAATAGTCATTCCCTATTTATTATATAAGTAAAATATGTTTATAAATACATAAACCCTAAACACTGCCCGTGGGTGAAGGGCAGACTCAGAGCCCCCTCTATTCTCTCTCAAACTATCAAATGTCCCACCATTCCTATGTCCCTCCTCTTCCTTCCTCTTCCCCAAATTGCCTAAATCTGCGCCTCCATTACTCGATTCCAATCCAAAGCCTCCCATTCTTTCACATCTCCTAGGATATAAAGGAATAAAACTCTTATTGGCCCCCAATTATCAACCTACACAAGCTTCTTCTTGAATTGATTGATTATGCTACTGTACGATTATGTTTATTTTGGAATAAGGAATTGGGATTCACGGCTAGGGTTTCAAGAAAAAGTGGGAAATCGAAGAACATGTGATTCGAATCCGTTCAACCATTTAATATTTATTCCTACTAAACACGTCCTGCTCATGTGCTAGTTCTGTTTGATTATTTAACGAAAATTATAAAAAATGCAACATGACCAAAATTGTAGTGAAAATAACAAAAAATAAAATCAGACTTCTTGTATGGAACCAAATTGAAGTGTAATTTTCCCTATTAATAATGTATTTTCTTTATTGTATCTTATACTAAAATGAGATGTAATATGTACATATTAGTAAGAAATCATATTTATTATCACTTCTTATCCGTATCCATGAGATTGTCGTTTTTGCCCCCAAAATTATCTTCACATATCTTTTAATTATATGATTCCAACATAATTCACATCTCTAAAAATTAGAAATACTATCTCATTGAATAATCTAAAAATTCACGTTAATTTCAATTCTTTCGTATATAACATAACACAACATTATTTTTTGGAAAATAGCCACATTTTAACTTTTTTACCTCTTTTTATTATATAATTAATACATAGTCGCATATATGGTTGTACATATAATTACTTGTAGGTTGCTCATATTTTGGTAAAAAAAATGTGCATAGTTGCACTCGTGATAATATGTAGGGTCACATGAAAAATCGAATATAGAGTTACATGTATATATAGTCGCATGAGGCATCACAGACTCCGAGTTTTAAAAAATTTGAGCGTCATTTTTTCAAAAAGTTAATTAAAAAAAAGAATTTATGGTGGGTGATATTTTTCTAAAATTAAGTGTTAAAAGTAATATTTTTGCAGATACTCATTTCTCTATCATAGACGATGTGATATGACTGGTGTAAAAAAAAACATACTCCCTCTGACCAACTATAAGGTAACAATTTTATCATTTTGAACATCTACTGGAAACGTATTAATATCCTTTTTGGAAAGAGGATAAACCCACATATATAATAAATACTCCAAAAAGTTTTAAACAATTAATGTCATACCTTTATATTAAAAAGCAAGGGTAAAATTTTTAAACTACACAACATAATCTTCCACTATACGTAATATAATAATACTCCTACTTCTTAATACAAATAGAAAAAAGATAATTAATACTTATTGGGTGGACATGAACAGTATTTTGGGCTACTCTACCACTCTTGAGCTATTGCTATTTTTTCCTATGTGGTGTCAATGGGCTGCACAAATAAGAGCACCGCTATAGCCTCTCCTTATTATGTTACATTAAGAGCATTAATTAGACTACACACTTCCACTATGAGTTTAATTCGAGATGGTTGGAAGAAAATTTGGAGAGTAAGAACATTGCCTAAAATTCGATATTTTTTATGGTGTGCTTGCTGAAATGCATTTTCAACGAAGGACAACCTTAATTGTAGAAACACCGTGGTGGACCCGGTGTGTGACCTATATGGGGGAAGAGGTTGAATCTCTAACCCATTTAGTACTACGGTGCTTGAAGATAAAAGTGGTGTGGGGCCTTAGTCTATTTCGAGTAGACCTTGAAAAATTCAGGAATTCTAACTTTTGGAATTTCTTTTGGTGCATTAGTGAGCTTCTAACTAATGAAGGGGTGGATATGCTAGTTGGACTCCTTTGGCATATTTGGCAAATGAGAAATCAAGTTTATCTTGAACAGAAAACTTTTGAAGCTTAGAAAATCATAGAAATAATGCACAACCTCAGTATTGAAGTAAGATCTTTTGACATTCCTAGCAGCATAGATAAGAAGAAACACAATATGGTCAAATGGGTCAAACCTGATCATTAGTGATACAAACTGAATACAAATGCAACAAAGTACAACAATAGTACATATTTTGGGTTTATCATTTATGATGAATGTGAGCCATAATTCTTGCAGGATCTAAAAGAACACAAGCTGTTGGGGATAGCACACTATTTGGGCTCTATCTATTCACCATGCACTGCAAATATTGGGGATATCATCATTGAATGAGATTCTCAAATTCTAATTAATATTCTTAATGGAGAACAACTATTATTTGTGTTACATCAGTAACTTTAATGTTTAGTATTGAATTTACTTATATTGAATCTGAGCGCTGGGACAGTTATATATGATCTTGCATTGTAATATGAACATTGATGGTCACAAATACAGATATATTAAGCATTGATGAATGCAGTATAAACTACTCCCTCCGTCCCATTTCAATGTTTACATATTTCTATTTTGGGCCTCCCATTTCAATGTTTACATTTCTCTTTTTGGAATATATGGGACCCACATAAAACAATTAATATATCACCATGGGCCCACATCCAATACTAATACATCTACCCACTTTACATTAAATATTATATCTTTCCACCCACTATCTATTAAAATATTATACTCCTTAATCAACGTGCAAAAAGTAAATGTAAACATTGAAATGGGACGGAGGGAGTATATTTCTATTCTCCATACACTTTCTATGTAAGTGACACATTCAAGAAAATATCTTGATCAATTATAAAAAATGTTCCACGACAGTACCGAGACAGGTGAGTCTTTTAATTCTAATTCTAGTAAGCTGATACACACAAAATGAGATAGATTTAATGAGCTACTTTGGAGCTTTGAGATAAACTACACAAATTATAATTACATATAAAGGGAATGCATGTTAGATTATAAGTATTTTATAAGGAAAAATTTAAATTGGACCCTCTAGATTTATCTTGTCTTCTTTCTTAAAACATCTGTGATATTTTTCAGCTGCAAATTATTTATTTATTATTTAAATTTCTGTTTTAATTTTTTATTTTAATAATTCCAAAAGTCATTGAAAAATCACTTACCTTAATTAGTTTAGTAATAATAAAATTCGCAATATATTATCAATTGAATTTGATATTTTACTTGGTCACACTGAGCTACTATTGATTCCTTCATATTTTGAGGGCACACTTTTAACAGCACAGAAATAAGTAAACTTTCCTACTCTTAATAACTTCCACTATGACTTGTTGCTCAATAGTTATCTTTTTTAAGTAATCCTTTAATAGGTTCACAGTAGCGTTTCTTTACTTTTGAGTAGAAAAAAGTTGTTACTTGATTGAATTAAAAACATTCAAGTAGTATTCCTTATGCTGATGTTCCAATTTGTCAATGAATGATTTTATGGGAAGATTAGCTTTAGCCTTGAGCAATTTTTCTTCAGCAGCTTTGAGAAAACTCTTCAATTTAGAATACTCAGAGTCTGATTCTTACAGAATGTTCTAAAGTTTGGCAACATGTTCCTTTAAATTTTTTGTCATGCGCACTACTTGAGAGCACTTTTGTAATAGCCATATATATATATATATATATATATATATATATATATATATATATATATATATATATATATATATATATATATAAAAGATATTATTGTTTCCATAAGTAAATGAAATTAAATTAAGATAATAATAATAATAATAATTATATCATACGCGCGTCTCTTGAAATCTCGAGAGAATCACAATAATTTGATATCTGGAGAATCCTCCAATCAGAATTACCACCATTCGCTGCACTACCTAGCATAAATGATAACTTATCAAAAGAGAAAAGGACAACAGAGATATGTCCAACAGAGATGCCCATAAGATTAAGTATTCCTTCACTTACACTCCCTCTCCATCTCAGTAGTTAAGCTTTCCTTTACTACTCGAATCTTCCACACTCTCTCCAAATTTCATTCACTTCTCAAATCTTCCATACCCTCTCCATCTTAGTAGTTAATCTTTCTATTACTTCCGTAGAATGAAGTCTTTAAGACTCTCTCCATCTCAGTTCAGTAAAGAATCCTCTCACTCCTTCTCTATCTTACTTGCGTAGAAATCCTCCCCACTCTATTTGGGTTTTGTTCTGCAGTTCTGTCCTGCATGTCCGCAAGTATTTTAACTCATTTCATAGATTCTTCTGTTAAGCGGCTCTTTAGATTCTCTTGTCAAGTGACTACTGAGATAATTTCTAACCCCTCCTATCATCAACACAACTTTTCTAACCTTTCTTAAGCTATCAGGGTAACGCTCTGACCATTTTTTAGGTTGTATACATAATATAGTTGTGTAGATGCGATATTGAAATTACTGATTATATAAAGAAATAAAAAAGGAGGGGAAATGCTCAGACCTTCTTTATTTTTATTGAAACTGTCTTATTTATTTTTCTTAAACTTGTTGGATTTTTTTTCTTAAACCTATCACATGTTGAGATTTTCGTGTGATGTTGGATTCGTACATGAGTTCTTTATTTTTCTTAAATCTATTTTATTTTCAGAAGTTAGATATATAATAAAATTTTATATTTTTATTACTGTAGACTTGTGAAAGTGAGTTTAAAAATGAAGTTACAAAACACTGTTAAAGTACAAATAGTAAATTGTGAGATGTAGATTTCTTTTTTTTATTTTTCAAAATCTGCAGAAATTTTCATTAAATTAAAAGTAATTTATATCTTTATAATTTTTAAAAAATATAACAAGATATATGTTTATTATGATATTGTAAATATATCTATCATATTTTTATAAGGAATACTAAGTTATTTAGGAGTTGTATATACCAAAAAGTGAAAATAAATGGGTTTACGGTAGAAACTTGTTACCCAATTTATGCTATTAAAATGGATGAATCTACCAAAAATTTTAATACAAAACTTGTTTTTCTATGTGTCTACTATGTTACTGTAAAATATCTTTAAAAATTATTCACTCAAATTAAAGTTATAGCCATTTTACTAAACTGTGGCAGTGCTGCCTACGAGAAACCTCAAGCTAAACTTCATCTCTTCGTTGAACATTAGAAAAAAATATTTATAGAAAAAAGATTACATATGAAATTTTTACTGTTGGATTGTATACTAAAAGTCTAGCTTTTGTATGAACAATGTTTAAAGAATTAATTTGAAATGAGAATCATATGATCAAATGATTGCGTCTTATAATTTATTTATATGCACGATGCAATAGTCCACTTACTTTATACTGTAAATAATATATTGTGCGATAACATGCGGAAGATCATATTATCGGTTTTCTTATAAAGTATAAATAGATGCTCATAACCGAGATAGACGGGGACCCTCTATCAGGATGGTTGTAGTGTGATTTGGTATTAGTTTGTCTTGACTATAGAATCACATTGATGCACTTGTGTGTATTGAGCAGGACCGCTTGAGATCGTTCGACTTATACTGACTTATAAGAGAACTTGATCTCAGTTATTATGGATGTTCGTGCTCTTAATCCCTATACAATAACCTCAACACGTAGGGCAGTATGTATTTCTTTGATTCATCAATGGGTGAGATTTACATGTAATTAAATCAACAAACTTGGTGAGTTGGGAAATAGTGTTGTCTCTATGGTGTGCTGTTGATTGTAGAAGGAATCCGTGTCTATCATAGGTTGATGATGTCCCCTTGAGGAGCTCATAAGGATTATCATGTAAACCCTGCAGGTGAATTTATTCCGACATGATAATGAGGTTGAGTGGTACTACTCTTGGATAAGATATTAATTAATGGAGTTGTCAGTAACTTAATTAATTAATGGGCATTGTATATCTTAAACATGGAGAGACTAACTGGCTCATAATAAAAAGGAGCCCATAACGTAATTATGGGATTAGAACGGTAGTGCAGTAATAATATTTTAGTGGTATATATTATTATTATTGGACTTAAGTATAAGCTTTGGGCTAAGCTTGGATACTTAAGCCCAATGGAGGCCCAACTCTAATTTCTCCTCTTGGTCCCTGCTGTAGCCCATATATAAGTCATCTCAGCTGTCCGGAAACCCTAATCTATGAGATTAATCATGCCTAACACTATGAGGAGGGTGAGGGAATAGAAGATTGAGAAGATCTCGAAGATTATCGCCCACACGACGTCGAGATTGGACTTGGGAATACAGTAGAAGACTGGAAGGCTGTTTTGTGCTGCTGTCCGCCAAATTGCACAATTTTTATAAAATTCGTACAAACATCAGAATACAACGTTTGATATACTGACGGAAATTCATGGAAGAGAGGATCATTTTGGCGCATAGATCACTCAAATCCGACATCGGATGAGAGAGTTATGCCCAAAATGGTAAGACTGCACAGGCTGTCGGCGAGAATCCATCTTCTTCTATATACCTTGGTAAAAGGTAATACGTTTCTTGGTTTTCTTGCTTCTGCTGAATTAGAAACATATGGAACCCTAACGGTTCACATTAACCAAACGATTGAATGCCAATAATTGATATCAGAGCTTCGGTTTTGGGGTGAAGCGTGAAATGTTAGGCTAGGATTTATGTCAAAAGGTGAAAGGGTTTAAGTATTCATGTTATGCTAGTATACCCTATTCAGATACCATATACCTGTGTCAAATGTGGACTAGGGTTTAGAAATTATTATTTCTTGTTGAATACTCAATACGTTTGACGGAGAAATTGATAATCTGGATATTTTTAAAATTTTGATAATCTAAAATTTTTCAAAAATTTGATAATCTAGATAGTTTTGAAAATTTGATAATCTGGATAGTTCAGAAAATTTGATAATTTGGATATTTTCGAAAATTTAATAACCAAGAAATTTTTGAAAATTTGATAATCAGGAAATTTTCGAAAATTTGATAATCAGGAAATTTTTGAAAATTTGATAATCTGAAAATTTTTGAAAATTGGATAATCTGGATATTTTTGAAAATTTGATAATTTGGAAATTTTTGAAAATTTGATAATTTGGATATTTTCAAAATTTTGATAATCTGGAAATTTCAAAATTTTGATAATCTGGAAATTTTTGAAAATTATAATCTGGATAGTTTTGAAAATTTGATAATCTGGATAGTTTCGAAATTTTAATAATCTGAATATTTTCAAAATTTTGATAATCAAGAAATTTTTGAAAATTTGATAATCTGGAAATTTTTAAAAATTTGATAATTTGGAAATTTTTGAAAATTTGATAATCTGGATATTTTCGAAAATTTGATAATTTGGAAATTTTTAAAAATTTGATAATCTGGATATTTTAAAAATTTTGATAATCTGGAAATTTTAAAAATTTGATAATCTGAAAATTTTTAAAAATTTGATAATCTGGAAATTTTGAAAATTTGATAATCTGAAAATTTCAGAAATTTGATAATTTAGATATTTTTCAAAAATTTGATAATCTGGAAATTGTGAGGATTTGATAATCTGAAAATTTTTGAAAATTTGATAATCTGGATATTTTCGAAAATTTGATTATCTGGATATTTTCGAAAATTTGATAATCAGGAAATTTTTAAAAATTTGATAATCTGAAAATTTTTGAAAGTTTGATAATCTGAAAATTTTCGAAAATTTGATAATCTGGAAATTTTAAAAATTTGATAATCTGAAAATTTCAAAATTTTGATAATCTAGATATTTTTGAAAATTTGATAATCTGGAAGTTTTGAAAATTTGATAATCTGAAAAAATTTGAAAATATGATAATCTGAAATTTTCAAAATTTTGATAATCTGGAGTTTTCAAAAATTTGATAATCTGGAAATTTCAAAATTTTGATAATCCGAAAATTTTTAAAAATTTGATAATCTGGTCGATATCGATGATTTTGATTATATAGACGATATCAAAGGTCGATATCGATAGTTTCGAAAATTTAATAATTTGGAAGTTTTTTGAAAATTTAATAATCTGGTCGATATCGATGATTTCAAAAGTCTGGACGATATCGATGGTCGATATCGATAGTTTTAAAATTCTGTAATCTGGAGTTTTTTTCGAAAGTTTGATAATCTGGAGGTTTTTGCCGACATTTGTGCTTGGTGGCGAACAATCGAATTCGCTGATATATAACTGACATAATTGATTTTATTATCTGATTATTGTTATATATATATGCATGTACTCTATGATTTACTGCCTTATGTGCTGTAATAGGAGCATGCTAGGTTGCGTATTTTATTTTAACTTCATTAAATAATTATGTTTGTAATGTGATGCACATGAACTTGCGCGTTGGCTATAGTGCCTTCCTCCCCATAGGATGAGTTTATTTGCGGATCACTGTACAAACTTATAATTGATGACTGTAGGAAATTATCCAAGCGCGTGTGTACTTCTCCATCTGTAAGGCACATATGCTTGGGCCGCGGACTTGGGGTCAAATAATGGTGTACACTTAGATGTAAATAATAAGTATCCTCCCCATCGGAGTACTGCTTTTATTTGCATGGCTAAAGAGGAACCGACTATTAATTATTTTGTCATGAGGTTAGATTGACAAATAAAATTAATGGGTAAAACCTTCTCTTGTAAATGTTCGGGTTTGTAAACGTCCACACTATCGTGGCTTGCAGACTCACGGTGCTTGAGATGTCGGTAAATTTTATTTTATATTGTTTTGAGGGAATCAATATAAATGGATAAATTCGAAGATTTGATCAGTATGTTTATGTGATTCTCTGTAATTTCGAATGGTTTATTTCAATTATTGTTTCCTAAAAGAAATTATATTTACTTGTCCAAAATTAGATGATTAGAAAAGAATCTTGGTTTCAATTTTTACTGCTTAGGAAAACATGTGTTCTCACTAAAGATGTCCCATGATGCCTATTTAAGTCTCTAGTGAAGAGATGAGAGGTTCATAGAAATATGATAGCCTCATGCGACTCTTCGGATACTTGAGTAAGTTAGAAAGGCAAGAGGTCATGGTTAATTTGATGAATGAATTGGAAATACTTGGAGTTGAAAGGGAAACCTAGATCAATTTATTCTTCATAGTTTGCCTAGGTATTTTGAGTAAGTTCTGCCTGAAGTATATGGTAAGGAACTTCTGACAAAACATGTGGCAAAGAAAATCCATTTTCATCAATGTATGAACAAGGATAGTATCCCATTCACTAGTCGTTGAAGCATGATTAGTGATGGCATCTACTGACAAGTTGTGTGTAGATATTGGAATCACTAAAAGCCTGCAACTAAGTGATGATGAAATAATTGAGTATATGGGTAAGCTACGAAATTAGTGGTTGTTGCAGTGAGAGTTGTTTATTTATTTTACGATATGAATAAACGTTTGATTTTGAGAAATTGTCTTTATATACGTTTTCATAGAAAGAATTTCATTTCGTTTTCTATGCATTTACAGATGCATACTCCATTTCATTTAAATGACATGATCATAGTAATGAAGGATGGAATTATTATCTGTTATGGTATGTTGGTGATAATTTGTACACTCTTAAATCTTTTTTATCCCACGGATGCAATAAATAGTAATTAATAACGCATCTTATAATCTTAGTAAAAGAAAGGAACCTTCGAAGATGAACTAAACATACTTTTGGTATCTAAGAATAGATCAATTTTACTTGAGTAGGAATCAAAGGTTGATAGCCGATGGACCGTTGGGTTTATCTGAAGTGGAAACTATCTAACTTGCGAGTCTTGCTTGGAAGTAAAATGATTAAAGGCTTTTCAAGGCAAAAGGGGTATAGAGCCATGCAAAGATATGTTGGAAATAGTTCATACTGATTTAAGCGGTCCTAAGACTATCCCGACGTGAGGTGGACATTATGACTTAATCGTGGTGGAGAGTACCTCTTGGGATAGTTTAGGAGCTATTTATCAGATGATGCGATTAAAATCTCAAGTAGTCTATACCGGGCATACCCCAGCTGAATGATGTGGTGGAAAGAAGGAATAAGACTCTTATGAAAAAGGTTAGATAGATGATGAGTTATTTGGAAAAATTAAATTCATTTTATGGGTATTCCCTAGAAACAGCATGTCATATAACGTTTGTCTGTTTGTGGAATATCCTAGAAAAATGAAGGGTGGTTTATTTATTAGTCCAAAAGATCAAAGAGTGATTGTTAACACAAACACTAGATTTTTGGAAAAGGACAATGAAATAAATCACAAACCTATGTATAAGTTGTTCTAAAGGATAGTGGGAGGGAAAACATAAAGTATTAGTACCAATTGTACAAGAGAAGATACCACAAGGTACACTACATCGCATGTCATATCTGATACACAATTGCATGTAGTGCATTGTCGTAGTGGGAGGATTGTTTTACAACCCGAAAGATTTATGTAATGGGAGAGTCGTGAGGCTTGGTCCCTAGTAAACATGGAATGGACCCACGGATACAACGAAGCACTACAAGATAGAAATGTCGTATCTTAGCAAGTGCAATATTTCTGAAATAGAATCGATGGATTCTAAATCAAGTCTGAGAGCTTGTAGGACCACTAAATGGTGTAAAAGCCATTGGAAGTAGTCATACAAAATAAAAGAGGATCATACGGTAAGGTGAAAACCTTGGAAGCAAAGCTTGTTGCGAAAAGGTATAATCAAAAGAAAAGGTTCGATTATGAGGAAACATGTTCGCCGATAGCTATGCCTATGTTGATCTGGACTCTTTTATCTGTTGCTACTCATATGAAATATGAGGGATAGCAAATAGATATTAAGACAGCTTTCCTGATTGGAAGTCTTGAGGAAAACACCTATGTGAAGCAACCAGAGTGATTCATTGCAAAGGGCTTAGAGCATTATGATAGTAAGCTTAAAAATGTCCATCGATGGATTAAAGCAAGCTTCAAGATCATAAAACATCCGTTTTGATGAGGAAATCCAGGCATATGGATTTATTCAATGCGCGGATGTGTCTTGTGTATTGAAAAAAGTGATCAATGTGGTGGTATTTCTTATACTGTACGTAGATGATATATTGCTCATTGGAGATAATGAAAGAGTATTGTCGGGCGTATGGGTATGGTTGATAAAGCGGTATGAGATGAAAGACTTAAGAGAAGCAAAAATATCCTTTTGATCACGGTAATACGGATCACAAGAAAGGATGTTATGCTTGTCTTAAGCTTCATGAGATGATACGATCCTTACTTGTTTTAGCATGTGACTTTATCTAAGGAGATATGTCTTTAGACACAAAAGAAGATAAAGGTGATGAAAGCGGTTCCTTATATTTCGGCGAATAAGAAAGTTTAATCCAAGGAATGCTATGCACGAGATTGGATATCTGTTTTGCTAAATGCATGAACAGTGGGTATCAAGGTAACCCGAAATAAGAATGTTGAACTGTGGTGATATATATACTGAGGTACCTAAAAAGGATCAGGAATTATATGTGGTCTTACCGAACAAATTCACTGCTTCTTAAGGGTTACATAGATTCAAATTTTTCAAATCAGAAAGGGACGGCTATAAATCCACTTCAAAGGTTATGTGTTTAATTTTAGAAAGTTGAGTCATAATGTGGAGGAGTGTTATATAGAAATATATTTCAGATTCCGGACTCCATCATGGAAAGATGATAAATTGAAGCCTATGAGGCAGCCAAAGTATCTGTATGACTCTAAGAAACTTCATGATGGACTTTGAAGTGTTTCTAAGTTTGCCCAAGGTTATCACAATTTATTTTGATGATAATGGTGCAGTTGCAAATTTGAAGGAAACACGAGCCCATAAGCAATTAAACACATGGAGCGCGAGTACCACCTGTTACAAGAAATCGTATGATGAGGGGAAGATTGTTGTCGCCAAGATTGTATCGGATGATGACCTAGTAAATCTATTTACAAGGACCTTAAGGCGAGAGTTTTTGATAGTCGTGTAGTGGAGTGGGAGTCAGATGTATGGCAGAAGACATGACATCATAGTCTTTTAGTATAAGTGGGAGATTGTTGGATTGTATACTAAAAGTCTAGCTTTTGTATGAACAATGTTTAAACAATTAATTTGAAATGAGAATCATATGATCAAATGATTACGTCTTATAATTTATTTATATACATGATGCAATAGTCCACTTACTTTATACTGTAGATAATATGTTGTGCGACAATACGCGAAAAATCATATTATTGGTTTCCTTATAAAGTATAAACAGATGCTCATAACCGAGATAGACGGGGACCCTCTATCGGGATGGTTGTAATATGATTTGGTATTAGTTTGTCTTGACTATAGAATCACATTAGTGCACTTGTGTGTATTGAGCAGGACCGCTTGAGATTGTTCGACTTATACTGACTTATAGGAGAACTTGATCTCAGTTATTATGGATGTTCGTGCTCTTAATCCCTATACAATAATCTCGACATGTAGGGCAGTATGGATTCCTTTGATTCATCAATGGGTGAGATCTACATGTAATTAAATCAACAAACTCGGTGAGTTGGAAAATAGTGTTGTCTCTATGGTGTGTTGTTGATTGTAGAAGGAATCCGTGTCCGTCATAGGTTGATGATGTCTCCTTAAGGAGCTCATAAGGATTATCATGTAAACCTTGCAGGTGGATTTATTCCGGCATGATAATAAGGTTGAGTGGTACTATTCTTGGATGAGATATTAATTAATGGAGTTGTCAGTAACTTAATTAATTAATGGGCATTGTATATCTTAAACATGGGGAGACTAACGAGCTCATAATAAGAAGAAGCCCGTAACGTAATTATGGGATTAGAACGGTAGTGTAGTAATAATATTTTAGTAGTATATATTATTATTATTGGACTTAAGTATAAGCTTTGAGCTAAGCTTGGATACTTAAGCCCAATGGAGGCCCAACTCTAATTTCTCCTCCTGGTCCCTGTTGTAACCCATATATAAGTCATCTCAGTTGTCTGGAAACCCTAGATTAATCATGCCTAACACTGTGAGGAGGGTGAGGGAACAGCAGATTGAGAAGATCTTGAAGATCGTCGCCCACACGACATCGAGATTGGACTTGGGAATACAGCAGAAGACTGGAAGGTTGTTTACTGCTGCTGTCTGCCAATTTGAACGATTTTTATAAAATCATACAAACTTTAGAATACAACGTTTAATATACTGACAGAAAGCCACGGAAGAGAGAATCATTTTGGCGCATAGATCACTCAAATCCAACATCGGATGAGAGAGTTATGCCCAAAACGGTGAGACTGTGCAGGCTGTCAATGAGAATTCATCTTCTTCTACATACCCTGGTGAAAGGTAATACGTTTCTTGGTTTTCTTGCTTCCGCTGAATTAGAAACGTATGAAACCCTAACGGTTCACGTTAACCAAACAATCAAACACTAATATTTACATATATTTCTAATATGTTCATTTAAAAAAGTTTTTGAAATTAATTAATGATTTGAGCGTTATACCCAACTTTTCAAATTGTAACAACATTTCACCTTAAGATTCCTTACATTAGTTTCTTGCATTTTGTGGTTTATTGCATGACACTAATTTAGGCAAGCCACCAAAGGAAAAAAAATCAAATATTAGGATGCCTTCTATACTCATGTAAATTAGCATCAAAATTTACAAATTCAAAGAAAAGATACACTCTTCTACATAAAGTATGTCAAACTGTAAATTGTGGCCCCTAAACGATATTTTTCATAAAAGCATTCTCGTATCTCAAATTTTCTTTAACAATGAATTATTGATTACAAACAAGTGTGATCACATTAAAAAAATATTTAGATGAGTGACGTCTTGGTGATTTATTCACATAAGTTTAGAATTCATCATAATAATTTCTAGATTAAAACATTTAATTATTTGCCAAGAGAAAATTAAAATTTTGAAGGCATCGAGATTGTGAGGGAACTAGCAACGTGAACGCTCATCCTTAACCTCTACCTTAAATTATATCTTTGTGTGACTCGTCTATAAAGGAAAAGGTGGGTTTATTGTTACGATTTCTATATTGAACATAATTTATATTAATTGATATTATGAGTATGCATGAATATTTTATCTAAGATTGATGGGTCGGGAACCTGTATGTACAGTAGGCATTATTGCCAATAAGAAATGATAGACGCGTTCGCATGACTTTGACGTATTAAATAATGAGCATCTTTGGGTGACCTGACGTATTAAATAATGAGCGCTTTTGAGTGACTTGACTATGGCTTAATTCACTTTACGTTTAAAGACTCATAAGGTTCATTTCTCAAGAGATGAAGTCATTTTCAGTTATAAAATCTAACAGTAAATCCCCCCATTGAGTACATTTTTGTGTGCTCACCCTACTATATTTTTCCTTCTACAGATGACGTGGCATAACCGGCTTGGCAAATGATGAGTTGGGAGGAGGGGGTTGGTTAACAGCAAAAAGTATAATGTGATTTACTTAAGTAAGTGTTAAATCTGTGAACAATGACTTTAGAATTGTCACTATACACATATCACTGAAAGACTTTCGCTACTTAAATTTTAAAATATTGTTTCAATTCTTTTTATAGTTTAATTAATCTCTCCATTATTATTATGATGTGTTTGAACTCGATTTATTTTAATTTTGCTTTTTAACAAAAATTAAATTTCATGAAATTTCACTATTTTAACACATAATTTGGGACGTGACAACTTTGAAGTAATTTGTTGAAACATAGACTTCGTTTCTTCAATAGTGGGGAAAAATTTCCCATCAGATTTATTTTGTTCTTCTTCTACTGTAAAAATATTATCAGTTAAACAAGTAGCGTTTTTACTCATAGACTGCAAAGCAATGTATGTTCAACTAATATTTCTTCTTTAGATTTGGAGTCACTCCAAGTTACTTTCACGGATATGTTCTTTCGCAGAAAGTTGGGACATTCATATTGATAATGACTGGTCCCTTTGCATTAAAGACATTGAGCATTTTCAATTTTCATAAATTTCCAATAAGTAAAGTTTGATCCATCCAAGAAATGGGGGTCGAACAACGAATCCTGCATCGCAAGAGGCCATAGTGACTCATGGAATAAAGGGTCTAAGATGTTGACTTGTTTATTATAAAATAGAACCTGCTCTAAATCCAATTGTAAAAACCTTTAGATAAATGTGCTAGTGCAAATGTTCATTTGAAAAGTAAGAACATGAACATAAACGTAAGAATACAGTGGAATACTTTAAAAGTACAGGATCTAAAAATAGGCTCCGTCTAATCCATCAAATCTTTTTCATTAAAAAAGTATAAGTATTTCAATTCATCACCTACGAACAATGTTCTATACTAATTGATAATACCTTAGAACTCTTAATTACTTATTTGGCCACCATGTGGACTTGACAGCATTAAATGGACTCTCTCTAAACTTGTAACGAGATCTCCCGAACTCGTTGATCGAACTCTCTCCTTGAATCCATGTTACAAGGACTTGTTCTTTCATATATGAAAGAGCACGAGAAGGAACAGAATATAAACAAAATAAACTAAAGAGTTTTAAATTATGAACTCTCTAATACCCACACAAAAATTAATATAGGAGATCTGAATATATCGATCATCAATCAAAGAATAAATAAGTTAGAAACAATCTTATCAAATCTCTCAAAGATCTCAATTAAATAGCGATCCCATGAAATCTTCAATAAAATCTCAATCATCTTGGACATCTTTGACTACTGGACATGCTCTACATCTGCGGCGTTCCTTGATCATGAAGTTGCCTTGGATTTTTCTTTTCTTGGTCATAAATGAATCAATCAAGTAATCTCATTCAAATAAGATCTTCAAATATATCTCTAAAATAAGATATTCAACATATATTTGACCTGTTGGGTATCGTGGACGTCGACACATCAATGGAGATGAGAGGTGCTCAAGTTTTCTTGAGTTTGGCTCATGGGAAGAGCCTATGTAACACTGTGGTAAGAAGTTAAAATTTATGAAGGATTAGAGTCACAATCCACTGGAGAAACTTATCACTCAAACACTCACAACCTCTCTATTTCGTCACATCGGTAACTAAAGGCGAGAAGCCTTTTTATACTGAAGTCGGACCACCACCGAAAAGGAAGGTCAACCTTTCTTTCCATGGTGAAAGACGACAAGAGAAAGAGAGGAGAAGACTAGTAAGAATTAGAGTTCCAATAGCGCGTAAGAAAAAGGGAGTCGGACCATGCTTAATTAAAAGCAGTTCAAACCCAAAGAGAAAGAAGACCGAAAATTAGGCCCAAAAGGTCCAACATTTCTCTACCTTGGCCCAAATTATCACTGTGTTTATATAGTGCGAGATTTCATCATCGCAACCTTTTCGAACAAACATGCACATTTGAAAACACAAAGTTTAGTGAATAATCCATTTTTCCATCACGAAGTAAGGCAAAATAGTGACAAAAAGTCACGGAAAGGGAAATGAGACAAAGGCAAATGACATAGAGTCATAGATTCACAATATCACAGAGATATAATGAGTCGAGTACAAAGCTCATCTGTGATCCATATGTGATCACAGAGATCATGAACGCAAAGTTTAAAAAGTAATCACCAAGATTAGAAAACAAAAAACATAAGTCATGCGCGCAAACACACAAAAAACAAGTTATAGCAAATAAAATATCATGAAGACAATCCACAAAGAGGCACACACGGATAAAGTATAATCTAACAAGAGCTACAAAAGTTTAGATTCATGCAACATGATCCACTTCACTAAAAGACACAAATAAGCATATAATATGCACATAAGCACAAACAATACAAACAAATACTCCCTCCGTCTCTACTTCAACTTCACACTTTCCGATTTGGTCAATCCCAAATTCAACTTCATACTTCCATAAAAGGAAAAAGCAACTACCTAATATTCCTCTAACATAATTTAATTTTAAAATTTTCATCACCTTTTTAACACACATAACATACTTTATCATTTATTTCTTACCCAAAAATACCATATTACCCCTAAAAGTAAGTCAAAAAGTGATTTTTCTTAAACTTCGTATCTACCATAAACGTGAAGATGAATTTCCATCACCTTTTTAACACACATAACATACTATATCATTTATTTCTTACACAAAAATACCATATTACCCCTAAAAGTAAGTCAAAAAGTTATTTTTCTTACACTCTGTATCTACCATAAACATGAAGATGAATTTAGGATGGAGGGAGTAGTAAACAATAATAGTGTTGTACCTCACTAAGAACAACCAACAACAAAAGCTAGTTTAAAACATGTTAGACAGAAAAAACATATTTCAAAGTACTTCTCACATAGAGAAAACACATAATTTCAAAGAAAGCAAATTTCCAGAAAAACATGCATAAACAGTAAGCCACTGAAAAACACAAAAAGTATTTAAAAGGTACAATTAAATACACACTTTTCAAGCAGAAACTGTTTACTAAGTAAGGAAGTTTAAGAGTATAACTTAAACTACCAATTTATCCATAACTCTTTAGCAGAATCATACACACCAACCTTTCAAGTTCATTCATTTCAGTCTTTTTAGACTCAGTAACATCCTTCTCATAAGAGTGATCTACAGGTTTAAATACTCGTTGTTGGATAAGAATGCACTTCATCTTCTGTTTCCAGATACTAAAGTCACCTTTTCCATTTAAGGGGCTTATCCAAACTACGATGGAGAAGCCATATGTATTCAAATCTAAGTAGAACAATCACAAGAAAAGAAACAAATATAACAATCTTTCACATAGTTAGATTATCAAAAATTCCAGCATTAATGGAAGATATGCCCAGGAATAAGATTCACTAAAGCAAATAAGATCACATAAAGGACCAGCCGCCTCAAGCATCAGCCATAGATCCTAAAAGTTTCTCACAACTCAGAATCGATCCTGTTACAATCAGTGACACTAATCAACTGAAACAATAAAAGGTTACAAGCCAAAATACCAGCAGTGTCTCGGATTAGACCATTGTACAACCACAGCACCTATAAGCCACCAGCCCATTGGTATAGAGTCTGAACAAATCAACAAGATCCCAACAAACAGTATAGCACCAAAGCTGACGGACCATTGACCAACCGACTCTAATACCACTGTTGGGTATCGCGGCCATTGACACGTCGGTGGAGATGAGGGATGCTCAGGTTTCCTGAGTTTGGCTAATGGGAAGAGCCGATATAACACAGTGATAAGAAGCTAAAATCCATAAAAGATTAGAGCCACAACCCACCTGAGGATCACTCAAACACTCTCACAACCTTTCTATTTCGTACCATGAAGGCGTGAGGCCTTTTTATACTGAAGTCGGACCACCACCGGAAAGGAAGTTCAACCTTTCCTTTTATGGTAAAAGACAATAAAGGAAACAGAGGAAGGAGACTAGTAAGAATTAGGATTCCAATAGGGCGTAAGGAAAAAAGAGTCGGACCATGCTTAATTAAAAGTGGTCCAAATTCAAAGAGAAAGAAGACCGGCAATTGGGCCATCCCTATACAATAGGGCATAAAGGTTCCAACATGACCAAATTTTGGATAAATCTCCACCTTGATATTATTATTCATAAATAAAATATATTTGACCAAATTTGTGATGATCGTTGATATTATTTCCATAAATAATTAGATTAAACTTATAAAATTTTAAATAATTGATTTTATGCCAATATAATAAAAAATATACATAAAATATACTCCCTCCGTCCCAGGTTAAGAGGGTCATTTTACCATTTTCGTTGTCCCAATTAAAAGGGGTCATTTATATTTTAGGAATGTAAGGGACCCACCACTAACACTTCATAATAATATTTTATATTTCCAAAAGATAAAAATACCACCACTACAATTAATATATTAATTAGGTGGAAGGGTATAAAGGTAATTCAAAAATTTCACATACCCACTACACATTAAATTAACACTCCTTAATCTACGTGCACAAAAGCATTTGGCCCTCTTAACTTGGGACAGAGGGATTATTTTCTAGCACACACGTTTTCAAACGCAGGTAAACTATTGAGGATAAGGATAAAACAAGTGATGACTCATCATGGATGAAAACAAAACTGATAGATGAATAGCAGTGGATAAAATCCCAAAGATTCCATGAGCAAAAGTTTGTTATTTAAAATTGCAAATAATGTGGTGACACGTATTACTCTTTTAGACTATTCTTAGAAATAGGTTTTTACTATATATAGCTATTCCCTTCTCGCTGTAAATCAGTTTGTTCAATGAAAAGAAAATATTCTCCCATTTAATATCTTTCTACTAAAATTATGTTCTACTTGAATTCTCATTATGGTATCATAGCATGTTAGCCTGTTTCTGTGCCATACCTCTACCATTTTTAATTCATCTTTTGTTTTCTTATTTTCTCCATGGCTAACGACAAAAATCAAAACATCAAATCTACATTGGTGACTCAGATCCAGACTGTCCACCCACAAAGCCAACTTATCACAGTAAAGCTCAATGAAGCTAATTACTTAGTATGCAAACAACAAGCCTTGGCAGCAATCAAAGGATATGGCCTTGAGGATTTCATCACTGGAAAAAAAAAACCAGATCCCCTGAAAATAGGTATTGTTGATACAAATCTTGACTTCATAAAATGGATTAGGCAGGATCAACTCTTAATGTCTTGGTTATTGTCATCGTTATCTGAAGAGTTACTAGTAACTACTGTTGGGTTAGAAACCTCAAAGGAGATCTGGGATATGCTTGGATCAAGCTTTACCAGTCGTCTGTGGCTAAAATCATGCAGTATAAACTCCTACTAAACAACCTAAAAAAGGGTAATATGTCAATGAGAGAGTATTTAAACAAGGTAAAATCATGTTGTGATGTCTTAACTTCAGCAGGGTACAAAGTGACTGATTCAAATTATATTATGCATATTCTCAATGGCTTAGGATCAGATTATAATGCTGTTATGGTTTTTGTATCTGCAAAAATTGGTGGGTCTATATTAAGAGATGTATATGCCTTATTATTAAGTTTTGAAAGCAGAATAGAAGGCTTAGATTCAACTACTGGTGTGAATGGAGAAGGTTTTATTCCCGCTACAAATATTATTACTCAAAATACCTCGAGTAATAACAATTTTGGCTATCAACCATGGAGAGCCAGAGGTGGTTTTCATTCTAGTGGTAGAGGAGGCAGAGGTAGATTTGGAAGAGGCAGATGTGCTGGAAGGTTTGGGTACAACAAACAAAAATGCCAAGTTTGCAACCTCAACAATCACACAGCTGACAAATGCTATCACAGATTTAATCCAAATTATATTCCACCACAGAATCGATCTTTTGGTAATGATATGCAAAGCAAGAGTCCTGCTGCAAACACAGCTTTTGTCTACACATCACTTAACGTATGATTTGGGAAATCTCAATATGGCATCCATTTATAAGGGAGCAGATAAAGTTCAGATTGGGAATGGATCAGGTTTGTCTATATCTCATTTTGGTAATTCAGCAGTTATGTCACCTTATTTTGATAAATCCCATATCTTCTATTTGAAAAATCTCTTGCATGTTCCTTAAATAACTAAAAATCTTATCAACGTTTCACAATTCGCAAGTGATAATAATGTTTTCTTTGAATTCCATCCTTCTGTTAGTTTTGTGAAGGACCAAGTAATAGGGTGGTCAATTTTACTCTAGGGAGCAGTTAAAAATGGACTTTACTCTTTCCACCTTTCTAATCAAGAGAGACATTTACCTCTTCACCCCAAGTCAACTTCTCAGCAATCCATTCCAGAAAAGATCAACATCAACTCTTCAGCTTATCTTTCTCAACTTCAAAAAAATTCTAGCTTAAAACTTTGGCATTTTAGACTAGGATGCCTCTTTTGACACTGCCAAAAAGGCTTTTTAGCTATGTAATGTCTCTTACTTTAATGACACTGATAATAACTTCTGTTCCTCCTGTCTAAAGGCTAAAAGTCACAAACAACCCTTTCCACTTTTGCAACCTCATGCTTATGATATTCTTGAGTTGATACATACCGATATTTGGGGGCCTGCTCCTATAAAATCCTTTAATGGCTTTCACTATTACATCAGTTTCATTGATAGCTGCACTAGATTCACATGGCTTTATCTTCTCAAACAAAAATCTGACACTATTCAAGCCTTCATTCACTTTAAAAATATGGCAGAAAATCATTATAACAAAAAAATTAAAATGGTTCAAAGTTATGGAGGCACTGAGTACAAACTTCTTGCTGATTTTAACCATAAAAATGGCATCATACACCGAATATCTTGTCCTTACACTCCTGAGCAGAATGACTTAGCTGAGAGAAAACACAGACATTTAGTTGAAACAGGTTTGTCCCTTTTAGTAGAATCAAAAGTTTCCCACTCACATTGGGATGATGCTTTTTCTACAGTAGTGCATCTAATTAATAGGATTCCTTTAAAATCCCAAAACAACGAAATTCCTCTGGAATCCATGGCAGGTTCCAAACCTGATTATTCTACATTGAGAGTTTTTGGAAGTCAATGTTTTCCACACTTAAAGCACTACAATAAACACAAACTTGAGTTTAGGAGTGAAGAAGAAGTGTTCTTAGGCTATTCCCACCAACACAAAGGATATAAAGTCTTATTGCCCACAAGAAGACACATTGTCATATCTCGACATGTTGTCTTCAATGAGTCAAAATTTCCTTTCCACCTTCCTCAAATCCAAGAATCCCCTCCCATTCAACCTCCCATCCAGAGTCTTCATTTTCTTCTTCCATGCGTTCTAACTCCACAAACTCAAACTTTTGCCCAGGCTGATCACCATTTTACAAATTCTTTAGCCTCTGCTTCCTCAACTTCTTCATCATCTTCACCTTCATCTCTAGGTGACATAACTACTAAATTATAAAATCAGAATGTAGACATTTTTGGCTCTATTTCTCCATTTGATGCAGGTATTGCTGATGATTATGTTGACTCTAATGTTACAAGATGACACCCCTGTTAGATTTGTACACTAAAAGCCTCGCTTTTATATTGAACAATGTAATGACAATTTTATTTGAAATGAGAATCATTTGATCAAACGTGTTTGCATATTATAAATTGTTTATATGTTTGTGCAAAAGTCCATTTACTTTATACTGTAGATAATATGTTGTGCGACAACACTCAGAAGATCATATTATCAGTTTCCTTATAAAGTATAAATAGATGCTCACAACCGAGATAGACGGGGACTATCTATCGGTATGGTTGTAGTGTGGTTTGGTATTAGTTTGTCTTGACTATAGAACCACATTAGTACACTGCTTTGTGTATTGAGTAGGACCGCATGAGATCGTTCGTCTTATACTGTCTATATAGAAGAACTTGATCTCTGTTATTATGGATGTTCGTGCTCCTAATCCCTATACAATAACTTCGACACGTAGGGCAGTATGTATTTCTTTGATTCATCAATGGGTGAGATTTAAATGTATTAAATCGACATACTCGGTGAGTTGGGAAGTAGTGCTGTCTCTATGGTGTGCTGTTGATTGTAGAAGGAAACCATGTCCGTCATAGGTTGATGATGTCCCCTTGAGGAGCTCATAAGGTTTATCATGTAAATCTTGCAAGTGGATTAATTTCCGGCATGATAATAAGGTTGAGTGGTACTACTCTCGGATGAGATATTAATTAATTTGAGTTGTCAGTAACTTAATTAATTAATGGACATTGTATATCTTAAACATGGGGAGACTATCGGGCTCATAATAAGAAGGAGCCCATAACATAATTTGGGATTGGATGGGTAGTGCAGTAATAATATTTTAGTGGACTATATTATTATTATTGGATTTAATTAAAAGCTTTGGGCTAAGCTTGGTTAATTAAATCTGATTGAGGCCCAGCCCAATTTCTCCTCCTGGTCCCTGCAGTAGCCCAAGTATATATAAGTTGTCTCAGTTCCTAATAACCTAACTCTGCGCCTCTTACGTAGAAAGAAATCAGGAACAGATTGAGAACTCTCTGGGGATTGTTGACCACACAACACCAGAGAGTTGACTTTGGGTAATACTGCAGAAGATCAGAGGTGTTCTTCTCAGATCATCATCCACTACACCAAACCAGAAGACAGGTAATTGATTTGTGCTTCCGCTATTATTATTATTACTTGTTTTCTTTTCGAATCGTGTTCACCATAAGATCCAATTGCCAACAATTGGTATCAGAGCAATGGTTTCTTGGTGAAACTGATTTGTAAAGAATTATGTGATTAATTGATTATTTGATTTAATCTGATTTTTTCACATGGAGTAGACTGTCAGGCTTGTTTGTTTGTGGTGTGTTATATTAATTGTTTAATTTATTAATATTTGGCACACACTTCGAGAATCCTCCCCCCTGCTGTTCTACACGCGCTTTCCACCATCCCCCCCCTTCCCCATCTCTCTCTCTCTCGATACGGCTGGCGGTGGCGTCGAAGACAGAAGACAGCCAGTTGTGTCACCGGTAACGGCTCGATGGCCCCGATTCACGGCGGATTCGAGGCAGACCGGCGGTGACGGCGGCAGAGGGAATAACGGAGTAGGTGGGGTGACAGGGCGACTGTCCCTAATCGGATCGGTGACGGCGATGGTAGTTGACCGGCGACGGAGATGACACGCCGCTATCCGGGTGAGTCAATGGCGATGACACCAGATCGAGCGATGCGGCGGTGGCAGTCACGACGGCGCGAGGTCGAGGCGGTTAATTCTAAATTAACGCTTCGACTGAAGCGCTGCGATGACGGCGGAGTCGTCTTCAAGGCGAGGCGCGTCTGGGCTGTTCAGATCGGAGGCGGCGGCTCTGGTGCGGGCAACAGCCGCGGCGGCGCGGTAACCTAGGGGAACGGCGGTGGGGAGCATGTCAGTTAGCTCTCCCGGGCATTTCCTCGACGGCTTTTGGGGTTTCGCAGCGTTTCGGATGGGGCACGTTGTTCGGCGAGGCGATTCCGGTGGGAAGGACGCGGCTGTGCTGCGGTGGACTGATGGCTCTGTTCCGACAGTAGTTGCGGGCGGCGTTTTTCCCAGCGGTGATAATTCGCTGTCGTCGGCGATTTGCTGGGTCTGATCGACGGCCGGTTGTTGGCGCTATTGCGGTTGGCTGTGGACGGACCGTCGGCTGCGGTGGCGACGGTGATTGCCTGCTGACGGAGTTTGTCGCGCTGTCGGCGGCGATTCACGGCTGGAAACTGGTCGGCGATAGGCTAACGGTGGGAATCCGATGGGCTGAAGGCGGCACAGCCGGCGGCGGCGGCAGCTGCGCCGGTGGCCTCTTGCTGACGGCAGTGTCGGCAGGCAGTGGGCTAGGGTTTCTCTAGATTGGGCTTGATGGGCTTGTTGTTTTTTTTTAATTAATTAGTGTTGGGCCTGTTTTTTATTATGTAATAGGCTTACTGGGTTGTCTTTTATTAATTAGAGCAGCTGGGCCTGTATTTATTTATTTATTAATTGTTTGTGGTGTTGGGCCTTGATATATATATATTGGGCTTGTTCCAAAGAAATAAAATTGGCTGGCTTAATGGGCTTTAATTTTTTTTAATTATGGCTGCTTATTAATTGCTAATTTTATTTGGAATAGGTAGGCCCAATTTTTGATCCAACTTTATTTTGCAATTAATTGAATTTTATAATTGATTTAATTGTTTAACATGACGATTAATTGTTATATATGTGTATAGCATGTTTTATGTGATTTATTTAATTTTAAATTACTTGGTTTTAAAGCATGCTTTATTGTATATTTTATTTGTTAATATTATATGCATGACAAAAACCCTCGGTATTAAATAACTAAGTGGGAGAGGGGATTGGTAAATAAATTCCCATGGCCTCCATTATTGGTTTGTAAGTGATGTGAGTAAACCTGCGTGTTGGCATCAGGCCTTCCTCCATAACGGATGGGTTTTATTCACGGATCACTAGTACAAACTTCTTTATGATGATCGTATGAAGTTACCCAAGCGCGTGTGTACTTCTCCAACTGTAAGGCACACAAGCTTGCGCAATGGACTTGGGATCAAATAATGGTACACACTTAGATGTGAATAATCAGTATCCTCCCCAACGGAGTCACTGCTGATATTTGCATGGCTAAAAAGAAACCGACTATTAATTATTTTATCATAAAGTTAGGTTGATAAATGAAATTAATGGGTAAAACCTTCTCTTGTAAATGTTCGGGTTTGTATACGTCCACACTAACGTGGCATGCAAATCCACGGTGCTTGAGATGTTGGTGAATTTTGTTTTATATTGTTTTGAGGGATTCAATATAAATTGGTAAATTCGAAGTGTTTGATCTGTTTATTATTTATGATTCTCAGGTTTTTCAAATGGCTTTGAACTCACTTTCTGTCATACTTAAAGAACACAAACTTACTGGCACTAATTATGTCGACTGGAAGCGTAACATGGATATTGTTTTAACTGCTGAAGATTACATCTTTGTACTTTCTGAGGAATGCCCTCCGGCACCTACTGATGCCTCTACCGAAGAGCAAAGAAATGCTTATAATAGGTGGGTCAAAGCTGATAAGATGGCTAAGTGCTATATTTTGGCTTCAATGTCAAATGTACTTCAGACTCAGCATCAAGCTATGGACACCGCCTATGATATGATGCTTAATCTTAGGGAACTCTTCGGTCATCAGAGTCGTCCTGCTAGGTCGAAGGGCATGTCGGTCTTGATGAACACCAAAATGGCTGAGGGCACTTCCGTAAGGGAGCATGTCCTTAGGATGATGGGACAACTCAATGAGTTGGAAGTTCTTGGAGCAGAAATCAATGGGGAAACCCAGGTCGATATTATACTCCAAAGCTTGCCTAGGAGTTTTGAGCAGTTTCGCCTGAACTATGGTATGAACAAACATTTGTACTCGTTGGCGGAACTGATGACAGAACTCGTGGCAGCGGAAGAACTGTTTCGTAGACCACCTCAGGTTCATGTTGCTGAACATGCTTCTCATCCTAGGCCGAAAGGCGGTAGGAAGAAGAAGAAGCAAGGGAATCCAGCACCGGTGAACCAAGTGAAGGCAAAGACGGGTGCGGTCAAGAAACCTAAAGGCAAGTGCTTCAAATGTAAGCAGCCGGGACACTACAAGGTTGACTGCCCTCTTCTGAAGGGGAACAGGAATGGTAAGTCTTACATACTAGTTGTTGAATCGTGTTTAGCGGCTGTATCTGCTGACACTTGGTGTGTAGATACGGGAGCCACTGATCATGTCTGCAATTCTATGCAGGGGTTCCACCAAACTCGGCAGCTTAGTGATGGGGAGATTACCATACTCATGGGGAATGCTACAAGAGTAGCAGCTGTCGCAGTGGGAGACGTGCATTTATTTTTCAATAAGAATAAAACTCTTGTTTTGAGGAATTGTCTTTATGTACCTCATTTTAGAAAGAATTTAATTTCAGTTTCTAAATTGTTTATGGATGGATATTCTGTTTCTTTTAATGACAAGGTTGTTATAAGGAAAAATAGAATTGTTATCTGTAATGGTGCATTGATAGATAATTTGTACACTCTTAATCCTATTTCTCCCACAGTGCAACAAATTGAAACGAATGATACATCTACTAATAAGAGAAAAGAACCTTCAAAAATGAACCAAACATATCTTTGGCATCTAAGACTTGGTCATATTAACTTAAGTAGGATTCAAAGGTTGATAGCTGATGGACCTCTGAGTTCATTAGTAGTGGAAAATTATCCAACTTGCGAATCCTGCTTGGAAGGAAAAATGACAAAAAGGCCTTTCAAGGCAAAGGGGTATAGAGCCAAGGATTTGTTGGAATTGGTTCATTCGATTTATGTGGTCCTATGTCTGTCCAGGCAAGAGGGGGTTTTGAATATTTCGTCACTTTCATTGACGATTATTCGAGATATGGATATATTTATTTGATGCGCCGCAAGTCTGAGTGCTTTGATAAATTCAAAGAGTACAAGGCTGATGTGGAAAAGCATCTTGGAAAATATATCAAGACACTACGATCTGATCGTGGTGGCGAATACCTCTTGGGAGAGTTTAGGAATTATTTATCGGAGAATGGAATTGAATCCCAATTGTCTGCACCAGGCACACCCCAGCAGAATGGTGTAGCGGAGAGAAGGAATATGACTCTTATGGAAATGGTGAGATGTATGATGAGTTATTCGGAACTACCAAATTCGTTTTGGGGATATGCCTTAGAAACAGCGGCTTACATTCTAAACTTAGTACCCTCTAAATCAGTAGCTTCCACACCCATTGAATTGTGGACTGGGCGAAAGCCTAGTTTGAAACACTTTCGGATTTGGGGTGCTCCGGCACATGTGTTAAAGACGGATACTGATAAGTTAGAGTCACGTACGGAAGTTTGTCTGTTTGTAGGATATCCAAAAGGAACGAAGGGTGGTTTATTCTATAATCCAAAGGACCAAAAGGTGATCGTTAGCACGAATGCTAGATTTTTGGAAGAAGATTATATAATGAATCACAAACCCATGAGTAAAATTGTTCTAGAAGAAGTAAGAGGGGAAACACCAAACATAATACCAACTGTACAAAAGGATATACCACAGGACACTGCACCGCGTGTCACACCTGTTACACAATTACCTGCGGAGCCTCGTCGTAGTGGGAGGGTTGTGATACAACCGGATAGATTCATGGGATTGGGAGAGTCTTCTGACTTGGTCCCTGGTGAACATGAAATTGACCCATGGAATTACAACGAGGCACTGCAAGATAAAGATGCTCAATTATGGCAAAAGGCAATGAAATCTGAAATAGAATCCATGTATTCTAATCAAGTCTGGGAGCTTGTAGAACCACCCAATGGTGTAAAAGCTATTGGATGCAAGTGGATCTATAAAAGAAAAAGAGGATATGACGGTAAGGTGGAAACCTTTAAAGCAAGGCTTGTGGCTAAAGGATATACTCAGAAAAAAGGAATCGATTATGAGGAAACCTTCTCCCCTGTGGCCATGCTTAAGTCAATCCGGATTCTTTTGTCTATTGCTGCTCATATGGATTATGAGGTATGGCAGATGGATGTCAAGACAGCTTTTCTGAATGGAAGTCTTGAGGAAAACATCTATATGAAGCAACCAGAAGGATTCATTGCAAAGGGCGAAGAGCATCTTGTCTGCAAGCTTAAAAAGTCCATTTATGGATTGAAACAAGCTTCTAGATCATGGAACATCCGTTTTGATGAAGTAATCCAGTCGTATGGATTTATTCAATGTCCGGATGAATCATGTGTGTACAAGAAGTGTGACGGAAACGTAGTGGTATTTCTTGTACTCTACGTGGATGATATTCTGCTCATTGGAAACAATGTAAAGGTATTATCGGGCGTAAGGGTATGGCTGTCCAAGCAGTTTGAAATGAAGGACTTAGGAGAAGCCGGACACATTCTTGGGATCAAATTGATAAGGGATCGCAAGAAAAAAATGTTGTGCTTATCCCAATCTTCATACATTGATACTATCCTGGCTCGTTTTAGCATGCAAGATTCCAAGAAAGGTTTTCTACCTTTCAGACATGGAATACCTCTGTCTAAGGAAATGTCTCCTAAGACACAACATGAAATAGAGGCAATGAAGCTGGTCCCTTATGCTTCGGCAGTGGGAAGCCTCATGTATGCTATGCTATGTACGAGACCGGATATCTGTTATGCCGTGGGCATGGTCAGTAGGTATCAAAGTAATCCAGGACAAGGACATTGGACTGCGGTAAAGCACATCTTAAAGTACCTGAAAAGAACTAAGAATTATGTGCTGGTTTACCGGGCAGATACTTTGCTACCTTTGGGTTATACTGATTCGGATTTCCAGTCAGATAGGGATGCTAGTAAATCCACCTCGGGTTATGTGTATACTCTTGGAGGAGGAGCCATAATATGGAGGAGTGTAAAGCAGAAATGCGTTGCGGACTCCACCATGGAAGCTGAATATGTAGCAGCCTCTGAGGCAGCTAAAGAAGCAGTATGGCTCAGGAACTTCTTAATGGACTTGGATGTGATTCCTGGTTTGCCCAAAGCGATCACAATTTATTGTGATAATAGTGGTGCAGTAGCAAACTCGAAGGAACCACGAGCCCATAAGGCGAGTAAACACATTGAGCGCAAGTACCACCTGATACGAGACATCGTTAAAAGAGGGGAAGTCGTTGTCGCTAAGATTGCATCTGAGGATAACCTTGCTGATCCTTTTACTAAGAGCCTTCCAGCGAAAGCGTTTGATGGGCATGTAGAAGGAATGGGGATTAGATGCGTGTCAGCAGATATGGCAGCGTAGTCTTTTAGTATAAGTGGGAGATTGTTAGATTTGTACACTAAAAGCCTCGCTTTTATATTGAACAATGTAATGACAATTTTATTTGAAATGAGAATCATTTGATCAAACGTGTTTGCATATTATAAATTGTTTATATGTTTGTGCAAAAGTCCATTTACTTTATACTGTAGATAATATGTTGTGCGACAACACTCAGAAGATCATATTATCAGTTTCCTTATAAAGTATAAATAGATGCTCACAACCGAGATAGACGGGGACTATCTATCGGTATGGTTGTAGTGTGGTTTGGTATTAGTTTGTCTTGACTATAGAACCACATTAGTACACTGCTTTGTGTATTGAGTAGGACCGCATGAGATCGTTCGTCTTATACTGTCTATATAGAAGAACTTGATCTCTGTTATTATGGATGTTCGTGCTCCTAATCCCTATACAATAACTTCGACACGTAGGGCAGTATGTATTTATTTGATTCATCAATGGGTGAGATTTAAATGTATTAAATCGACATACTCGGTGAGTTGGGAAGTAGTGTTGTCTCTATGGTGTGCTGTTGATTGTAGAAGGAAACCATGTCCGTCATAGGTTGATGATGTCCCCTTGAGGAGCTCATAAGGTTTATCATGTAAATCTTGCAAGTGGATTAATTTCCGGCATGATAATAAGGTTGAGTGGTACTACTCTCGGATGAGATATTAATTAATTTGAGTTGTCAGTAACTTAATTAATTAATGGACATTGTATATCTTAAACATGGGGAGACTATCGGGCTCATAATAAGAAGGAGCCCAGAACATAATTTGGGATTGGATGGGTAGTGCAGTAATAATATTTTAGTGGACTATATTATTATTATTGGATTTAATTAAAAGCTTTGGGCTAAGCTTGGTTAATTAAATCTGATTGAGGCCCAGCCCAATTTCTCCTCCTGGTCCCTGCAGTAGCCCAAGTATATATAAGTTGTCTCAGTTCCTAATAACCTAACTCTGCGCCTCTTACGTAGAAAGAAATCAGGAACAGATTGAGAACTCTCTGGGGATTGTTGACCACACAACACCAGAGAGTTGACTTTGGGTAATACTGCAGAAGATCAGAGGTGTTCTTCTCAGATCATCATCCACTACACCAAACCAGAAGACAGGTAATTGATTTGTGCTTCCGCTATTATTATTATTACTTGTTTTCTTTTCGAATCGTGTTCACCATAAGATCCAATTGCCAACAACCCCATGATCACGAGGGCAAAGGCTGGTATATATAAATCAAAGATCTACTTCACAGCAGTGGAGGTAGAACCAAAGTCACACCTTCAAGCACTACAAAAACCAGAGTGGAAAAAGGCTATGGAAGATGAATATGCAGCATTGATAAAGAATAAAACTTGGATTCTCACATCATTGCCTCCACATAGAGATGTGATAGGATGCAAATGGGTATTTAAATTGAAAAGAAATATAGATGGTTTGATAGCCCGACATAAGGCACGACTTGTGGCAAAAGGGTAAAGCCAAATGGCAGGCTTTGATTACTTTGATACTTTTAGTTCGGTTGTGAAGCCTGCAACAATTAGAGCTATATTATCCATTGCTATTTCTAGAAGGTGGAAACTCAGACAAATTGACATAGATAATGCCTTTCTAAATGGAGATATTGATGCAGAAATTTACATGGAACAACCACTGGGGTTTGAGAAAGGTGAGAATATGGTTTGCAAATTGGAAAAATCTTTATACGGCTTAAAACAAGCGTCTAGGTCTTGGTCTATTAAATTTGGCATGGTTTTGCAAAATTTGGGATTCATTCAATCTAAGGCAGATGCTTCTCTCTTCCACAAACAAGAGAATCATTACATAATTTTTGTTTTAGCATATGTGGATGACATTGTCATTACAGAAAATGACAACACAGAGATTCAAAACTTTATTAATTCTCTTGCTAGTCACTTCTCCTTGAAAGATTTGGGACCTCTGCACTTCTTTTTGGGTATTGAAATCAATTACACCACGGAAGGGATACATTTGAGTCAAATGAAGTATATTCAAAGTATATTGGAAAAGGTACCGAAGGAAAATGCAAAGGGTTTGAGTTCTATAATGTTGAGTAATTCTCGTTTGTCGAAATCGGATGGGAATCCCACAATAGATGGTCAGATATACAGGTCAGTTGTTGGAGCACTGCAATATGCTACTTTAACTAGACCTGAAATCTCTTTTAGTGTTAACAAAGTTAGTCAATACATGCAAGCACCTCTAGATACACATTGGAAAGCAGTGAAGAGGATTTTACGATATCTTGCAGGAACACTTGACTTTGGATTGAACTTTACTGTCTCATCCTTAAATCTCACAGCCTTTTGTGATTCAGACTGGGCCTCAGATTTGGATGATAGAAGCTCCATATCCAGTTATTATGTTTTTCTCGGTAAAAACTTGGTTTCTTGGAGCTCAAAAAAATAAAATGCCATCTCAAGATCTAGTACAGAAGCTGAATATAGATGTTTAGCCAATACAGTTTGTGATGTTGTTTGGCTAAGAAATTTGTTAAGAGAACTCAACATCTTGCACCCTGAGCCTACAACAGTTTGGGTTGACAATGCTGGTGCAGTCTCATTATCCTCGAATCCCATTTTTCATTCTAGAACAAAACATCTAGAATTGGATTTGCATTTTGTCAGAGATAGAGTGATGGATAAAACAGTCAGGGTGCAACATATTCCATCCATAGATCAAATTGCAGATTGCTTGACAAAGCCGTTAACTAGTCCAAGTCCTCACTCGAATTGAGGGGGCATATTGAAGATAAGGATAAAATAAGTGATGACTCATCATTGATGAAGACAAAACTGATAGATGAATAGCAGTGGATAAAATCCCAAAGATTCCATGAGCAGAAGTTTGTTATTTGAGATTGCAAATAGTGTGGTGACACGTATTACTCTTCTAGACTATTCTTAGAAATAGGTTTTTACTATATATAGCTATTCCCTTCTCGCTGTAAATCAGTTTGTTCAATGAAAAGAAAATATTCTCCCATTTAATATCTTTCTCCTAAAATCATGTTCTACTTGAATTCTCATTATAAACAAAAACAAACATAGCTATGAATGAAGATTTCATAAGTAGGATTAAACAAGTTACTCAAATAGATGAATGGTGTAAATATAAATGGGGTTGATCCTTTATTATTTTGGTATATCTTATGAAAGGTATATATATACATGGCATTTTTTGCACTCACGAAAATGCAGAATTTGTATCAACTCACCAAATTTAATGGAATATGTGGATGATTTTAGAAGAAAAATTGTACATGAGTCCAATTGACAATATTAATGCTGATGATTTTTTGATCAAGTAATTCAAATACTTGGAGTCCACGGTAACTAGTATTGATTATAGATTATCTTTAGTTTATACTCCCTCTATCCAACAATAACATATTTATTTGTTTTCTGAACATGAATTAAAGAATATTATTATTTGAGTGGGACTCCTGTGCATCCGGGTGCACAGAGCGGGCGTACGGAGCACATTCCGTGCGCCTTTGTAATTTTCGTGCCCCTTTGCAATTTAAACTCCTAGCAATACATAGGTTTAAATAAAATTGAAGGGGAAGGGTTGTGTTCACATGGGGACACGGAGTATCCCTCCGTGTCCCGGGGGCGCAGAAGTTTTTACCCTATTATTTTATATAAAGTGAGTAATTGTATTGATATTGAGTGATGGGTCGTCATATCTAAAACTCCTTTGCTAAAAAAAACATTGATATGTTTAAAGTAGACTATTAAATTAACAAAATGAACATATTATTGCAAAGGGAGGAGTATTATGTTATCAATAAATTTAATATTTACTGTTAAAGTTTAATGTCAACTCACATGACATCATTATATTTTTATTTTTATTGTTTATATAATAATTTATTATTTATTTCTTTTGTTTATTTATACATAAAATTAATAATTATCCTAAAATGTAAAATTCCATAAGGTTGGTGTAAGTACAATAATTACAGACAAGCTCTTTACAGTATTGTAGATTATAATTAAGGCATGCTTTAAATACGCACCTTTTTTATTAAATACACACTCCAATTATTATATAAATAAAATATTTATTTTTAAAAAGTCTAAAGTATCCTTATATCATTAAATACACACCCCTATTTTTATACATATTTAATAAATCTTAAATTGATGAATTCTTTATACGGATCCATTGTGAACAATACACATCCTATGCTAGTATTATTTCACTTTTTAATCTTTTTAACATGTAATCATTTTTTTTTATCTAGAATTTAATGTGTTTCGATTTCAGAGTTTTAACCACCCAAGAATAATAGTTTTTTAATCCATTAAATCTCTTCTTTTATGCGACTGTGGGGGAATGAATATGTGTGTGCAGGTTGGATTTAAGATTTTATGTGCATATATTGGTGATCATGGGTACAGATTTAGTGGAATCACTAGTAATAATTCATGACATGTATCTTCGTTAAAGAATGGAATTTTATGACTAAGAAGAGATTTGATGCAAAAGTTAATTAAATTGAAGAACTTATCGGAAAAGTTTAAAACTGGTGGCATCGCTTGTGGATCAAACAGACTGAGAATTTGATTAATTGCATTCAAACCAATTCATTCAATTATGTCTTTTGAGTTTGATTCATTAGAGTAATGAGGAAAGAAACATTAAATTAATATTTGAGGGATCTAAACTGTAATAATAAGAGAAAGGGGGAACTTGAGGGGTGTATGTTTTTAAAATTAAAAGGGTAATTTGGAGTTTTAAAGGGGTGTATATACAATAAAATTAAGATTTAAAATATTAAATGGGGGTGTGTATTTAATAAAAATGAGTGTGTAACACCCTATAATTAATATGTGGAAATATTATATAATAATGTAGGTAGTAATTAAAATACATGGATATTGTACACGTTTAAGTGAGGTACATTAATTTCACAGCTAATTATAAATTAAATCCACATTATTATAATCTACGATTAAAAAATTAAAATAAAATAAAGCTAGGAACAGCGGACACTAGACATGAAACCTAGTTAAGTTATCGATACACCCAGCTGCGTTATTTATAATCATGTGATTAATTATGTATTACTACTAATTATTATATTAAGAAACTAATTAAGAATCAATGGTAATTAAGTTGCCTCCGTCATCTTTTCTGACTACAGTGACGCATGTACTTATCGAACTAAACGCTTTATTTGTTTAATTAATTATCTGATTAGATTGTAATTAATGGTATGACATGTCAGATTAATATTTAATCTTTATGTTATTAAAATAATTTAAATTGGGGTCTTCCCAAGGGCCAATGTCCAATTCACGTTGAGCTTCATTTGTCTTACTAGCTAGCTTAATTAATTACCCTTATTAAATTATTCTATTAATACATATTATTTGATCGATAAGAGTAACTAATGGCCGTTGAGCAACTGAGCTGAAACTTAATTTAAAAGGCAGATATTTTATTTAATAATAAGAAAATTATTCAAATGTTAATACTAGTTAAATATACAACGGTACATTATGTTATGGTGAATGAAAAATACGAAATAGAATTTTATAAGGGAGGATTACTACTAGGTACACAAAAAAACCCTAAATTACTATGAGATACAAACATACAAAAGTATTACTACTAGGTACAAAAATATATAGTGATATTCCAATATTACCCCTATTAATGTGTTGCACATAAATATTGTGTGCAGCAAAAGTTCATGTGCAGCAAAGTGTGTGCAGCAAAAAAAGTGTGTGCAGGAAAAAAAAAGTGTGTGCAGCAAAAAAATGTGGTGGTCCGGCGGCGGCGGTCCGGCAGCTTTTCCGGCGGCGGCAGTTTTTCCGGCAACCAGTTTTTTTTTCTTTTTTTTTTTTTCCTGACGAACAGATTTTCCGGCAACCGGCCGCCGGAGCTCCGCCGGCGGCGGCGGCGGCGGTCCGGCAGCGGCAGCGGTGGTCCGGTGGTGGGTGGAGGTTGGGGTTAGTGTTTTAAAGGTATATGGGTTTAGGGGTATATTTGGTATTTTACTTTAATATTTTGTATTAAATAATAATTATTTTAAATCAATGTATCTAGTAGTAATTAGGGGTACAAAGTGTGTACCTATCAGTAATTATTTCATTTTATAATTAATTGTGTTATACATATTTCTTTAAAGGTATAATTAATATTGTTGTTATCTTTTATGCTAAGACTTGCGTGAAACCGTCTTACATAAGGGATTACGTGAAAAGGTCAGAAAGTGATAATCTTTATATTGAAAAGTGATATTAAATTAATAAAAAGTGATAATATTATTTCATTACCAATTTATAGTATAAATAAAAAGTGATAATATTTTATAGCAAAAGTGATAAAATTTTATAACGAAAGTGATAACTATTTTAAAAAGTGTAAAATTGTCTCATGTGAGACGGTTTCACACAAGACCTACCCTATTTTTTATGATTCTCTTTTATTTAAATTAACAATAAATTATTTCTTGGATTTTTTTTGCTAAAAGATAGACATCTTGGATCTTAAGTAGTTAATTATACTTAAGTACAATGAAAAAAATAAAAACACGGTCAATATATATATATATATATATATAGTAAAGAGATAATTGTAAAAAATAATCAAAATAGAAAGTCAAAAATCAATGTCATCCATCAAATAACTTATATAACATCCATACCCAAATGACTATTTTTGGACAAAAATACCCTTACCATGTCGGGATTCCGACGTCGATTTCTACAATATCGGTTGTCGAATTCGGTATCGGAAATTCGACATAGTATTCCGACAAGGTGAGGGACATCGGTTGTCGAATTCGGTGTCGAAACTCCGACATAGCATTCCGACAATGTGAGGGTATTTCGTCAGATGTCGGAATCGGTATCGGAATCTCAATATAGCATTCTGACATGATGGGGGTATTTTGGTCCAAAAATGAATAAATGGGTATGAATATTATATAAGTTATTTGATGGGTGGCAATAATTTCCAATTTTTAAAATTGGTTATTTGAGCTATTCTCCCTAAAGTAAAGAGACAAGAGTGTATATTAGGTGCACCCGGGTGCACCCTTGCACCCATATTTGTATAACTTTTTATTCTATTTTGTATACATGTTATTCTCTTTTGTATACGTGTTTTGTAATAATTGTATACTTTTTTCACACTAAGTTTTTCATCAAAAAAATAAGCATTCATATGTGTATAACTTTTTATTCAATAGTGTATACATGTATTTTAATAATTGTACATTTTTTTACACTCAATTTTTTATTAAAAAAATTAACAATTAAATTGTATATATTTTTACTCATAATTGTATATGTTTTTGCTTATATTTGTACGTGGGTGCACACGAAGCTTCGTGTGCACCCGGGTGCACACTATATTTAGCCAAGAGACAAAATTACTTTTATGTAGTTGCGCATTCTTTTCTGCCTTTTTTTCTTTTCAAAAACACTATCAACTATGTACATAAACATATAAAACAGAGACAAAATTACCTCTATGTGATTATACATTTTTTTCTTCATATTTTTTTTTCTGCACATTTTTTTTTTCATACATTGAATTGTTGCGCATTAATAAAATTCTATAGATGTTTTACTTATTATAAAAAGTGATAAAATTTCAAATAATTATGAATAATTCGAAATATAATAAAAAGTGAATTACTAATTTCAAAATTTTAATATAATCTCATGATGAAAATCTATTACGATTATTTATAAAGGATTACGTAGTGAAGTTTGATGATATACTATCCTTATTACCCCGTCAAGACACCACTAGAAAAATAGGCTATTATGACATTTATAAGTGTCATGTAAGAATAATTAATAATACATTTAACTTAATAAGATAATTCTATAAAGTGTATTCTAATCTAATGTATTAATAGGTAGCAAACTATTAATACACTTTTATATGTCATTACATAATGGTTTAGACTACTCTTAAATAATTATTAATTTAATCATAAATATTAATAAATTAGTTTCGTTTAAACACTATTAATTTAATAATAACAATATAAAATAAAAAATTCATTTCAATCTTGGACCGCGAACTGGGGTTGATTGGAGTTTGTATGTTCAACTCTAACCGGATAATCCAAACTTAAACTTGTTAAATTTTTTACAAATTTAATTTATATTCAATATATTTTTTGTTGGTCTTTTTTTTATTTTTTTTTCCAGTTTTATTTCGTCTTTTTATTTGTCTTTGTTTATATATTTTTTTGTTTTATTAATTTTTATTTAACTTTAATAATCAAATAAATATAAATAATATAATTATATTAAAAAATTGGCTTATTATATTTAAAAATATGATTGGTTTTTTAGTTGTTTTTATCTTACTAATTTATTTTTAATAAATAAACTTTGTTGAGTCAACGTATAATATATATATATATATATATATATATTTATAATTATAATTATAAATTAGTAATAATGAAATTATACTATTATATTCATTTACGTATTAATTTTAATAAAAAAAATTTATAACTATAGTATTATGTGTAATTTAATATTATGTTTAATTTAATAGTATTATAATTAAAATAATTTAAATAAGTATATATATATATATCATTCAATTTTAATATTAACAATTATTTATTTTATTAATTTATTATTACATAATATTAAATAAAATTATTTGTATCTATTATATCATTTTATGATTATTATATGTTATTATTTAATTTGATTACATTTAAAACATATTATTATTAAATAAAAAGTATTAGTTAATATAAATAAAAAAAAGTTATTAGCACACTTTTGAGCAATGTATTAATAAAGAAGTAATATTAATACATTTAGTACATAGTAGTGTATTAATATATATTATTACAGTGTTGTTAAAAGTATTCTATTAATACATTTATTAGGTAATGTATTAATAAATATTATAATAATATAGTTATAGAATTAATGTATTAACAGAATAGCTTTAAATACATTTTAAATAAAGTGTATTATAATTAGTGTAGTGATAGGTCTTTGTGAAATAGATATCAATAGCTTTAAACAACTCGAAGGCAAGGCGAGGAAGGTTCTTTGTGAAGACGTCGGCTAACTGTAGATCAGATGGCACATTTTGAGTATGCAACTGACCAGACGATACTAATTCCCGAACAAAATGACAATCAATGTCAATATGCTTTGCCCATTTGTGAGCAACAGGGTTCTGACCGAGGAAGATGGCACTCTTGTTGTCGCAAAGAAATGTGGGCTGTGGCGTAGGAATGCGAAGCTCAGATAACAGGTTGACTAGCCATTGAACCTCCGAAGCGGTGTTAGCTAAGGCTCGGTACTCCGACTCTCAACTTGAGCGGGCGACAGTAGATTGCTTCTTCGCACTCCAAGAAACAAGATTACCACCAAAAGATATAGAATATCCGTATGTGAAACGGCGGGTCTCGGGACAATGCGCCCAATCAGCATCTGAATAAGCTAGGATAGACAGCTCAGATTGAGCAGTGAAAGAAAGTCCAAAGTGCAATGTCCCTTTTACACCGTCGTGACTTGTGAAAACTAACAAAATGTTTTGGGATATTTTATTGTGAAATGGATATATGTGAGATAGATTATAAGATGGGTCGACTCATTGTCATAGTATAATAGATATATATGTAAAATATATTTATTGATAGTTAATGTATATTTGTAGTTAATCATACTACAAAATTTTAAAAAAATAATAATAATAATCCATTATTCATCATACTTTAATTAAAAATACATACTTTAACTACGAATTAGTATATTTTATCTATATAACAAGTATATACTTTAACAACGAATCCACCCTTTCCACCACCCATCTCACATAATTACTCTTACAAATGAGATTTTGTCAAATGTATATTGAGGTCGAGGAAGTTTTATAAATTTATTTTAATGCCTAATATAAAATTGAATAAAATTTTAAATAAAGTTCTAAATTTATAATTCGAATGAATTGATATCAAATTATGAATTTAAATTTTTTCTATTTACTTTCTTTAAACGATTTTAAATATTTACCAAATTGTACCTTTCGAGAATCATTCATTGAGTAAAATAAACAGTAAAAAAGGACCAAATTTAAAAAATAATATGATAATTTTTTTTCTGAAATATCATAAAATATTAGGTAAACTTAAAAAATTAAATAAAAAAATTAAATTGAATAGTAGTAAAAAATAAAAAAACGAAGTATATTATTCAAATTATACATAAATAAATTTATAAACTTCGAAAGATAAAAAAGATTTTTTTCTTATTTTTTTTTAAACAAAATAGAAATATTATAGATTAATAACACGAAGAACAATGGTAAAGAAGGCCATCCATAAAGTTTGGAAGCTCGACCCATACATGAGGGTTTGAATAATCACGAGAAATCCTAACAATTTTGCGTGCTATATTATTAGCAACACGATTAACACGATGAATTGATAATGATAGAATTGAAATAAGGATTTGTTTACAAGCTGCCACGTAATTCTCAAACACCGAGTCCTCCACAGTTGGATGTTGGAGCGCATCATCCACGATCTTTGCATCTATTTCTATAATCACTCGTTCCATTCCCAAATCCTTTAAATAAAACAGGAAATTTTATTAAATAAAAAAAATAAAGAAAAAACAGGAAAATTTAGAGGGAAAAAAACTTGAAAAAAAATATATTACACAAAAATCTTATAGCTTGAGGGGTAAAAAAAGAGTTGAGTATTATGTTACGGTCTACATGTGTATTAATTTTTATTTAATACTCCGTATATATGTGTTTTTAATAAATGTATAATATTATTATTTTTATTTTTCATTAAAAACTAATAGATTGTTAAAATTTCCTAACAAAATATATAAATTTTTATTTTGATGTATATAATTTTATTCATTAGTATATAAGTTGTGAATATGGGTGCACAAAATTTATCAAAATTAATATTTTGATCATTCAAGATCTTTTAGAATAATAAAAATAGATATCAATGTTTTTTTTTAATTATTATTATTATTCTGACAAAATGAAAAAAGAAATAGAAATTTGAAAGTGTTAAAATATTTATATTAATTTTCATAAACCCAATCCATTTTCATTTCATACATAGCTTTCTAAATAAATTTAAATTCATAAAATTACAAATCCTACAATTTTTATTAAAGATGTAGATGGAATATTCGTTGAGCTTTGAATGAAATGGAAGCAAGTGTTGTTCATTTAGGCCCAGAATCAACTATCATAGTCCAACAAGGAGTATTTTTAACCCAGTTAAGATAGGGCCCAGTTAAGTAAGGCTCATCAAATAAGACCCATTATGGATTGGTAGAAGGAATATTTTTCAATCCACAATTGTAGCTTGATTATTAAAGGCCCAAAATATATTTCGCATACATATCATGAAATTTAGATCCACATCATATATGATGAGGAGAGGTATTAGATTATAAAATTATTGTTATATATGATAATCAAGCTCAAGAATTTTTTACTTATATACCTAATATGGAAGTGTAGGATAGGTTTGAGACATTTAGTAGAGTTTAATATCATTGTTAATTATCAATAATAATATAAACATATTACAAAATATTAGTAATATTTTCATAGAATTACTTTGATGACCCAAAGTTACTCGTGACACAAAACATTTTTAGCGATTAGATAAAACTAATTTCAATTTCAGTCATTAGATTATCTAATATTTCAGTGGATATGTGAATAGTAGATTAAACATTTAAAGAAGAGAATATCACATCTCATATCTTACATAACATGAATAGAAGATTACACATTTAAAGGAGAGAATATCACATCTCACATTTTAGGATATAAAAATGTCTCATCTCACCTATATATTAATTTTTTTAAAAAATTATGAGGGTTACTAGGGTGCACGTTGTACACCGTTGCACCTATAAGATCTAATCCATTAAATTTTAAAAAATTAATCCTCATCATTAAATTTTAATCAATAATTAACTTATAAAATTAAGTAATTACAAATATACCCTACACTAAAACTATTAAATCAGGGGTGCACCAGTGCACCCAAAATTACCCAAAAATTATCTTATGAATAAATGTACTTTTTATGAATATTAAAAAAAAAAAAGCAAAGGGTCCATAATTCTCTTATTACCAAATTACTGTCTTTTTAAAATATTTAATTTAAAATCTATAAGGTTATGCAATGTAACGAGGTTGATAGTAAAAGAGTTGGGGCATCACGTTTCCATGGCCACCATATTATCAAAGAGGAATACTGGTAGTCATGTTTGCATACCTAAAATGATTCACAGCTCGTCCAACAACACATTTCTAATTGATTTTCAAATAGTTTTCAGTATCTATTTAATATTTACCATCAATAAAGGTTAAGGTCACTCGCTCTCCATAGTCGGAATATTTCTTCACAAACATAATTTACAAATTGATATCTATATGTTGTGCATCAATTGTTAATTAAGAACATGAATTATCTGAAAATATTTCATTTGGATAATGAGGAAAACACAATAAATACCACGCTTAGTTTATTGAATCATCCCTGAAATCATCATGAATATGAAACAATAGATATAGGGAAAGTATGTTACTTCTCTCACACAATGTAAAAAATGTTACAACCACTATCTATAGCTTAGGAGCAATTACAATTAATCAACCATTGTAATAGACATAGAAACATTTATTGGACGGGTCATCTGCGTCATTCATGCCACTACCTTCGTAACTTACCATATTCCAACACCCCCTTCTCAAGTTGGAGGTTGTAGAGTATATGCAACCACCCAAATTTTTAGATCTAATAAGATTTTTAATTAAAAAAGACTGACAATTATCTTTATCTTTATCTTTATAATAATATTGGAGAGTTTTTGAGATGATAATATGACATCCCTAAAAAAACTTCCATGCTGACGTGTGTCGTTCACACAATTTTTTGATTATTTTTTTTTATATTTTTATTTCTTTATTTTCTCTTTTTGTTCTAACTACCTCTTTTTATCCCACCCTCTCCGTTATATTTTGATTAATTATGATTAATGATTAATAAATTTGACTTTCCATGTATAGTTTTTACTAATTAATATAATTTGACTTTGTCTCACTTTCCTCTAATTCATACAATTATTTATGAATTAATATTATTTATTATTTATAATTTATGAAGTTGCTATTTTTTCCTTTTTTATAATCTTTAATTTTTTAGTATCATTAATTTATTATTTAGTATTTATGATCTATAAATTTAACTTTTTTTTCTTTTAAATTACCGTTTTTTAGTATCATTAATTTATTATTTAGTATTTATGATCTATAAATTTTACTTTTTTTTCTTTTAAATTACCGACTAATTCGAGGGAGACTAGAACCCATTTCAAGCCAAAGCTTCCTGATTATCCCTAAACCCAATATTAGCTTTTCTATTTTGATTTGCCCCCCGCCGTGATTCAATGAGAATGGATAAGAGGCTCGTGGGATTGACGTGAGGGGGCAGGGATGGCTATATTTCTGTGAGCGAACTCCGGGCGAATATGAAGCGCATGAATACAAGTTATGCCTTCGAATGAAAGACAATTCCGAATCCGCTTTGTCTACGAACAAGGAAGTTATAAGTAATGCAACTATGAAGCCAAAGCTTTGCGATACTAATTTATTATTTAGTATTTATGATCTATAAATTTAACTTTTTTTTCTTTTAAATTATCGACTAATTCGAGGGAGACTAGAACCCATTTCAAGCCAAAGCTTTGCGCTCCCCCTTAGTGGTTGATCGCAACTATGGGTATCGAACCTGAGATCTTTGGGAGTTTCATCCTTAGGCACCTCAAGTCCTCACCACTTGGCCAACCCCTGGGGTTGTACGAAGTTTCATTTTGAAATGTATTGAAAATTGAGTGCTTTTTATGAATTAAAATTAATTTTTTTAGGTTTTTTTAATAAAAATTTGATAAACACTTATGTAGTGTAAATAAAATTTCAATTTCAGTATTACTATTAAATTACAAGGCTAATTATACAGTGCACCCGGGTGCATCCTAAGATAGGGTGCACCCACTTTAAAAAATGTATACAAATATAAACAAAAACATACTCATATGAACAAAAATGTATATTATTTAATTGTTAGTTTTTTTTAATGAATATTTGAGTATAAAAATATACAATTATTAAAAAACATGTATACACTATTGAATAAAAAGTTATACACATATAGATGCTAGTTTTTTTAATAAAAAAACTTAGTGTGAAAAAAATATACAATTATTAAGTAATACGTATACAAAATAAAATAATATGTATACAAAATAGAATAAAAAATTATACATATATGTGTGCACCTAATATCAACTCAAAGTACAATAAGTTAAAAAAAACATTTTTTTCTAATTTTATTAAATTTAATTAAATGGGAATAAGTTAATAATTGTGGGGTGGTGCAATTTTTTTTATGAATAATTTTACTAAATTATTACTTTTCTTTCTTTTTTTTAAGAAAAAATTTAAAATGAAAGTGTTTTGCTTTCAATATGGTATTTCTTCCATCCCAACTTCAATTTCATATTCTTTTTTGATCCGACTCAAACTCAAGTTAACACTTACATAAAAAATAAAAAACTTGAATAATAATTTCATAATATACTTTAATTTAAAAATTATGAGAATGAGAAGTAATTTATTTTATTATATTAATTGAGATCATAAATTTTTTTTTTATAATTATAGTAATAGATTATCTTATTATTTAAAATGTTAACCTGTGCAATGCACGAGCTTTGTACTAGTTACTAAAATATAACATTATTTGCAGCAGAATTAAATTAAAAGGACAACAATTAAAAATGAATCATATTTCAGCGCAGTTAAAATGAGAACTTTATTTGAGAAGTAAAATAATTATGCAATTGAATATCAAACACTTTATTTCAAGTAAAAATAAACAATGAAATGATTTTCATTAAATTAAGTTACTTCCCATGAAATATAAATAAATGGAAAGCTTTGACTATTGAATAATTATAAAACAGTTCATCACAATATACATGTTAATGAATGTAAATAATGTGATGATACAAATAAATACCAATTAATTACTTTGTCACTCATCACCTCTCTCCGTACTCCATCAGTAAAATGTAAAAATGATGGGATGAGCAAACCACAGTTCAGTGGAAAAATATTTGTCCACAACATATAACTCATGTAGAAATATCAATAAATCACAATTAACATATATAACCTTTATGTGAACATGTCTATGAATGATCGATCCTGAAGGACTCCGGGCGTTACCCGAGGATTACTTTAAAATCCCGACACTTGAAAGTGCCCTAACTTAAATAATTGTACTAGCACGACGGGCCTTCCAAGGACCTTTTACAATCCAAGTATTCCCGGAGATCTTTTTATCAGTCCCGGACCTATGTCACGGTCCTTGGCTACATGTCTGTGAACAGTATTACGAATACTCTATGTCGTGAATATTATTACAAGTGATACCATGTGTCTTTGGTGTAAGCAATAACTTATCAACGTAAACACATAATCACAAACAAAGTTTAATTTCTCCACCACTATAAGAAACTGCAAGATTACCGACGGAAAAAATTCATCGGTAACATATGAAAAATTCGTCGGTAAATAATTTACCGACGGATTACCGACGGAAATGGATTTGTCGCGAAAACCTGCGTCGGTAATTTTTTAGCGACAGAATTTTAAATTTGTCGGTAATTAACGATGGATTTTTTCGTCAGTAAAGAAAGATTTTTGTCGATAATCATTCAATGTCAATTCGTCGGAAGTTATAATATAGTGATATTTTTACCGATGAATTTTTCCATCGGTAAATTTACCGATAGAAATAATCTGTCGGTAAATTCAAAATTAAAATAAATAATAACTTACCAACGGATTTTCCATCGGTAAAATTACCGACGGAAAAATCCGTCGGTAAAATGTAAAAGGAAAAATAAAAAAAAAATATTTTCTTTTTAATTTAATAAATCTTCAATAAAAACCACCTAATATAAATTTTCACTCAATATAACATTGAAATTCAAAAAACTCTACATAATTTTAAGGGACAACACTTTTCCTGCCCTATATGACACATGCAACATCTTTTTTGCCCTATACTTTTTAAAACATGTAATTTGCCCTGTTTTTGGTGTGTATTACTAATTTACCCCCCTGACACATGTCATATCTTTCCCTTTTTTTTGAAATCTCGTGATTACTGCCCAGCGGTTAAAAGTACCGCTTTTAATGGCATTGAATTTGGGGAAAGAATCTTTGACCCCTTTATCTCAAAATTTTTTTGTTATTTACTCCCTGTATCTCTCTCTCTCTCTCTTTTCATCGGCACCATTCGCACCATACTCTCCCTTTCTCTCTCTCTCAAACTCGATTTTTCTGTCGAACACAGCTCTCCGTCCATGCCTCCGGCGTATCGTTCAATCCATCGTCATCTCCACGTCGAAAATTAGCAGTAGCAAATATGGATAACCAGGTATTCCGTCTTTAGGATTTTAGAGTTTTAGGCTTTTTGCGATTTAATGGTAACTGTTCTTGTCCCCCGAGGAAGTAGAGTCTGCACCGTATGAATTTACCGTGTCTGTTTGAGTATAATTGGAAATTTTATTGTAATTTGTAGTGTAATTGAATTTGTCTGCATATTTGTTCTAATATTTTTTAGCTTGTCCGCCGATTTTATTAGTTTTTTGAGCCTGTCCGCCGAGTTTCTGAGCATTAAATAGCATTATTTTGCCATTATTTCTGCTTAAAATAGCTTGTCCACCGTTTATGTGCCTTTAATGTGCTTATCCGCCGCTTTTTATAGCGTAGTTGAACTTGTCCGCCGAAAATTGTTGTACAATAAAGCATGTCCGCCAATTTTTTGTCACTGTTAGAGCTTATCCGCCGAATTTATGAGTTTTTTAAGCCTGTCCGCCGAGTTTCTGACCATTAGTTAGCATTATTTTGAGCCAGTCCGCCGTTTTTGTGCTTTTAATGTGCTTGTCCGCCGATTTCTCTAGTGTATTTGAACTTGTCCGCCGATAATTGTACATAAAGTGACCTCGTCCGTCAAGATTTGTAGTACAAAATAGCTTGTCCGCTAATTTTTTGGCCATGTTTGAGCTTGTCCGCCGAATTTATGAGTTATTTGAGCCTGTCCGCCGAGTTTCTGACCATTAGTTAGCATTATTTTGCCATTATTTCTGCATAAAATATCTTGTCCGCCGTTTTTGTGCCTTTGATGTGCTTGTCCGCCGATTTTTCTAGTGTATTTGAACTTGTCCGCTGAATATTTGTAGTACAACATAGCTTGTCCGCCAATGTTTTGGCCCTGTTTGTGCTTGTCCGCCGATTTTATGAGTTATTTGAGCCTGTCCGCCGAGTTTCTGACCATTAGTCAGCATTATTTTGCCATTATTTCTGCATAAAATAGCTTGTCTGCCAATTTTGTGCCTTTAATGTGCCTGTCCGCCGATATTTCTAGTGTATTTGAACTTGTCCGCCGATAATTGTATGTAAAGTGTCGTCATCCGTCAATATTTGTAGTACAAATAGCTTGTCCGCCAATTTTTGTGCCTTTACTGTGCTTGTCCGCCGATGTTTTTATGTATAAAATGTAGTCACGTCTTATATCTAATCGAGTTGGCATGCACTGTAGTGGATCTGGAAACGCAGTGGACTTCAAACTCGAAAAGTAGGGATTAAAGGTTATTGTAGGCCTTCCAAAGCTCTTAATTGCATACGCGAGGTGCTTACAAAGAGTGGCAATCAAACAGTGTGGAGGTTCCGAAGATCTTGTTTCGGGCATTTTTGAGATTTGGATTCAGATTATGGGTCTCCTAAAGCTTTATTTCAGCTGATGGCTCAGGAGGTTGTAATCCCTGGTTCAGATATGTACTCCCGGTACTTCAGGGTGTCTGATACAATTCTTAGCTTCACACCCATGGAGTTTATGCGTGTCATGGGACTAGGGTTTGAGGACCGTGGGGATATTGACCCGAATTATTCATATCTGCCACCTGCACACAGTTTGTTTGCTACGTTTCGTACGAAGAGGGTCCTGGTTGATGAACTTATGCGAAGATTCAGTGAAAATAAATATAAGGGCTACAATGCGGTGAAAGCGGCCAACATTCTACTGATGTACTACTTTTTGCTAGGTCGGGATACGTCAAAAGCATACATAGAGCCCTGGGTATGGTACTTAGCTGAAAATGATGACCTGTGGAACTCTTTCCCATGGGGTAAGTACACATACCTAACCCTACTGCACCATATGGACTCTGTAAAAACTACGGTACAAGAGTTAGGCAAACAGCAGCGCATCAACTTTTATGGATGCTCATTTGCCCTAGCAGTAAGTGATACTGATTTTATTGCACCAATTTTATTCTTAAACTAAATGCATTTAAAAAGATATATGTTGACATGAACTTACTTTGATGTTTGGTCACAGGCTTGGGCCTCTGTGCGCATCGCAGGTTTTGCAGCAATGTTGACCGATGGTCAGCCCGATCCGGATGTCAGACCTCTGTGTCTTCGCTGGATATATACTGTTGCTAAAAAAATTGACGACACTCAGTTTTTTAGACAGGTTTGTCACTTTTATGTGTACGCGATTAAGATTTTTTTATCTAAGTTGGATGCATTTGGAGGCATTTTTTTGTCACCTAAGTATATGTATTTATGTTTTATTGTTTTACTTTCAGGATCCAAGAGTGATTGATTTACCTGCCATCCTCCCTGAGGAGTCCCGCCGATCATACTTCAGGGGAATACATTCTGATTGGAGTTCTGGTTTTCAAGTGACCTTTAGGGTATTTGGGGATCCAAAGCCAAAAGGGAAGGCTAAGGGTAAGAAACAGGTGCAGCGCTCTAGTTCAGATTCCGAAGATGAAATGCGTGGTCAAGGTGCCATTCCGGTTGCTGATACATCATTCTGGGGACAACAAAGAACAGCAGCACCGGAGGACTTACTACGTGATTTTCATGCCATCGGAGGGGAGGACGACGATGATGATGATGACGAGGTAATGAGTGATCATGATGACAGATCTTACATACCCTCTGAGGATTCGCCCCCGCGGCCATCTCAGTCTGGCCCCCATAATGCTGTAGTACCACACCCGGTAATGGCCATTCCGGATAGATCATATCCTCCTGTGTTTGGAAGATCATACTTCCCTTCAGCTGGATTTCAGCCACCAACGTACTCTACTTCTTTTGGTGGATATCAGGGACCAAATCAGTTTAACTTCGGTGGATTTCAGGACCCACATCAATCACATCCGTATGGTGGAAGTGAAGGGTCACAGCAGGGTCAGTACAGTGGGTATGGAGGATCTGTCTATAGCCATGTAGGGCTAGGGTTTCACGGATCACCTGGTAGCCCTCCATCTACCCACGACGATGTCCATCCTCAATCCAGGTCAAGTCCACAGTGGGATCACTCTGTGCCTCATCAGCAGAGAAAAAACAGTGGGGGTATGTCTCAAGAACATTACGATCGAATAATAAGGAGAATGGATGATCATGATCAAAAAATTTTCGAACATGAAGCCCTTCTCACTCAGCTGTTGGATCGAGACGACAGACTAGAGAAGAGATTTGAGAAACTGGATGCAGAGCTCGCTGATATCCGCAGGAGGCAGGAGGATAGCCGTGGTGAATTTAAAAGGGTTGCTGAATGGTTGATTGGAACACAAACCCGTGTACACCGTAGCCACGAGAGGTCAATTCTTGGTAGCATATATAAAATGTTTAAGGATGGATTTAAGGGTCCACCACCTGAGCCATCTACATACGAAGTACCAAGTGTTCCAGATACCTTTGAAGAACAATGGAGTGCACAGACTACACCCCCACCTAGTAGTTATGCAACACCAGGGGGTCTATTTGCCGGAGATGTGGAATTGGTACCAGGTGACTCAACAAGATTCCCTGAGGCATCCGGACCATACAGACAGGCTAGTTATTCTACTCCCGGAGTCTCAACTCTTGTAGGGCCTAGTTATTCTACTCCCAGTGACACTGGGATCAGTATGGTGTCAGTTGAAAAGCACTTCCAACGTCGTTCGCAACGCCCTAAGAGGAAAGCGACTGCAATTCAATCCCCATACACAACTGTGGATGACGTCAAGGTCAACAGAGCGTGGGAAAAGTTCATGCTATCCCCTGTAACATAAGAAATGTCTTTAAATGTGTTCTTCTTTTATGATTTCGTTGTTTATTATATAAAGGTTTTAACATACATGTGCAGGATCGATGTCGGCATAGGGTTCCAGGTGAGGAATGATTTCTTCGTGAGAATGATGACCCCTAAAGTCTGGCTGGATGATGAGGTTTGTAAATACAACTTAAATATATTTAGACATTAATCCCATATATCTCATTGTTGAAATATTTTTTTCCCAGCATATTGATGCGTGTTTGGCTATACTAACACAAGCCCCTGACTACGTCGGAGTTCACCCAGATCATCGAATGCAATCGTATGCTATTCTACCGTATCAGTTTTCGGTAAGTTTTTACATGCAATACGGCGTATATTTTTTCCTTATAATTCTACCTTATACTTTGTAATTCTTTCTTTATCAGGCGACTTTAAAAGCAATTTGGGCTGAGCATGTTACGACACATGGCGATAATCCCTCAGAGTTGGCCGACTTACCTCAAGAAAAGCTTGAAGTTTTGGATTGATGGTGGAAAGGAGAGCTGTCATTCTGGAGGCCTCCGCAATGGACATGTGGCCGTAAAGAGTGGGATAAGGTTGAACGGGTGAGTATGCCATCATTATTTATTTTTTTGTGAAGAACTACATCATCACTGACATTATTCGGACTTCAATCTACAGTTGCTCTTCGTAGAGTGTTCGCATTCGCACCATTTCGCTGTGTATGTCTATATTAGGTCGATGAAGATCGCCGTCTTCGACTCTTTGTTTCATACGTGGGATGAAAACAAGGCCATTGAAGATAGTAGAAAGGAGAGCACTATTCACTTGCGACGATTACTGCCTTTGATGTTCCACCGAAGTGGTGCCATCTATGACAGTACTGAGCAGAAGTTCAGAGCCACTCTGAAGTGGGCTAGACCACAACCATCCATGTGCTACGTTCAGGATGACAGTTGGTGTTGTGGTCAGGCATGCGTCAGAGAAATACAGTATCTACTCACTGGGGACGATTCATGGGGAAATGATCCACACCTGATGGAGTACCAGAGAAAATGGGCTCGAGATATTTTTTCGTACAACCTTTACGGGAGAAAGGGTACGAATACAGACCTTTCTTTTCGTTAGTTAGTCTCTTTTTCATGATGTATTATATGAGGTGTTGTACTGAACCATTTTGAGAACGAAAGGTAGAAAAAATAATATTAATATTCAAATCATATTACATCGTACTTAAATATTGGCTCGACATTTCACTTTATTGTGTCCCGGCTCTCCGCATCTGCTGCAACGCTAACGCACCCGAGTTCCCCTCGAAGTCTCTGTTGCACTACACAGACGGGTGGTACGAGGTCTGCCTGCTTGGCGATGTGCTGGTGGCTCATTCACACAGACACTACCCACATGCTCAGGTGTTGACCAATTGGATGGATCGGGCACAGGCATCACAACATCTTGCCATAATGAAATGATAGCCGTTTGATGATACCACGGTGCAACAAATGCACTAGTCGCAAGTTTGCAATGGTTGTTACATGCACATTGATAATAGATAATTCTTTTACTAATGGCAGTATTGAATATGAAAGATTATATTATACGCATGTGAACTTACTCTATCGCCTTCAATGCGTGAATGCATGGGTATTGATGGTACTGGAATCTTCTACACGAACAAGTACACTCCCTTAAATCAATTGTGAAGGTTTTTGAGGTGGAAGTGACCTGGAATTTTGTCGCTGTAATATTCCCCACTTTAAGTTTCCCATCACCCTCTGAACCCTCAAACCCAGCAGATGAGCACATCTCATCTCCATTCTCCACCTCTTCTTCGTCCTGCTGTTCGCTAGCATACTCAATGTTTAAATCAATATTTGTCGTACGACTCGACACGCCCACGCCCACACCTATACTCGTGCTCGGTCCGGCCAAATCTTCGGGACAATGAATATCGACAGATGGAATTTGTGACCGAAGCAAGTCGGTCCAATATCTGCTCCCCACTGGCGCAGTACTAGTGCAACCATTATCAACTGATTGCTGTGGTATGGCCTTAACTGTGACAAACAGCATCGGCTCATCAACCTGCTGATACAACCCCCTTATATCCATATCATCCTTCACCTTATGTTTTGTTATACAACCACCGATGTCCACAAGTGTGTGTATAACATATTTGAAATGATTCAAATCGATGCAAACTAAACTGTGCACATGCCCAAGAATAAAATCCAACGTCAGCTGATCTGAATCTAAAACTAAGCTCGTCTGTTGGCCACGTACATACTCTAAACCTTGCCACTAGCCGCCCCACCATATACAAAAATTTCTCATTTCAAATCCAACGCCTAAATCTTTCAACAAAACGACAATTAATTGTTATATTTGCACAGAATTCATAAAAAATAATACGCCAATTTAGTAGGTACACACAAATTAAGCATTAAATTATCAAGCACACATGAAAGTTAAACATTAAGTCGTACGTACGTGGACAAGCTCAATTAAGTTCCTAAATCGACGAACAGGTCTATTATAATCGAAAGACATCATATAATATGTTTAAAAAATAGCCAAACATGCTCAATAATGCATTACAAATCGGCGGAGATGTTCAAAAACCACCAAATAATCGGCGGACATGCTCAATTAGGATGAAAATATCGGCGGACATGTTCACTTAGGAAGGAAAAATCGGCGGACAAGACCATTACGGGTGAAAAAATCGGCGGACATGATAAATTAGGGTGAGAAAATCGGCGGACATGCTCATATATGGTGAAAAAAACGGCGGACATGATAATTTAGGGTGAGAAAATCGGCGGACATGCTCATATAGGGTGAAAAAAACGGCGGACATGATAAATTAGGGTGAGAAAATCGGCGGACATGCTCATATAGGGTGAAAAAATCGGCGGACAAGCTCATATATGGTGCAGATTCGGCGGACATGCGCAAATATGGGGAAAACATCGGCGGACAGGCTCAATATTCGGCGGACAGGCTAAATTTTCGGCGGACAGGATCTACTGGCCACCTACTTTTGGCGGACTCCTTAAATTGGGCTACTATTTTCGACGGACAAGCTGAAATACTGTCAAATAATAGGCGGATATGGACTATAAGTCTCAAATAATGGGTGGACATGCACAATTAACCCATGCATATTAGCGGAAAAGTCTACGATGGGTGTACGTAATGGTATTCATGCATATTACATGCATACTTCACCATTTTCTTTGGCGGACATGGATATATATAACTTACTCACCGGACATGCGTTTTTGAAACCCTAAAGCCCTAAAAACCCTAAAACATTCAAAGAAAGTAATAAATAAAATACAATGCAAACAGCGTTCGTATCTTACCTTTGGCTCTAACTATGGATCCGTCGACAAAACCGGTGGGTAAATGCAGGAGCCGATGACCTTTTTATGCTCCAATAATTTGTGGATACAGATGAATGAAGTTTGAATCCACTGTGTCCAATTTTTATGTTTGTTGGTGGTGAAGTTATTTGGTTGGTGGGGATAGTTGAGAGTTTAATGTGACAAGAATTTACATAAATGAACTAATTGTGAAAACAGGGCCTTTTCACCCCATTAAATGAAGTGTGTTTCAGTGGAGTGGTAGGTAGTTGTATGTGTTTAATCACCTAAATACTACTGCATGTGTTTATTAATAAAAAGCCTATTATAATATAACAATTTAAGGAATTTAAAATTTTCATTTCGTGCATTTTAAAATTTGGCTTTTGCACTTCATTCAGCTTGTCCGCCGAATTAGGGGTTATATTTTAGTAGACTTATTTATTTATTTCTTCTTTAATTAATGTGTCAACCCTAAATAATCAACATATTCCCTGACACATCTATTTTGCCTGCAACTGTACTTGTCAACTCATTCCCAATACAAAAGGTGGACCATCCTTGAGGGTATTCATGGCATTGCATGTATTTTCAGGGCAATTTAGATGTATTACAAAATGGAGGACAAAAAAGATGTTGACTTTCCCATATAGGGCAAATTGTGGTATTTCCCTAATTTTAAATAAGTACAAGAATTTGGTCTACCTACTTCAATTCCTATTACATCAATTAAGAACAAATAGAGAAATTTCTCCACCTAAATAATTGAATATGATCCCACAAAAACAAAAATTGGTAGCATTTTTGTCGAATTGACAAAGTGGAAATTTAGGACATAGGCTTTGTACATTCCTTTGATGCAATCGTCCAGGCAGTCAGAACCAAGTCGTATGCAAGAGTCTCTTAAAAATAAAAATGAGACAACTGGCAGAGCACCACTTCCAGTACCCTAAAAATGAAGAGCAACCTGAAAGAATTAGAATACACGTATAAAAATAGTACTATCTTCTACCAAAAGAGTAAGAGAATAACAAACTAAAACTAAGTAGAATGAAAGTTTAGGTAAAAAATTAAGAAAATTTAAAAGAAAACAAAAGAAAATCACATGGAGCAGCCCTACGTTTACAGGATTACAGAAGATAGTTTTAACTAACTCATCATCATTAGAAATGATTCTAATATGTCCATTCAAATATCTTAGTCTTTCCTTTATTGCAACTTCATGCTGTTGATCATGTAGTTCTAATAGAACTTTCAAAACTAGTAATCACAGATCAAATCAACAAGTCAACGCATACCTTAATGTACTTTCTTAACATAGCCGGAAAAGCTGCCAAGAATAAAGATGAGAACTTCAGACGCCTTAACATGAAAATACCTTAATGTGCTCTCTATCACACTTTCACTAATGATAATAGTATATTTTTAGTAAAGAAAATCTTTAATGAGTAAATAGTCAGAAGGGTGACCAACCTTATTTTCAAGTTTCTCAAGGTCACTCACTTTAGTGGCGCCATCAGCATCAAGCATTAGAAGTAGTTCGCCACGTGAGTGAAGCATCCCCTGTTTAGCCATGCTTCCCACAAGCAAAAATATTTAATTATTTGTTGGCAGCACAATATAATATATCAAAGTTTTTTGCTGAAATTATCATTCAGAATTCACTCACTTTTGTTATGGCTTCCCCCTTTTCATGGTTCTAGCCAAGAAGGACTACCCTGACATTCTCAACACTGTGTCAAAAAAAATAATAATAAACTATTTAAAATCAGAGATGGTGAAGAATGCATTGCAGAAGAGGTAGCTTCAAGACAAGACTATGGAGGAGTGAGAGAGATGGACTTACAGAGTGGTTTAAGTAGAAGAGTTTCCTTGAATGTAAATAAATGGTAAATATGAGAGATTTTGTTGAGAGAGAATAAGATATATGGAGGAGTGAGAGAGATGGACTTACAAAGTGGCTAGCTTCAAGAATATAGTAAAAGTGGAAATTTCTGTAAGATTTGATACAATCTTTTGTCATTTTTTCTTGCGCACGAAACAGTGGCGTTCTCTCCAAGTTTAAGAAAGTTTTGTGCCCATCCCACCTGACAAAATAGATCAATCAATGGAAGGTTCTTAAATAAATTAAGTAGAATAATTACTGCCTAGTAAAAATAGTTATATCTCTATATTAGCAGTGATTGTTTCAGACTTTTGCTCAACTGAGTTGGAAGATGGCGCGGATGTGGTTACTTTCTTCAAAGAAGAATCTTGTTGTGAAGAAACTTTGTTCCTTTTAAGGAACTGCTCCATCAATGATGCTTGTTTCTTGAAAGCAAATTTTTGCTTTAATTCAGCTTCTTCCTTGGCCTTGCTTTTTTTTCTTTCTCTGCTTCCTCTTGCTGTCTTCTGAGAAGTTTTTGCATTTCTATTTCCTCTTTCTCACGGCGCTTCTCCTCCTTCTGTGCCTCATCATGCAATCGTTTCTGCTCTTTTTCCTGCAAGGATTTGGTTAGTTCTAGTATAGATGTGGAACAGAGAATCAAAATGAATAAATAAACAAGTCCTTATGCAACTATCACTGAATTGTCTAGAGACTCAGAAGGTGAAAATTTGTTGTTTAATGATATATATACCTACATAAAAGCTGCATAGCAATCAATAGCATTTTTAGGCCCAATTAACTGAGAACAATCAAACTCAAACAAGATAAAAATATTTCCTGTGGCACATACACTTTGCAACATTTCCTTCTGAATTTCTCTATCCATTTTCTTCTTTGCTTTCTCCATATCTCGTTTGTTTTTCTCCATTTGCTTGATTAACTATTTTTCTTCTTTCTTGGCTTCTTTTTCAGCCCTTCACAAGCAAAATATAGATTCGTCAATGTCACAAATTAATCATACGTAAATAACAAACCAAACAATTAAAAATACATATATTTTTCTGCACCGTTTTCCAGCAACATGCTCTTCATTAACAAACGAATATCTGCCTCATTGAGAACTTTACAAAGCTTTTCAGAAACTTTTATGAGAATTTTTTGGATGGTCCTCTAACTTTTCAAGAGCACTTATCATTGCTGGCATACATCAAATCATTGAGTTATAAAGCAGAACTTGAAATAAAGTTTCGTTCGACAGCGTGAAGGACTAAGGAGCATCTCTGACAATGATAATCTCTGTTCAACAGTATTTTTGTTAATCCATGGGAGTGGATAAGTTCATTTTGAGGCTACCATTTTACAATCATTAACAGCTACCGCTAGCTTAAATATCAACCAAATTGGATGCTCGTGAATATAAATAAGAGCATGTTTGTTCACATAAATGATTAAGTTAGCCCCTATGCTCTCCCAGGACAAGGGAAAACATGCTAAGAAATAAACTAGTGAAACTTTCTGTACCAGCTATCAAATATAAGTTGTAAAATACGAGTTAATCATGATGTATTTATAGGCTGTTAAAAAACAATGTTAAATTTGAAACGTGGGACCTTAGCTCCCCCATTAATCATACATACAAAAACATGATCTCACAGTGTAGGTAAAATTCAAAATAGAGCAATCACAGCCTACCTAAAACATCACCTTCTCCATAATCTCCCCGGCGGCGCTCGTCACCCGCAGCTCTGACGGACAGCCGCCGTTCAAATCCGCCACTCATCCAGTGTTGGTGCAGTTGGTGCCGGAACCTCCCTGAGGAACCACCAACATCGGCAGGTTGTAGCCGTCGACAAGGCTGACGTCGTAGAAATCCTTCACCGCGTCTCCATTGAGCGTGAACTTCGCAAGGGTAGCAGGAGGCGCCGCTCCGCCGCCGGCGCATTCCAGCTTCCGGAGCCACATTCGCCTGTGAGGCAGGAGAATTTTCCCGTGGAGTCTTCGGTGCAGTGCGTTCTTTCCCCAAAACGGCCACCCCATGCCTGCGGTGCATTGATGATTCTGGATTCACCGCTCTGAAGTGCGAAACCAGTGGAGGAAAGTGGATAACGTTAGATTACAAAAGAAGCAGAAGAAGGTGGGAAGAGGAAAACGCCTTCTTCTTCTTCTTTCTTCAGGGGAAGGGGAGAGAGAGGGGATGAGGTTCTTCGATTTAGGGAGAGCGGCGGCTGCGAGAAGTGGTGGCGGCCGACGGGTTCTTCCATTTCGTCAGTGGGAGATCTTTGATTTCGGCGGCGCCATACCTAGTGCTAGATCTGTTCAATTTTAATTTACATGTTTGATTTTTTTGTTTAAAGTCTAATAGGTGGATGAATATTTTGGGTTTAAAAAACAAAAAAAAATATTTTACATTAAAAGAAAATAGAACACACGTTTTTTGTTTTTGTTTATTTCAATAAAATTTTGTATATTTCCCGACGGAATAATCCGTCGGTAAAGTAAATACTAAATTATTTTTTTAAAATAAATTTGATATATTTATCGACGGATTAAATCTGTCGATAATTAAAATTAATTTTTTTTAAAATAAAATTTGATATATTTACCGACGAATTAAATCCGTCGGTAAATTAAAGAAAAAATATTTTTTTTAAATTAATTTGATATATTTACCGACGGATTAATTTGTTAAAAAAAATAAAATCACTCCTGGCTCTTCTCACATAACTTATACTAGCAGGCGTAGTTTTAGATGAAATGTCTCACGATGAGATCATTTTACATATTTTTAATTAATTATTACTCCATTTTTGTTTGTTATCATTTTTTTCCTGAAAATATTACTATTTTTATTTATACTACTCCCTCCGTCCCGGATAAAGGTCCTCATTTTCTTTTTGCGCGTAGATTAAGGAGTATTATTATTTTATGTGTAGTTGGTAGTTGCATTAGTAATAAGTGGTGAGCCATATGTGGAGCTCTTTTATTAAAAGGGGAAATGAAGATCTTTGAGTGTGAAACCCATGTTGGATTGTATACTAAAAGTCTAGCTTTAGTATGAACAATGTCATAACAATATTTGAAATGAGAATCATTGATCAAATGATTGCATCTTATAATTTATTTTATATGCATGATGCAATAGTCCATTTACTTTATACTGTAGATAATATGTTGTGCGACAACACGCAGAAGATCATATTATCAGTTTCCTTATAAAGTATAAACAGATGCTCACAACTGAGATAGACGGGGACTCTCTATCGGTATGGTTGTAGTGTGGTTTGGTATTAGCTTATCTTGGCTATAGAATCACATTAGTGCACTTGTGTGTATTGAGCAGGACCGCCTGAGGTCGTTCTTCTTATACTGACTATATAATAGAACTTGATCTCTGTTATTATGGAAGTTCGTGCTCTTAATCCCTATACAATAACCTCGACACGTAGGGCAGTATGTATTTCTTTGATTCATCAATGGGTGAGATTTATAAGTATTAAATCAACAAACTCGGTGAGTTGGGAAGTAGTGTTGTATCTATGGTGTGCTGTTGATTGTAGAAGGAATCCATGTTCGTTATAGGTTGATGATGTCCCCTTGAGGAGCTCATAAGGTTTATCATGTAAATCTTGCAAGTGGATTAATTTCCGGCATGATAAAAAGGTTGAGTGGTACTACTCTCGGATGAGATATTAATTAATTTGAGTTGTCAGTAACTTAATTAATTAATGGACATTGTATATCTTAAACATGGGGAGACTATCGGGCTTATAATAAGAAGGAGCCCAGAACATAATTTTGGGATTGGACGGGTAGTGCAGTAATAATATTTTAGTGGACTATATTATTATTATTGGATTTAATTAAAAGCTTTGGGCTAAGCTTGGTTAATTAAATTCAATTGAGGCCCAGCCCAATTTCTCCTCTTGGTCCCTGCTGTAGCCCAATATATAAGTGAACTCAGCTTCCTGGAACCCTAAGATTATTCCTGCGCCTCTTTTGGTGAGAGAAGGGAAGAGAAGCAGATTGAGAGATCCTGCAGACTGTTGCCCACACAACAGCAGGATCACACTTGGGACATACAGTAGAAGATCAGAGGTAGTTCTCTGCAGTTCATCCTCTACACCAACCCAGAAGTACGGTAAACAATTGTTTTAATTGCTTCCGCTGATTATTGTTTGACTGTTCTTCCTAACGGATCACGTTGAACCGCACGATCCAATTGCCAACAATTGGTATCAGAGCGTTGGTTTCGTGGTGAGACGTGAGTCGTTGGTTAGGGTTATTGTGATTATATGATTATGTGAATGATCTAGATGTGATCACAATTAATTTTTCTTCTCGTGTTTCTATTATCAAAATCAAAGCATGAGATTATGGATTATATATGTGTGTATATCATATGTGCTTTTGTCTATTTTACATTGGGCTGGATTGGTTGATAATTGTACATATTTGAACACGATTCAAACGTATGATGTTCCTTCGTATGAACGTTGTGATCATGTCCATGGACAACGTATCTACCATGTATTTCCATCAACATTCTGAGATAACCTGAGCGTGATGGCGGCGCTGGCGAGGGTCGCATCACGGCTGGCGTCTGCTGGCCTGCTGCTGGCACGGAACGAGACCGGGCAGTCTCCGATCGGGTCTCAATCGATCTGCCGCAAGGATGCGACTGATGATCGATGCTGTACGGAGACGGGCAACATCAGGCTTGGACAGCTCGTGATAGACGAGTCGAAGGTGGTTTTCCAGCAAGTCAACTCGTTGTTTAAGGCCATTCCCAGGCGATGCCGGTCGACTTTGCCGGCTGGTTCTCCCGGTTGGGAGATGGGGCCGTGTGGAAAGCTGCAAGTTGGCATAGGCTGAACAGCGTGGTGTTCGTGCAGCGGGGCTGTCGGGATTGTCGAGAGGTATCAATTTTCAGTCGGCGGCACGAACTGTTGTTGCTAGCGCCTAGCGGAATGACTGGAATGCGTCTGGCTGTGCCGGTGGGCTGACGGTGTTCAGGCAGAAGGACGGATCGCGATGATGCGGAGTGACGGTGGACCCTCGATCGGAGCAGGTGCGGCTGATCCCAGTCGGTTGCGCCAGTGGTGTGCTGCAGTCTCGCCGATGTTCGATTTCCAGGCTTGGTCGCCGGCGGGTGTCGATAAGCGACGTGTGCGTCGCTGGATATCATGGCGGCCTGTGAGGATGGTCGCTGGCTTGATGTCAAAGGCGATGTTGTGGCTTTTCGGCGCGGCTGGGAGAGCTTGCACGGCCGGCGGCGGGGGCGCCGGCTGCAGTTCGTTGGCGGAGTCAGGCTGGCAGAGACGAATGTGCGGCTGGCGATTTTTAATAGGGCAGCAGCTTATGGGCTGCCCCTTTGGGCTCATTTTAATAAGTTGGTTTTGGGCCTGTTTTTTTTTCATGGGCCCATTTTTTTTAAAATACTAATGGGCTGTGGATTAAATGAAGGCTGCTCATTTTTTTTAATTTGGTTTTGGGCTGTGGTCATGGGCCCAATTCTAATTAAATGGTAATGGGCTGCTGGGCCAATCCTGGTTTTAATTAATTGTAAGTAACGGGCCAAGCATGATTAATTAATTTTATTAATGGACTTTTTGTGCTAGTGGGCTTGGTGGATTTAATTTAATTTTGGGCTAAGATTATGGGCCATGGATAATGGGCTTAATTAATTATTTAATCTGCTGCTCATTTTGTGCTTATTTGTTGTTCTTGAGGCCCAAATTAATTGATCCACTATTTATGCAATTAATTATGATATATAACTGATTTAATTGTTTTAACTTGACAATTAATTGTTATATATGAAAGGCATGTTCTATGTGATTTATTTATTTAAATTACTGTTAATAGAAGCATGTCTAAATTGTATATTTTATTCTGGAATATTATATGCATATTAAAAACCCTCGGTAATTAAATAACTAAGTGGGAGAGGGGATTGGTAATATATTCCCGCGGCCTCCATTATTGGTTTGTAAGTGATGTGAGTAAACTTGCGTGTTGGCAATAGGCCTTCCTCCCTAACGGATGAGTTTATTCACGGATCGCTGGTACAGACTTCATTAAATAATTATTGTTTGTAATGTGGCACACAAACTTGCGTGTTGGCATTGGCCTTCCTCCCTAACGGATGAGTTTGTGTGCGGTTCACTAGTACAAACTAATAATAGATGATTGTAGGAAGCTATCCGAGCGCGTGTGTACTTCTCCAACTGTAAGGCACACAAGTTCGCGCAGTGGACTTGGGATCAAATAATGGTGTACACTTAGGTGTAAATAATTAGTATCCTCCCCAACGGAGTCACTGCTATTATTTGCATGGCTAAAGAGAAACCGACTATTAATTATTTTGTCATAAAGTTAGGTTGACAAATGAAATTAATGGGTAAAATCTTCTCTTGTAAATGTTCGGGTTTGTAAACGTCCACCCTAACGTGGCTTGCAGACTCACGGTGCTTGAGATGTCAGTGAATTTTAATTTTATATTGTTTTGAGGGAATCAATATAAAAGGATAAAATTCGAAGATTTGATCAGTAAATTTATTTGTGATTCTCTGAATTTCGAATGGTTTTATTTCACTAATTGTTAACTAAAAATCATTATATTTACTTGTCCAAATTAGATGATTAGAAAGAATCTTGGTTTTGAAAATTACTGCTTAAGAAAATACATGTGTATTCTCACAAAGGACGTCTCATGATACCTATTAAAGTCTCTAGTGAAGAGATGAGAGGTTCATAGAAATATGAAAATCTCATGTAACTCTTCGGATACTTGAGTAATTTAAAAAGGCGCAAGATCATGGTTGAATTGATGAATGAATTGGAAAAGCTTGGAATAGAAATTGAAAGGGAAACCTAAGTCAATTTTATTCTTCATAGTTGCCTACACGTTTTGAGTAAGTTCCACCTGAATTACAAGAGGATGTAAATGGTGGGAAACCTCTGACAAAAACACGTGGCAAAGGAAAGCCATTTTCATCATAATGTGAACAAGTTTAATATCTTATTAACTAATGGTTTAAACATGATTAGTGATGGCATCTACTGACACAAAGTATGTAGATACTGGAATCACTAAATGTTTATCACTCAGTAAGGATAAGATTGTAATGACATGGGTAAAACTACGAAGGTAGTGGCTATTGCAGTGGGAGTAGTTTATTTATCTTATGATAGGAATAAATAATTGATTATGAGAAATTATCTTTACGTACGTTTTCATAGAAAGAATTTGATTTCGGTTTCTATGCATTAACGGATGGACACTTCATTTTATTTAAATGACATGGTCATAGTAACGAGGAATGAGGCTATAATCCGTTAAAGTACGTTGGTGGATAAAAAGTATACTCTTGAATCATGTACATCCCACAGATGCAATAAATAGTAATTAAATAATGCATCTTCCAATATTAGTAAGAGAAAGGAACCTTCGCAAATGAACTAAACATACATTTGGCATCTATGACTAATTCATTTTACTTAAGTAGGATTCAAAAGTTGATAGCCGATAGACCGTAAGGTTTATCTGAAGTGGAAACTATCGGACTTGCGAGTCTTGCTTGGAAGTAAAAATGATTAACTGCCTTTTCAAGGCTGTGGGGTGTAGAGCCGAAGATATATATGTTGGAATTAGTTCATTCTGATTCAAGCGAACCTAACAATATCCAGGCGAGAGGTGGTTATGAATATTCGAAGATTATTCTGGAAACCAATATATTTATATGATGCACTGCATGTCTAAGTTCTTTGATTAATTCAAGAATTGTAAGGCTGGTACAGTGAAGCGTCATGGAAAATTTATTAAGTCATTATGATTCAATCATGATGGCGAATACCTCTTGGGATAGTTAAGAGCTATTGATCAGAAGTTGAGATTAAATCTCAAGTTGACTACGCCGGGCATGCCCCAGCTGAATGGTGTAGTGAGTAGAAGGGATAAGGCTCTTATGGTTATGATTAGATAGATGATGAATTATTTTGAATAATTAAATTCATTTTATGGATATACCCTAGAAACAGTAATTCGTAAAACATTTTTCTGTTTGTGGGACATCCTGGAAAAATGAAGGTTGATTTATTTAGTCCAAAAGATCGAAGGGTGACTGTTAACACAAACACCAGATTTTTGGAAAAGGACTATGTAATAAATCACAAACCCATGTATAATTTGTTCTAAAGGAAGTGAGAGGAAAATACTAAGTATAAGTACCAAGTGTACAAGAGGATATACCACAAGGTAAACTGCAACGCGTGTCACGACTGATACACAATTACATGTAGTGCCTTGTCGTAGTGGGAGGGTTGTATGACAACCCATAAATATATGTTTTGGGAGAGTCGTGAGACTTGATCCCTAGTGAACATGGTATTATCCCACGAATACGACGTATCACTACAAGATTAAAATGCGGAATCTTAGTAAGTTGCAATGTATGTTGAAATAGAATCTACGGATTCTAAATTAAGTCTGGAGCTTGAAGGATCACTAAAATGGTGTAAAAGCCATTAAAAGTGGTCAAAGGAAATAAAAGAGGATCATACAGAAAGGTGAAAATCTTGGAAGCAAAGCTTGTTGCGAAAAAGTGTACTCAGAAAGAAATGGTTCGATTATGAGGAAACATATTCGCTGGTAGCTATGCTTAAATTGATCCGGATTCTTTTATTTATTGCTTCTCATATTGAATTATGAAAAACAGCAAATAGATGTCAAGACAGCTTTCCTGATTGGAAGTCTTGAGGAAAACATCTATGTGAAGCAACCAGAGTAATTCATTGCAAAGTACTAATAGCATTTTGATAGTAAGCTTAAAATTGTTCAGCGATGGACTAAAGCAAGCTTTAAAATCGTGAAGCATCTGTTTTGATTAGGTAATCCAGTGGCATGGATTTAAATCAATAAGTGGATGAGTCTTGTGTGTTGTATAGAGTGACGAAAATGTGGTGGTGTTTCTTGTACTATACGTAGATAGTATCTTGCTCATTGGAGACAATGAAAGAGTATTATCGGGCGTATGGGTACGGTTTATAAAGCGGTAAAGATGAAGGACTTAAGAAAGGTAACATATATCCTTTTGATCACGGTAATACGGATCACAAGAAAGGATATTATGTTTATCTCAAGTTTCATAAAATGATACAGTCCATACTCGTTTAGCATGTAAATTTATCTAAATGAATGTGTCTTTGAGACACAAGAAGAAGATAAAGAGGATGAAAGCGGTTCCTTATGCTTCGGAGAATAAGGAAGCTTAATCTAAGGAATGTTATGAACGATGTTGGATATCTGTTTTGCTGAATGCATGAACAGTAGGTATCAACGTAACCCGGAACAAGAATGATGAACTGTGGTAAGACATTTATAAAGTGCCTGAGAAGGACTGAAAATTATATGTGGACTTACTGGACAGATTCACTGCTTCTTGTGGATTACGTAGATTCAGATTTTTTAGTCAGATTGGACTGCAGTAAATTCACCTCAAATGTTATGTGTTTAATCTTAGGAAGTAGAGTCATAATGTGGAGGAGTGTTATATAGAAATATATTTCAGACTCCGGACTCCATCATGGAAAGATGATGAATTGGAGCCTATGAGGCAGCCAAAGTATCTATATGACTCTAGAGACTTCATGATGGACTTTGAAGTGTTTCTAAGTTTGCCCAAGGTAATCACAATTTACATTGATGATATTGGTGCAGTTGCAAATTTGAAGAAATCACAAGTCCATAAGGCAATTAAACACATGGAGCGCGAGTACCACCTGTTACGAGAAATCGTATGATGAGGGGAAGGTTGTTGTCGCCTAGATTGCATCGGATGATGACCTAGTAATCCATTTACAAGGACCTTAAGGCGAGAGCTTTTAATGGTCGTGTAAGTAGGAGTAGGAATCAGATGTATGGCAGAAGACATGACAGCATAGTCTTTTAGTATAAGTGGGAGATTGTTGGATTGTATACTAAAAGTCTAGCTTTAGTATGAACAATGTCATAACAATATTTGAAATGAGAATCATTGATCAAATGATTGCATCTTATAATTTATTTTATATGCATGATGCAATAGTCCATTTACTTTATACTGTAGATAATATGTTGTGCGACAACACGCAGAAGATCATATTATCGGTTTCCTTATAAAGTATAAACAGATGCTCACAACTGAGATAGACGGGGACTCTCTATCGGTATGGTTGTAGTGTGGTTTGGTATTAGCTTATCTTGGCTATAGAATCACATTAGTGCACTTGTGTGTATTGAGCAGGACCGCCTGAGGTCGTTCTTCTTATACTGACTATATAGTAGAACTTGATCTCTGTTATTATGGAAGTTCGTGCTCTTAATCCCTATACAATAACCTCGACACGTAGGGCAGTATGTATTTCTTTGATTCATCAATGGGTGAGATTTATAAGTATTAAATCAACAAACTCGGTGAGTTGGGAAGTAGTGCTGTATCTATGGTGTGCTGTTGATTGTAGAAGGAATCCATGTCCGTTATAGGTTGATGATGTCCCCTTGAGGAGCTCATAAGGTTTATCATGTAAATCTTGCAAGTGGATTAATTTCCGGCATGATAAAAAGGTTTAGTGGTACTACTCTCGGATGAGATATTAATTAATTTGAGTTGTCAGTAACTTAATTAATTAATGGACATTGTATATCTTAAACATGGGGAGACTATCGGGCTTATAATAAGAAGGAGCCCAGAACATAATTTTGGGATTGGACGGGTAGTGCAGTAATAATATTTTAGTGGACTATATTATTATTATTGGATTTAATTAAAAGCTTTGGGCTAAGCTTGGTTAATTAAATTCAATTGAGGCCCAGCCCAATTTCTCCTCCTGGTCCCTGCTGTAGCCCAATATATAAGTGAACTCAGCTTCCTGGAACCCTAAGATTATTCCTGCGCCTCTTTTGGTGAGAGAAGGGAAGAGAAGCAGATTGAGAGATCCTGCAGACTGTTGCCCACACAACAGCAGGATCACACTTGGGACATACAGTAGAAGATCAGAGGTAGTTCTCTGCAGTTCATCCTCTACACCAACCCAGAAGTACGGTAAATAATTGTTTTAATTGCTTCCGCTGATTATTGTTTGACTGTTCTTCCTAACGGATCACGTTGAACCGCACGATCCAATTGCCAACAACCCAATATTAGTAAAATAGGGACTTTCGGTAAGATGGAGGGAGTATAATTTATTTATGAAATATTTACGGAGTATACCATTATCACATTTTACCAATCAAATATTAACACTTTTATCCGTTTGATAAAAGTCACTCGCGAGATTGCTTTTAAGTATAACAAACAGTTGTATAAATCGAGTTTATATATAAACACTATTTTCAATTATTACTCTTTAATACATGAAAAATTAATATTTAAAAACATAAATTATTACTTTTCTAAATAAAAAAATTACTCCACAAATTATTGTAAACCTTAATTTATCGATTACTTTTTAATACATGAAAAATTACTTTTTTATAAAAATAAATTATTACTCTTAAATAAAAAAATATTATTATTTTTTAAAAAGTAATACTCCCTCCGGCCACTTGAAAGGTAATCGATTGTTTTTTGCATGTGAATTAAGGAGTATTGTTATTATATGTAAAGTGGGTAGTTGTATTAGATGGAAGTGGTGGGCCCCACGGAAGGCTCAGAGGATATTGGCTATGATGAATTGTGCCTATTTTCACATTTAGGATTTACATATACACTGTCAAGGGGGTGTACTTTTTTATTAAATAAAGGAAATGAATACCTTTGAAGTGGACGCCCAAAATGGTAAAATTGATACTCCCTCCGTCCCAACTTCAACTTCACACTTTCTGTTTTGGTCCGTCCCAAATTCAACTTCACACTTCCATAAAAGGAAAAAGCAACAAACTAATATCTCTCTAACATACTTTAATTTCAAATTTGCCATCACCTTTTTAACACACATAACATACTTTATCATTTATTTATTACCCAAAAATACCATACTACTCTCAAAAGTAAGTCAAAAAGTGACTTTTCTTAAACTCCGTATCTACAGTAAACGTGAACTTGAATTTGGGACGGAGGGAGTAACTTTTAAGTGGCCGGATGGATTAATTTTTTATGGTTTAACCGATTCACACAACACTGATCCTATAATTGCCATACTAGAGTTATAACTAGGGGTGGGCGGTATGGTATATCAAAGTTTTTGAGCTATACCGTATATCATACCTTAAATATCGGTATTAAAAAAGTCATACTTTTGCCATACCGAAAGTTTCGATATACCGAAACTTCGGTATAAGAAAATAGCATACCTTTTGCTTACCGATATTTAAGTACTCGCTCCGTCCCATTTTAATCTTTACATAGTTCTATTTCGGGCGTCTCATTTCAATCTTTACGTTTTTCTTTTTGGTATATGGGACCCACCTAAAATAATTAATATATCACCATTGGACCCACATCCAATACTGATACACTTATCCACTTTACATTAAATATTATACTTTTCTACCAACTGTCTATTAAAATACTATATTCATTAATCAACGTGCAAAAAATAAACGTAAACATTGAAACGTTCAAATTTAAAAATATTAATAAAACATAATAAATGAAAGAGTTTAATCCTAGTGAGTGATTGGCGTACCTAATAGCGATTAAGTTCTAAATTAATTAATACTCCCTCCGTCCGCTTGAAAGAGGGTCTTTTTTCCATTTTGGTTGTCCGCTCCAAAGAGGGTCATTTCCTTTTTTACACACATGAGACCACACACCCACTAATACAACTAAAATATGGGGTCCACACCCTCACTAATACAACTACCCACTACACATTAAATAATAATACTCCTTAATCAACGTGCACAAAAGTAAAAGATCATTTTCCGGGCGGACGGAGGGAGTAATTAATACACACTCTTAAATTAAAATTAAAATAAAAATAATTACAATTATACTCTAAATTTTATATAATAAACCCTATAGTGCTTACGCAAATATTCTCCAAAATTATACTAAATTCAATGATGGATCAATAATTTTAATATATTAGAATTTCTTTTAAGTATATATACTTACTAAAATAATTTACGGTATTTCGATATATACCAAAATACCGTGATTTTAAAATTTTGCATACCTTTACCGTACCAAAAAATTCAATAAGGTATTATACCTTACCAAAAATTTCGGTAAGTTTGATATTTTTTAATATGGTAAGTGCGGTATATCGAAATTTCGGCATTTTTCCCCAACCCTACTTATAACCATGGGTATTGCCCCCAGGGTATAGCTCAAGTGGTAGAGGGGAGGGTGGAAAGGTCTTCCAACTGAGCTTGGTTACTGCAGGGGTTTTAGTCCTGCCTTTGGCATGGATTTGACCCTTGCAAGCACAAGTCAAACAGTGGACCCTCTCTATAAGCCACAGCACAAGTCAAACAGTGAGCCCTCTCTATAAATCACTTGAGGCACATTCTGCGATTTACCTCCTTTACCAATCCTCAGGACAGAGGAGGTGGAGCCCCTAATATTGGGGTAGATCAATCATGGGTATCGATTTAATTCGAATCAAACAACGCATGAGTGCCGCATTTTGTAATGAACGATGGAGTTGACCATGAGTCGATTCTCTATATAACTCCCCTCTGGACTACCTCATTTCACGCTGTGTTCGCCAAAACATCTCCCCTCTTCCCCCGCCACCTCTTTCCCACTCCTTCGATCAGGTATTTCCTTCATCTGCTTTCTTGCTTTTCATTTTTTCTACTTTAGACCTCAATCTATTCAGCTTCTTGATGCAAAAGGGATATCAATCGATTTTTTTTTCACTTTAATTAATTAAACCATAAAGGTTGTCTTTTTTCTTTTTAAGTCACTCTATCATTGTTTCTCTGTATGATGAGATCTTACTGTTTTTGACTTCTTTCGAGGTTATTTGGGATGAATTATGTTCTATTTTGTTTTTGTGGGCCAAAGGTTTACACTTGCTTTAATGTTTTCTTGTGCTTTATAATATCTTTCGCCGCCATTTATAATTAGATCTTTCAGATAGGGCTCAAGCTATTTGTGTTCTACTTTACTCCATTTGTTTAATTGTAATCAAATTTCAATCGTGATCAGAACTTCAAAGCAGGCGTGTTGTTTGTCCTCATTGGTTCTATCAATGAGTAACTATTTAGGCTTGTGATCTGTTAGGCTTTTTGTTATTTTTTTGCACTTCAATTCATCATATGGTGTGGAACAGTTCAGCTTTTGTTAATTAGGAATGAGGGTTAGTTCTGAGGGGGTTGATTAGTGATGTCTTGTTTCTTTAGCCCTAGGAAATATGAGCAACGGGGATGAGGTCGAATCAGTTCAACGAAAACGAGCTCCCCGTTTGAACGAGAGGATTCTCTCTTCTTTGTCCAGGAGATCAGTTGCTGCTCATCCCTGGCATGACCTTGAAATTGGTACTGGTGATCTGGCCTTGAGTTATTTTGGATTCTATATGGTGGATTCACTTTGATCTGTTTTGAATCTATTTGATTGCAGGACCTGGAGCTCCACAGATTATTAATGTTGTATGTGATCTATGTCCTTTTCCAACCATTTTTCATTCTTCAAATTGTATATAATTGTTGTTCATGTAACGAAGCTGTGAATCTGGGACGATGTAGTAATCTTTGTTGTTAATGTTTAAAGTCTCTGTTTGAACCTTTCTTGATTTAATCTCTGCTAGATTAAAAAATCTGAGAACTTGAAGTGTTTGTGTGATAGAAATTTGCTTCATGCTTTTAGGTGATTGAGATCCCAAAAGGAAGTAAAGTGAAATACGAGCTTGACAAGAAAACCGGTCTGATTAAGGTATGATTATAATCTTGATTGTATATTACCTGTTGAACGAGTGGAAATAAGGTAGATGGTTGTACGTTGAATGGTGCAGTGATCAGTCATATCATCTCTCTGCAGGTTGATCGTATATTGTACTCCTCGGTGGTCTACCCTCACAATTATGGGTTCATTCCTCGAACATTATGTGAAGATAATGATCCAATGGATGTATTAGTCATTATGCAAGTAAGCGGCAGCTGCGTCAACAGCGTATATAAAGCTATAACTGTTCAAAGATTTCTCTCATGATTGAGTTTGCAGGAGCCCGTAGTTCCAGGTTGCTTTCTTCGAGCCAGGGCCATTGGCCTTATGCCTATGATTGATCAGGTAATTCTAATCCATGATTATCAAGTGAAGCCGATTCTCTACTGATTTGTGAAAGGCTCGTTTTTTAAATCTTTTTTGTCTAATAGGGAGAGAAGGATGATAAGATCATTGCAGTATGTGCTGATGATCCTGAGTATCGCCACTACACTGACATTAGCCAACTCCCACCTCACCGTCTTGCTGAAATTCGGCGCTTCTTCGAAGATTGTATCCTTTCTGTAACATAAGCTTCATCTAGAGTAGGGAATTTTTAATTTTCATCTAAGATTATTTGCGCCAACTTTTTGAACTATATAGATAAGAAGAACGAGAACAAAGAGGTAGCAGTGGACGAATTTTTGCCTTCATCAACTGCCGTGGATGCCATTCAACACTCCATGTAAGTTTTTGGACTCATACGAACACAAATTCATGCTCATAATTATGCAATTATTGCATGAATTTTTATAAACCATGTAGGGATCTCTATGCTGAGTACATCCTGCACACCCTGAGAAAGTAAATGAATCTATCCAAGCATCCACACCGCGAAAGAATTAACGAACCCATTGAAGGGTGTTTTTTCATCAACCCCTGGTGATCATACTACAAGGAGGATACAAAAACAACTTTGCCTTTGTTGCCTTTTTTTTTTTGTTCTTTTTTTTAAACTCTCTTTGAGATAATTATTTTGACAAATTGTCTGATTTGATGGATGTATTGGGAGACTTACCTTGTTTTATTTTTAATATGGATTCAAACTCTTTAACTAGTGAGGCTCCTGTAGGGGTGTATTGCTGTTTAATATATGCATTTGGGATTTTGTTGGGCTCCATTTACTTCAAAGATAAGTCTGGATAGGGCAACTATTCGTGTAATTTACGTCTCAGGTTTTGCACTGTTTAGGGGGTGATTAAACTGGTGAACAAGGCAAAATTTTGTAAATTTTTGGGAGCTATGTTAAATACTTTTTGGGAGTGTTTGGTTCGTACATATAATACGTGCGTTAACAAGATTTTAGGGAGTATTTGGTTCATATAATACGTGGATTAGGGAGAATTTGGTTCATATCATGATACTTGGGTTAACAAGACTTGTAAAATGTGAAAACAATATATATATATATATATATTGTATGCTAATGGAGATTGTATATTGTTTAATGCTAATTTGATGGGTTATTATAACTCGCCATGGGTTGGTTCTTAAGTGTAATTTGTGTTTAATTTAACAAATTTTGAAGATGTATCGAGTGTTATTAATTCAATATATAAACCACTTTTAAGGGCTGCAGGATCTTGGAAATGTAGATCAACTCCAAGATTGTTACTAGTTACTACAACGGTGGATATCAAGATACTTATATCTATAAGAAGCTATGGCATAAATGGGAAGCAGTCTATTAGATTATGGCTTCTGGCTAAGACAGACTATGGAAGCTACAGACAATGTTGCACAACTAACAATCATATTTTCTTCACGTGCCTATATGCTAAATAGCTAAGTTCCATCTCATTTTTAACTAGAATATAGATTTTGTAAACTTTATGCTTTTGCATTCAAAAACCCTGCATTGTACATTATACTTTGTAAAACTTTAGCTCTGAAATTAAATTAAATTATATTCTATACTTCTTTCTTGATTAATTATGTATCTTTATTGATTAATCACTTAGATTTTATTGTTCCCAATAATATAAATTATTAATTTATTATGTTGTCTTGAACACAATTATAGGGAGTATATTTTTAGAGAATTAAATATTAAAATATAAATTATTATTTCGTCTTAAGCATAAACCTTTCTCAAATTCTACATAATTGAACATAAGTTTTTTTCAAGTTTTAAAAATTAAATAGAACATTTTTCCAAAATTTCAAGTCTTAAAGTGTCAAACAATTCATATTATTTAAATTTTTTCTAAAAAGTAATAAGAACTTTCTTTCAGATATTTCTTTTTATATTCATTTAAAGAATATTTTTCAATTATATTTTTTAAATTATAACTATAATTCACACGCGTGATCTTTCAAATTAATTTGCAAAAGTGAGTGAAATATTAGCATTCAAGAGTATAAATTGATACGTTAAGAGGAGCAGACGCAGTTTAAAAGGTACTCAGAAAACCAACATCACCATCACCTAAGTAGGTGGCAGTTACAATGTTGAAGAGTGAAACTGATATATGAATGCATATTAAGCAATGATGATATAATCTAGGAGAAGAAATATAGTCTACCTGCAGACTAAATTATGATCACAATGCATTGAATTATAAACTTCACATAGCAGCAATATGAGAGTTTCAATAGAAACCTTTACAGATCCTCACTAACATGGAGATTTACCACAACAGCATTCATTAAACGAAACGACACGGACCTAGAATATGGATGGTTTCCGCGGAATTGTCATGTTTCCATCTACGACACCAGCTCTCTTTCTATCTGGATCGTGACGTGACTGATGTTGTATTCCCTCTTGATGTAGTCGATGACTTTATCCAACACCATATCAGCATCAGCTTCGGGTTTTATTCTCACGTGGCAAGCTAACAACACTTTCCCCACTGTTATTGCCCAGATATGCAGTTCATGAATCGCCACCACCTCCTCCATCTCACAAAGACCTTTCTCAAGCATCGTTGCATCTATCTCTCGGGGTGTGCTCTCCATCAGAACCTCAAGAATGTTGCGCAGCATCCTTATTGTCGTGCCCAACACGATTACAGAGAATATCAGGGTGCAGATAAGATCGATGATCTTCCACTCTGGTTTGTACCAGATTATGGCACCACCTATCATAACCCCAACACTCTGTATGGAATCTCCTAGCACGTGAAGGTAAGCACCTTGGACGTTTATATTCTGTTGCTTCTTCTTCTTCTTCTTTTGTCCACCTTCAGACTTAGCCTCACAGGATCTGCCAAGCAACGGCTCACTAATATCTCCACCATGGCTGTGATGATGCTCGTCGTGCTTGGGTTGCCCTTGTTCAGGACGATGGTAGGTGACAGTAACGCCATGGCTGTGCATGTGCTCATCCTCAGATCCATGATCATGATCCTCATGACCATGGTCGTGCCCTGAGTCATGCCCGTGACTATGGGCATGGGCATGGCCATGACCATGGCTGTGGCCGTGGCCATGATCGTGCCCGTGCTCATGACCCAGCAAGAGAGCCATGATAATATTGACTAACAGCCCAAAAGCAGAAACCAGAAACATCAAAAAACCTTGAACTTCACCTGATTCCTGAACAAGTCTAACTATTGCTTCATAGACAAGGATCCCAGTAAGGAGCCATATTAATTGAATCGATACCAGCGCTCCCAGTATCTCTATCCTAAAAAAGCCATACGATTGGCGCGGGGTAGCTTCCCATCCTGCAGCCCACAATGAAAACAATGAAATAGCAAAGGAGGCAACATCTGATAGTAAGTGGGCTGCATCAGTCAATATTGCCAGACTATTCGCTTTGATACCCCCAGCAACTTCGACACTCATAAAGATGACACACAACGCAACTGCAATCAAAAGTTTCCTCATAGAGGCGGAGCGCTCTTGTGCATCCTTAGAACTCGTCTTCACATCAGCAAAACCACATATTGCACCCTCACAACCTTTGCTTCCACCGAAGACCCTTTCTCTGGATGATATGTCATCAGAGACCTCGATGACATGCCCATGCTCTGAAGTTTGTGCCTCCATCTGAACATTCACAAAATTCCAATGTTAACCATCCCACTAACAATACAGCTTTAGAACTTTCAAAGAATTTGACACCTCAAGCATATCTCTAGGACAAAACAAGAGTGAAAGCATATTGCAGATTCCATTCCGTGTGGTTTTTCCTTCCATGTCTGCCACTACCCGCTATTTCTTTTCTTAATATCTACTCCTATTTTTCTTTAATTCCATAAATATAAACAAAGCAAGAAAGAAATACCCAAAACAACAAAAACGAAGCACTATGATTTCTAGGCTCCTTTGACAAGTTCAAAGAATAAAATGTTGTATTATCATCATTTTTCAATTTTTACAAATTATAAATACTGATATTATAAAAAATATAGTAAAGTTTTAATTAATACTAAAACGACCTACTGAAGCAATTAGTCAAGGATCATAGCTTGACAGACTCATACTATTAGATAACAAGCGAATTATATATAGATTTAACATAAATTAAAGCACTTAATTTGAAGAACAAAAAATATGGATATGATAAGACACAGTGCTATCCTACATTGCAATTTTTTCTCACATTTTTCACTACTAAAAGAGAGTAGACAGCCAAGATTCCAGATTCCGACAAAGAAACCCTTCATCAACAAGGCTAACACTTGAGCAAGAATGTTTTATCTAATTAAAAAAATAAATAAAAAATTTACAATTAAATTGGGGACAGAGTAAGAATTCAGGAACTAATACTTCAGATTTCATCAATAACACCCCCTTTGTACACTTTCAGGTATCACATAGGTCAAACCAAGCTTCATCCTCCAAAAGTCAAGGAAACCTCAAGTGATTTTCAACAGAAATCTTTGAGGGTTTAAATAGAAGGATTGACAATTTAACATGTATCCTAAATCAATTGACAATTTAGCATGTATCCTAAAAGAAACTCCTAATCATACTACAAGTAGGGTAGGGATCATACCAGAAGAAAAATTCAATAATATAAGACTGCAAAAAGTAGACAATACCTAACAAAAGACAGTAAAATTAATTACACTAAACCAATCCAAGTAGCAAATGAGATTGTTTTAAGGAGATGATCATTTATATCCATAAAAGTGAAGGGCTCCTTTGACTCTTATCATTGAGATTCTTACTACACCATTAAAGACAATTGACATAAATTAAATACCTATACTATGCCTACCTAAAACCCAATAAGTACAGACAAGAGATAGGATACGAGCCACAAGAGAAAAAGAAAAAAAAAACAGCTATCTTACTTGCAGCCACTATAATTTCTTAAAGTATGTAATGACGTTTGTATATGCTCCACAGATCACATGTCAAGGTGGACCACGAACAGACTTAAACAAATGCAATCAATGAAGGGCAAAATACTAATAAATGAAGAAAAACTACGTCAATTAATTAGAACAGCCCCCATGGGCCATGACAGCAGAACAAAAATTACAAAAAAAAAAAGAGAATAAAAACTAGATCTTGCACACCATCAATTGAACAGATATTTGCAACACAACAAAAGTAATTGATTCGAGAACAATGACTACATAAATAAATGAAAAAAAAATTAATAAAAGAAAAAAGTAGGGGTGTAGCAGAATCCATAAAGGGGTATATCTTTACAATGATTCGATTAACAGACAAACCTGCAAAGAATTGGTTGATTGTGAGTAGGGTTGGGAATGATAAGATGCAACTACGTAGAGTAGTTGTTGTGAAACAAGAATTAGGTATGTGGATTGATGAATGAGAGTTGGGTTTTGAGAGAGAAGAAGGAATCTTTCATCGCACGAGGAGAGAGAGAGAGAGAGAGAGAGAGAGAGAAGCCGGACTGATTGAAATCGTAATGGGCTTTCGGATTGGCAGGTCTTTTTACTTATTGAAGATTTTCTCTTTTTTTACATCCCGTTTTTATTAATGAATTGAATCCTACCCATTCCCATTATTTTTAATAAGAACTGCTATCCTTATTTTCTTGCAATTTTTTATTTATTTATTTTATTCTTTTTTCTCTTTCATCTATCTTTCATATTATTTACAGTAATTATTTTCTTAGTGAATTGTATTTTAAGAATTTTTTTAAGTATGTAAAATTATTATTTATTATTTTAAAATATAGTATATATTTAAAATTATTTCGTTATATAATGATAATTGAGGTGAAAATTATATAATATTTTTAACAAAAATAATATAAGATTAATATTCTATAAAAATTAAATATTTCTGTTCATTATAACAGATATCTATATATTAATTTTTATATATAACAGAAATCTTATCCTATATATTAATTTATATAAAAATATATGATTAATATTCTATAAAAATTAAATATTTCTGTTAGTTATACATATAATCTTTATATATATATATATATATATATATATATATAAAAGATTATATATATAATTAATAAAACAATTCAATTGATGAATGTTATTTTCTTTAATTATTAGGTATCACTTTATATAAAAAAAATATTATTACTTTTTATTCGTCATATAAATTGTTCATGTATTAAATAGGTCAATTGATAATTACCACTTTTATTTTATTTGAGATATTTTTTAAAATTGAAAATATTATCATTTTTGTTTATTTTACCAATTTTTTACGAAATAATTTAATTAGAAGGTTATCACTTTTTCATGATCAGGTATAACTTTTAAAATAAAAATTATTATAACTTTTAATATGTCATATAAATTGTCCATGCATTAAATAATTCAATTGATAATTATCACTTTTACTTTAAATTTATTAAAAATGTTATCACATTTTATGTTTCGACAAACTGTTCAAGAAACAGTTCTATTAAATGGTTATTGATGCGCGTTTTCTTTGCACGCAAAATTAATCCACAAGTATTAAGGATATCAATTGCAGCTTAAGCAAGCGACCAAGTGAAATATCGAACCCAAAGGACAACGTATTATCAATTTAATTATTTACTAAAGTAATTAAGACGTAAGACAATAAAAGTTGTGGAATTAATCTAATAACTAATAAACAATTAATTAAAATAACAAATAAAAATAAAATATCACTCGAAGAATACGAAAGTGGATCAAGTAGGAGAATAGGTAGCTCTAGAATAATTTAGTTTCACGCATTAATTTCTCTTCCGTGTGTTGATGTCCGATTCTGCCTTGTGGAATATGGACGCATCACTAAACCATGCATATCTACTATATAGACATAAGTAAACATGTGTGTAACACGTGTGAATAACCTCGGAGCAAGAGATATAATTCCATCCCCTTTCTAGGTACTATCAATATCAATTATTTCCCTGGCCAATTGGTACTCTAACCCGATATGATCTCCCTTTATAGGTACTATAAAATTATCCTCTTTATCCTACTTAATAACTCGAATTCAATTCAATTAATAAGTATTCATATATGATAGTTCTAATGAAGCTTCGGAGTCCCCTCACTTAGAATCATAACATGGAATCCTGTTCAGCGGTGAACGCACTCAATCTACAACCAAGATATATATTCAAACTCTATATACCAATTGAAGATGCGCTAAAGGACCGTGAATATGAATTAAGAAAGCACAATCATATATAAAATAAATTAGCAAGTAGTGTTGTACGGAGTTTACACACGAAAGTTCAATTAATTCGTAAAAACTTTCACAACCCTAATTCTACCAAAAAGGCTCTAGCTCATGATGTTACGAAGAACAATCATGGGTGTTGGATAGATCTTACCTGTAGTCTGGAAAATAAAAGATAAATTAGAAAACAAACAAAACCCTAGATGCGGGAGTCGCCGCGTCCTTCTCCATCTTGAATCCTCCTCTTGGTTCTTCTCTTGATTCCACAGACGAATCTTCAAAGTGATGGATGGATGGAGGGAAGAATGTGGATGATGGTTGGGGGGTGATCCCCCCTTGTGGGGTGGTGTAGGATGGATGTGGTTCCCTTCACATGAATAATGATGTAAAATATATATAGGTGTGAGAAGGGAATTAAATAAGAAAATAAAAGATATGGGTGAATCATGGAGGATTATGTGATAAGGAGATTTGTTTATGCGTGTTCTTGGCTCGTTAATTTATGTTTAGGAGATAAAGATATTTAGTAACGAAACCAAGAACGAACACAATTAAACATAATAAAAATACAAATAAAGGGATCAAAACCAATAGAAGACTCAATTCCCATGATGCGTGTTCTTGGCTCGTTAATTTACGTTTAGGAGATAAAGATATTTAGTAACGAAACCAAGAACGAACATAATCAAACATAATAAAAATACAAACAAAGGGATCAAAACCAATAGAAGACTTAATTCCCACCAAAGAACTCAGCCAATTTTATTACTCTCCCTTAGAACAACATTCCTGAAATTCTCTTCTCTTACAAGTGTAATGTCTAAAGTGAGTATGAGTTACCAGCCTCTCTCATGTGAGAGAGGCTATTTATACTATCTATAGGCCCTAAACCTGAGCCAATCGTCTTGCGCCACCTGGATGAAGACAAGCCGCCTTTAATGAAGCTGTCTGGTATGCCGACCAACCTGGGGAGGAGTATGAGTGCTGCGGGTTGCTTTTGCAAGGTTTCACCGGCCGCCTCTGTCCTTTGCTGGTCTCCCATTGGTGGTTGGGGGAGGATGCGCCAGTCGCTTGCTGTCCTCTAGATAGGATTGCTGTCCAAGGCATCACATCTTCCCGTTAGCCTTGTCTTCTAGCCTGCTGTACTTGTCAGTCTCTATGATGATGTTTGTTCTTTACTGCACCGCTTCTGTCATCCATTTGGTCTTCGAACAGGTTGAATTCCAGTGTTATGATCCTCGTCCGAGCCCTCGAATAAGGAGGGAAGGCCACTGAGGTTTCCTGCCGAGGGTACTTCAGGTTTCTATCCCTTTAATGGGTTTCTTCTTTGCCCTTTCCTTGATTGGGCATTTAGACTGGTAGCGATCTCTTTGGGCTGTCTTGGCTGTTCGTTCAGCATTATCTTCGAATTGGGCCGACTGAAGATTGGGCCTCCTTCTTCAAGTATTTGAGATTATTGGGTTTTGGGCCTACTAAGCATGGGAGATATAATACCCATAACATTAGCCCCTCGATCCTAAATAATATCATGATTTGAGATTGTTTAGGGTCAAATCGTACTTCACGGGTTATATCCCTCATGCTTTGCTACTTGCGATACTAGGATTCTTCCATCTTGGCTCCTTGTCGTTTCCATTCGTTATCTTTGTTCTGATAAGTTCCTGGATTATCGGGTTCTTCGAGACATCTTCGAGATATTCTTGTTAAGGTGGGGGTATTTTTGGTATTTGTCGATTCGAAATTTGAATTTAAACATTTTGTCAGTTTTTCTTTCCCTTCTCTCTCTTTTTTCTCCTTTTGATTCTGTAGGTGGTTAGCATTCCTCTTATACGGCGTGCTCATTCTCTTCCTCCAAGTATTCTTCTTCTTCTCTCTTTTCCTTTCTTCCCCTGGCTCCATCGCTTTGCGTCTCTAAATTTTTCACTGTCGTCGCCTAGGGTTTCCTTCCTTCTTTCTCTCAATACCCTATCCTCCTCCCGTTATAATTTTGCACTACATGGCTTGCGAGGGTTCCGATTCTCCTCTTAGATCTCCCAGATCTCTTTCTCGTTCGACTGATTCTTCACTTGGTAGTTCGGGGTCCCTTTCTTCACTTTCGAAAGAAGGCTCGAGTTCCCCTTCTCCTTCCCGACTTATTTTTGATCAGAGGGTTGCCGATTTTATTTTTAATTTCACGTTAGAGCACAATCCTCAGATTGCTGATGCCGGTCCCGGGTTGTTGGCTCATCTCGAAGAACTTTCGTGATGGGATAAGGATGTCTCCTTTTCTACTGCTGAGTTCTCTTCTACCATTGACGATTCTTAGTTAAAAAAGAGCACTACCATTGCTCTCAGCAAATTCCAGTGTTGAGAAAGTATCGATTTGTTCCTTCCTTCTCCCGATGGCCGTATGTGTTATGCTCCGCCGAACGCTGTTGCAGCCTACGAATTGCAGCTCGAGCTCGGTCTTTGGTTTCCTATTCATCCTTGTATCCGGGATATCTTCAAGTTTTGGGGTATAGCCCCTGCTCAATTGGCCCCCAACGGCTGGGTGGTTTTGATTGGTTTTTGGTTCTTTTCCGCAAGAAAAAATATTCCTTCTTGACTACCGCTGAAATTAACTTCCTGTACCGGCTTATCCCAAATAATAGGATGAAGGGATATTATTATTTGATACCTCGTCATGCCAATCTTGTTGCTTTCTTTCCTAGTTCGGTTAAGGGGTGGAAGAATCCATGGTTTTGGGTTCGCGGGCCATGGAGGTAAACTTCCGTCTATGACCTCGGGGACCCTCGAAATCCCACAGTGCTCCATAGAAGCTCCTTCTTCAAGCCCGTTCTCAGTGCGTGTATGTCTCTTTCGGCTCCTTTCTTTGTCATTTGGGATATTCTAATATTTCTTTCTTTTGCTTCATGCAGTAGGCGAATCGTGTGCTCTCGAGACGTTGCCGACAGAGTTCCAGGATGCCTTCCATCGCATTCGCGAACTCTCCGACAAAAAGCGCCATTACTAGCGTGTTCTCAGAGGGAAGAATCTTTTCCAAGCTGGCTTTACTACCTCAGCTATAGCTATGCCAGGTGATTTACTGTTGTTACTTCCTCGTCTGCGGCGCTCACCGCATAGTTCTTCTTTTTATATAGTTCTCCCTTTCGTATTATCCCTTCTTCATTTCTGTTATGTTTAGGGGAGGAGAAGCGTCTTATGCCCGATATTGCTCGTATTGCTACTCTCCCCTCAGCCCGTCAGCGGGCTGCGCTCAACAAGGGAAAGTCCCCAAAACTTCTTCCTAGAAGCTTTCTGGAGCCCCTCTTGCTGTTCAGCCTCTTACTTCTGTCAGGATTGAAGAGCCCTTAGATCCTATTTCCTTGAGATTGGATGCCGACATCATCCAGGGGTCGACCACGGGTCCTGGAGGAAAAGTTTCTAAAAAAGCTCCTCAAGCCCCGAAGTCTATAAAAGGAGTCCCGAGGCCATTGCTGCCAAGTCCGTTGCCCCAGAATGGAAGTATAAGTTGATGGATGAGGGTTCTGAGGAAGGTACTCATGATAGCACCATTCTCATCGTACGTCCCTCGAAAAAGGTCAGAGACGATGATGTTAGTGTTGTTGTCGGTGGTTCCTCTGCTACGCCTAGTACCGTCCCTTGGGAGACCTTAGAGTTTGTGACATCAGCTCTTCTTCCTCTTCTGAAGCCTTTGCCCGGTCTCCTATTGTCACTTTCGGTCAACCAGGTGGCTCTATCCCATCCAACCTTCAACAGACCCCTGGTGGTACTTCCAGTGACCCGACATCTCGTTGTTCCCCTTCCAAAATGTAGCGATATTATCGGGGGAAGACCCCCTTGCATTTTTGGTCACATGGTGGATCTTCTATTGAGGGTGCCTCTTCTGCTCTGCCTTTGTCGGATGATGCTACTCCGTTACTTCCAATAGATTTGATAGCTGACCAGGAGCTATTACAAAGGTATGGCCACTTGGATGAGGCTGGGAAAACCTTCCTCTGAACTCAAGAGCTTCTGTTTAATTTTGACGCTCTGGCGTGTTTGGCTCGTGCTGCCATCTTTCCTTTTAAAGGTTGTACTCGAGAGCTCCTCGGTCATATGGAGAATATGTCTGCTAAGGATTCTCTCCATAGCATCTCCAGCTATCTAGGTCGACAAATGCTTCACGTTGTTAATGCCTTGCACCGTATTTCTAAGTTGGAACGACGTGACTCTCATTTGCAAGATGAGGTTGCCTCTCTCCTTCAGATGGCGAAGGATTGTGAGAAAAAAACATCTGAAGCGAGCGCTGCTGAGGCTCTGATTAGAGGTAAGTTGAGGATCGATCAGGACAAGAAGGCTGAGCTTCAACAGAATTTCGAGACCCTTTGTGCTCGGTATGACAGTCTGTTGGCTAACTCCGAAGAAGAGAGGAGTGCTTTGGAGCTTCAAAATAAGGTACTTTCGAACAAGGTTGTAGCTTTGGAGGTGAAACATCAGGAGGAGATCGATGCGAAGGAAAATCAGTTTCGAGCCGAGTTGTCTCGAGTCCAGAATAGTCTTCATGCCTTCCAGACATCCTCCGAACAAGAGCTTGAAAGAGTGTGGCAGGAAAAGGAAGCATCTGAGGCTTCATATGCTCAGAAGATTAGGGCCACCGAGGATGTTGTAGCCGAGGTTCTAAGGGAATGTGATGGGGCCTTGGCCGAAGTAGATCACGTGAAGGATGCGTTCCTCCTATCAGAGGCTGACAATCTTTGTTATAGAGAAGTTATTATTTCGAAGACTAAGATTCACTGTTTCTGCTCTTGTGATGCTGCTCTGGCCCAGGCCTCTTCCAAGAAACCCTATCCTGATTGTCTCGATGACATGCGTGGTATTCTCCGCCAAGCTATTAATGAGGAGAAGATGCCTCCTAGGGAGACTTTAAAAGATGATATTGATTTTGGGGTGCTTGGCGAGTATTCCGACTTTATCATTGACATTCCTAAAGAATCTTCCGAAGATTCCGAGGAATACGGATCTGACGAGGAGTTTGCCAATGGTGTTTGGGATCTTGCTGTGGTTGATTCTAGGGCTGAGGTTCCACTTGTCGAATTTCCCATCGAATCCGTAAGGGTACCTATCTGAGAGGCATCCATTGAGGCTGAACTTCCCGAATTCAATGATGTACGTGCTTCCAGTCATGTTGTTACCGCCGAGGTCTCCGAATCTCTACCTTCCGAGACTGCTATGGATCCCCCAATTCCTTCGATCCCAAAGGCCGATCTCCCTTCGGGTAGCACCGGGGTAGTTGATATTTCATTGGGGCCGGTGACCTCCGAGGTCCCTTTAGGTATCTCCGAAGATGTGCCGCGCGGAGGTGGGGATCCAAAGTCTACAGATGCGGCTGATTTCGAAACCCTCTTAGCTGATTGATAGAGTATTTTCGAGCCCCTGATGTTAAATAGGATGTGTTTTCCTTTTTGAAGTTCATTCTGAATATTTCTTGTATTCTTTCCTTCTCTCGGGTAGTAGGATTTTATGTGATCTCCACCTCATTTGTAATCCACCTCTTATGAACGAAATTATTTTTTCTTTATTATTGGTAAGTCTCGTAAGGGCTTTCTGGTAATTTACCTTTTCTTTATAGCGTAATTGCCATTTTCTATCGTGTGCTATCACGTCCTAAGTCAGGCGCTACGTGGGCTGATCTGGGCATTCCGCCCTCCTTGGAATTTGTAAAGTCCCGGTGTCCCAGCCGTTGGATCATAGCCATTTTTGGTCCCTAATTTCTAGTAATAATGCGTGTTGCACTCCAATTCTGTCAGACAACTTCCATTCAGGTTTTTTAAAATTTAAATCTTTTGTATTCTTCTCGTGTATCTCTGCGCTTTCCTTTAACTGCATCCCCCAATATTCTTGCGATTTCTAAAATATTACTTGTCTCTCCTTCCTACTAAACCCTAGTTCTTGCATCTCTAGTTAATAGAAGCTGTCTGGTGAAGGCACTCCTCCTCTGCCTGATATTCAGGAGGTGAACACTTTCGACATTTCACCGGTGCGCCATGTGCGACTTGGCGTCCGTAGTTCAAATTGCCTTCGTAGGATGCCGCGTCCCAATTTGAGGGATTTGTCTACTTCCTCCTCCTCAGGTGGTAACCGTGCTTCCGTTCCCTCTCCTGATTGGCAGTAAGTCCCTGTTGTGCCGGTTGCAGGTACTGATGGTGCATCGATACTCATCGATGCAGAGTTAGGCGCCATACTGCCTTTGAATGTGGGAGATTATCTTCCCATATATCGGGATATCGATAATTTGGGGGCCGCTCTTCGAGGGATGGCTCAATGGCTCGACTGGGTACCACCCTCTAGGTTGTCCCCGAGATGTTTGGAAGAACTCCACCGGTTATATGGTAATCCCAATATTACCTTCGAGCTTCTCCTAAATGGTGTTCCTATTTCCGATCCCCCTCCAGGTTGTACTGCTTTTTACTATTCTCTCTTTCTTGCTGATCTACGTCTCCCTATCCCCCCTGTTATTGGTTTGTTATTGCAGAGGTGAGATATGGCCATAGGTCAGTTGTTGCCCTCTTCCTGGTTACGTTTGATATCCACTATATCGCTGTTTTATGTGTTGGGCCATACCATTCGAGACCCTTTCGAACTTGAGTTTCTTTTCTTTTATGTTCTATCTGGTCGTTCCAGGGGGCTTCTACCATTTGCTTCCTCGCGATAATCATCATTTTATGGGGCTTCTGACGTAATCGGTAGAAGTTAGGAGCAGGCTTGGTTTTGGTTGAGTGGTGATTATCGTGTCCGTGTGAATGGTGTTCCCATGACTTTTTCTACTCGATTTCTTCCAATGAATAAGTGTATGATTCTTTCCTGTCCTCTGAGCTCTGGAATGTTTCCTGCTATTCCTAATGTTCTTTTCTGATACATATCGTGCAAGTCCCCCTCGTTGTCTCCTTACGTGGTTGAGTGATGGTTTTCGCCGCGTTTATGAGGTTTTATCTCGCGGGGGAATACTTATCGTGTCTCTCCGTTGCTTTCAGAGCCCGTCCTAGTGTTGGCTGGGTTGTCTCCTCTCGGTCGTAGCGCGACAACTGGTACTCCCTTCTCTGACCCTCTGGGTGTTCCCTTTGTTTGTTCCAGTTCCTTTCATTTTGTTGCTGACCTGTCTTCCTTGTTCTACAGGTGAGCTCCAAGGTGCCCTGTCTTTGATAGGATCTTCTGTTTCTATGGCTGGCTTATCATTAACTCCGCACAAGTATGTATACCAGTTTTCTGACGAGGAAGCTGATTCCAACTATTCTGCACGTTCTTCTTCTCGTGATGAAGACGAAGAAATGGATGACCTGTCTGTTGGGTCTGAAGACTTTAAACTTGGGGAGGATCTTTTGGTTATGCAGCTTACTGAAAATAGGGTCTTGACCCCTTTGTCTCCTCCCCCTTCCTTCTTCTGTCGATGGTTCGGGATCTATCTCTGCCTCATTGCTTGGAAAGCGAGAAAGAGGTATTTATGAACAGGATGGGCCTTCTCGGCCAACTGGAATCAGCTTTATACCTCGCCAGTCCCTATTCGTGGGTGAGTATGACCCTCTTGCCAACAAGTTACGAGGGCTGATTATCTCGGCTCGTGTCTCTTTGTCCCTTCCGTATTCATTGCATTCTCATCAGTGGTGTCTTTTTGCAGATCCATTGCCCCCAAAGAGGATCCGGAAAGGGATCCAGAAGAAGATCCTGAAGAGGACCTAGAGGAGAACCTGGAAGAGGACCTAGAAGAGGATCCAGAAGAAGACCCAGAAGAAGAGATAGAAGCTCTTGATCTTGAGGTAGGTAGTGGTTCCGAGGCTGAGGATTACGATATGATGGTCGGGCCTAGGGTGAGGTCTGCTCCCGTGGCTGTTTCCTTGAAAGTGATTGATGCTAGTTCTATTCCTTCCAGTTCTCAAGTTGCCCCGAAAGTTCCTCCTATTAATCTGAATCCTGAAGGTGTTGCCGTAACTGCTGACCCTACCGACGTTGATTCCGAAGCTGGGAGGTTGGCCGCTGAGAGGGCCCAAGCTCACGGAAAGACTGTGGTTGAGAAAGGTGACGAACCTGATTTGTCCGAGTTACAGGAGTAGGGGATTTAGGGTTTCGTTCAGGGAGCTTCTCGTCGTGTGGATCCTCGTGTTCCTTCGGTCGTCGTTCTCGATTCTATTCTCCAGAGCTCTTACGGCTTGGCTGTGATGGCCGGGGCCATTGTTGCTTCCCTTTCTTCCACTTTGCAAATTATAGATCAATATCGTTTGTTTGCCAGTCGGCTTATTGACCATTTTGAGGGATCCTCTGCCTATTTCGAGGAAAGATTGAATGCCTTGGAGATCGAGAATGCCATGCTAATTTCCCTTGTTGTATACCAGAAAGAACAATTGGAGGTTTCAAATTTTGAGGTTGGGGTAGGGCGGGTGATGAGTGATATTTTCACCTAGATTTAGTGTCTTTTTATGTGAGTTTTCATATATTTTTATCTGTATTTTATGTGTTATTTGGTTGTGTTTGATGCTAGATATGATAAGGAAGACGTAGGAAAAAGCGGATCTCAATTCGGAGTTGAAACGAGGGAGAACGAGCCAAAACAGTGAAGAAATACAGGAGCCAGCACCAATACGGGCCGTGTAGCCAACACGGCCCTGTAATCGATGGCCGTGCGGCGACACCTATTCGTTCAACACGGGCACCTTAAGGTCGTGTCCAGTCGCACGAGTCGTGTTGGCAGCACGAGCTGTGTCATCAACACGGCCCTATAAGAAAAGGCCGTGCGGGAGCATCAGTTCACACGACACGGCCACCTTATGGCCGTGTGACAGAGCACGACTCGTGCTGTGTAAAATCCTGGAAAAAAAATCAGAATCCTTCTAGAAGCCTCCCAAGGGGTATAAATACCCAATACTTTAATATGTGAGAGGAGATCCGAAATTCCACCTTCCCCACACACCTCACACACCATTTCCTCCATTTTCACCTTCATCTTCATCCATTCACCATCTTTTGGATCTACAATCATCCAACCATCAAAATCATCATCCAATTGAAGAAAAGAAGCAAGGAAGAGAGGAAGATAACAAGGGAAGGAAGGAAATCACCATTGAAGTGACATCAAGGGAGTTTCCATTCATTTCTTGTATTAAACCTCATAGTTTTATCATGTTTTGTAAGGATATTAATGTCTATGTTAATTTCCTTGTTAATATGGTAGGCTAATCTCCCTTGTGAGATTAGCAACATGACAGTTGTTGGATAATTTTGGGGATTTGTGTATTTGAATTCATATGTTTATTGGATCTATGATTTTCTACCATTGATTATTAATTGCTTGATTTGTATTGATGATTTGTGTGTTTAGTTATTCTAAATATGTGATTAGATTGAGAAATCAATGATATGCTTAGGATAATTGAGTGAATCATTTCATCAAACACTTCATGTGCATTATAGATTGTGAAGAGATTGAGAAGTCCTTCATAGTTTAGACCCTTTGGTAGGACATGTGATTGGTTTGATCGAGAGATTGATTGATTGTGTGAAGGGACTCTCATTTAAGCTTAGTACATAGTTGGAATTGTTTAATTGAGAACCAATCTATTGAGCTATTTGATATTCATATCCTATTCATCTCGAGATGGAGTTTAGGTGATCTTACTGTTGGCCCTTAGTCTACAATCCATGATACATATGAATTTGATACATATTTCCTAGAATTTCTACTTCTTAATTGTTGTTAATCTCACTTTTAATCAATTTGGTAAACCACTTTCCATCCATCCATCTTGTTGATTGATCATTACTTGCTTTGATCACTTGTCATTTAATTGTTTGCAACCAATCCTATTGATGATTCGTCTCTATAAAATTACAACAAATGTGAGATCGCTTAAGCACTAGTGCCTACCTCCCTTGGGTTCGATAATTTCTTGAATTGGTCATTCTCCACTAAACTATGGCTAATCAAATGGCGCCGTTGCCGGGGAGGCAATGGTTGCTAGTAGCTTGAAGAAGGATCGTTTTGAGTAATCTTAATAGAGATATTTTTTTATTTTATTTGTTTACTTGTATTTGCTTTGTGAAAATTTGTTCTAATTTCTCTTATCTTGAAGGTGTATGCAAACGAGGTCAAAAGGGAATCAAGTCGAACCAATTGATCTAGAGCTTGAAAACACTTTGAGGAGAAGGAGAAGAGAGAACAAAACCAAAAATAGTGATTTTATGGAGAATTTTCAAGAAGATAATCGCGTGGAGATAGAGCATGATGGGGAAGGAGGACACAATATGAACGTGCATGACAACGCACCTCAATTGAATGCAAATCTTCCTCAACAAGCCTATCAAAATCATGGAGCTATGAACAACCAAGCTTTTCTTCAACAAATGGTGCAACAAGTTCTAAGGCAACAAGGCTTTCAACAAGCTTATGCTCCTCCACAACAAGCTTATGTGCCACCACCTCCACCTCCGGTGCAACATGGAATGCAAAATGATCAAAGGGTGATCCGGGATTTCTTCATGCCGAGGACAATGCCACAAATGATGGGACCACCAATTCATGCCAACAACTTTGAATTTAAAATGGGCTTGATTTCATTGGTGAGAGAGCAACAATTTAGTGGAGCTCCGAATGAAGATCCTAATGCTCATCTATCTCAATTCGTTGAGATTGCCAACACCGTCAAGATGAATGGGGTGAGTGAAGATTGTTTCAAGATGAGGTTGTTTCCGTTTTCTTTAAAGGATAGAGCAAGAACATGGCTCTCCACTCTTACTCCCGGTATGTGCAACACATGGGACGAACTAGCACAAATGTTTTTGAACAAATACTTCCCACCTTCCAAGACGCTTCAAATGAAGAGCTTGATCACTCAATTCAAGCAAATGCCTCAAGAGAGTTTTTATGAAGCGTGGGAAAGGTTTAAGGATATGATACGCAAGTGTCCACAATATGGTTTCCCGGAGAATCAACAAGTTGGATTTTTCTATCAAGGACTTGTGAATGGGCAAAGAGTGCTTGTTGATGCTTCGGCGGGTGGATCCGTACTTGGAGTGACTCCGGAAAGGGCCATAAATTTTTTTGAAGAGATTGCTACAAATGTGTACCAATGGCCATCGGAGAGGGTAAGTGGATGCTATGGATTTGAAAGTTTTGATCAAGGGCAACAATATAATGTGAAGAGTGTAAGTGTTGAACCAAGTATGCCAAGCATGGAAAAGATAGTGGCGGAGGTCATGAAGCAAATAAGCTTGAATCAAAGTGTGAACAATCAAGGAGCGAATATGGTTGAGGGGCTACAAGTAGAGCAAGGTGTGCTACCTCCGAATGTTGTGAATGGTGAACAATGGGCCAACTCTATGCCACGTGTTGAGGATGTGTCGTACATGCAAGGAAGAAACTACCAAGGGAATTTCCAAAACAATTACCAAGGTAATTTCAACCAAAGTCAAGGAAACTATTCACCAAGGCAAGGGGGCTTTAATGGTCAAAGTAGTGGAAGCTCATACCCACAACAACAACAAAGGCAAAGCAACTTCTCTTACTCTAATCCAAGCAATGCGGTTGCGTATCCTCCGGGATATCAACCGGGAGCTAAGGCACCAAACAATGAGGGAAGAACATCAACCGATGAGCTACTTGAACAATTGATTGCATCAAACAAAGCTAGAGAAGTATCGGAAAAAGCTAGAGATGAAGCTAATGAAAGAAGATTCAAAGCTCTTGAGGAAAATAATGAAAGAAGATTAAAAGCTATTGAGGAAAATAGTGATAGAAGATGCAAAGCTTTGGAGAACTATGTTGGACAAATGGCAAGTTCATTGAGTGCTCAACAAAAAGAAAAGTTTCCGGCCACAACCGAAGTGAATCCCAAAGTTCAATGTTTGTTGGTTGATATGAAGGAGGAACAAAAGGTTGAAGAAGGGTTGGTAGAAAGCAAGGTTGTTGATGAAATGGAAGAGATAAGTAAGAAAGAAGAGAAGGGGCTTAAATGGATACCTAAGTGGAAAAGGGTGCAAGAGGAAAAGAAAGTGGAGGAGAAGGTGAAAGAAGAAGAGTACAAGCGTGACTATTGGGGTATTCCGATCACTCCATTCCCTATTCTCTATCCACAAATGTTTATAAAGGAGGAGAAGAAAAAGGAGTTTGAGGAATTTGTGAAGTCGCTCAAGAAGAAGTATGAGGAGAAAAAGAAAGAGGAGCAACCCGAAACAAGTGAGTCGATGCTAAAAGGGGGGCCTACGAAGGTTGGTGATCCGGGAAAGTTCATAATCCCTTGTGATTTTGAAGGAAAAAGCACCCTTGATGCATTGTGTGACTTGGGGGCAAGTGTCAACGTGATGTCTCATGCCACGTTTAAAGACCTTGAAATTGGAGAGCTAAAACCAACAACAATCCGTCTTGAAGTAGTAAATGGCGAGGTTGTGAAGCCACTTGGGATTGTTGAAGACGTTGAGGTTAAAGTGAAGGGGTTAGCATTTCCGGTTGATTTCATGGTTTTGGAAGTGAAAGCGGACCCTAAAGTTCTACTTATTTTGGGAAGACTGTTTCTAGCCACCGGGAGAGCAAAGATTGATGTTGGTAGAGAGGAGTTATCCTTGAGCTCAAAAGGAAAAAGTGTCACATTCTTGTGCAAGAAAGATAAAGGGATCAAGCATCATCATACAAGGCCTCCAGATGATTTCAATGATCATAATTCTCTTCTCTTTTACAATTTAAATTCATTTCTTCATGATTATATGAAATTTTCAAATGCTAATTTGTCTTCTTGTGAAGTTAATAAGATGAAAACATCAGAGCTCGATTGGAAACTTGACAAAGGAGAAAGAGGAAGTCCACTAGAATCACTTCTCAATGACGATTTGATGCTTGTAAGCAAGAATGGTGAGGTTGAGCTAGTGGAAAAGAAGAAGGCCAAGCTAATGTTCAAAGTGAGGATGCGAGGAGAAAGTGGGATGGACCATTCGTTGGTCCAATGATCGTGAAATTCCGTCCGGCGTGAAGACGTTAAACTTAGCGCTAAATGGGAGGCAACCCATTCTTTTGTTATTTTGATGCTTTTTGTTTATTTTGGTCTTGTAGGTGGATTGGTGGATTGTGATCGTGAGAAAAAAAAAATAGCATGTTGAAGAAAGGAGAAGAGCTTCATGGATTTGAGTAAAAATGTCACCATTTATTGCAAACTTAATTCTCGACTCTTGTATCGAGTCAAGTTTGGGGGAAAGTGCATGGTGAACATAGCTTGAGTCGTGTGGATGCGTTTACTTCTCCACAAGAAGATCATCAATGGAAACTACAAGGGTAAGTCCCACAACTTTTTGCAAACTTAATTCTCACCTCTAAGTTCGATTTAAGTTTGGGGGGAGAGTGCGTGGTGTGACTCTCCACTTGAGTGTGTTTGATATGATGATATATTGATGATGATAGGTCTTCTTGTAAAATTCACACCCAATTTTAAAATTTTTCTCATAAGTTTGGTTGGATTTTGGTATGATTGGTTGTGTTGAAGTGCATGTGAATCCATATTTTTAATGCAATAGTGGAGCTAATGGTGTTGTATGAGTTTTGAGTATGAATGAAGGGTATTGGAAGCACGAATGGAGCTTGGAGCGAACGCTTTCCTTACCAAATTCCTATTGAGGGAGTACTCTACACCTTATCACTTTTAATTGATTTTGATTTGGATTGAATAGATTAGCATGCTACTTCATGTGTTATATTTTTGGGATGTTTATTTTCGTAAATTAGGATTTCCTTTTCAATTAAGGTTGGGATGATTGTGAGCTTACATTGTTTAGGATGATTTGAATGTGTGCTTCATTGTTTAATGATGGTGATTTTTATTCTTTCATGTTATGTGTTTTTGTTTTGTTTTGTGTTTGTTGAGTCTTTATTTTATGTTTTGTGTGTTTTCTTATTTTTTTCTTGGTATGTTTGGTGGTTTGTTTAGGGAGATTGTGAGTCATTTTTGAATATGAGTGATGATATGTTGTAGTGATAAGTGATGACAAGTTATGATTAAGAATCTCTACACTTTCGAATTGTGACATGTTTTACTTAACTTGTTCAATTTTGAGATGGATGTGGTGTAATAAATTTCTTAAGGTCCGAGTACAAGCTTGTGAGCATTTGAGCCTCAACCGTGCATACATGGTTTTTTCCTTCATGAGTGGATCGATTGAGTTTTGATAAGCTAGAACTTGCTCAAGGACTATAGGAATGAGCCCGATTTGTGGAGATTAGTGAAATGATCTAAGGCCATCCTTGTCATTTATAGTCATTACCATATATTTCCCCACCTTGAACATAATTCCTAGTCAACCACTTTGAGCCTTAAAGCCATTTTATTGTGAATTTAGCACACTACAAGCCTTAATTACCCACTTGAGCCTTACATACATACCTTTTGTGTGAGTGATTGAGGAGATGTGGTTTAGAAAGGTTTGATAAGAATTGTGCAAGAAAAAAAAGGAAATGGTAAACAAGCAAGAAAAATGATGAAAAAGAGCACAAACAAGAATGAACATGCAACCTCAAAATAAGAAAATGAGCAAAGCAATAACAATATGCTCAAGTACTTAAAAGTTCAAAGAAGGAAGCATGCATTAAAAGAAGCTCAAAATCTAAGGAAAGTTGATGATTAGTGCTTGTGATTACCAAAGTTGAGAAAGGAAGAAAGAAAAGTGGAGAAGTTGAGGAAGTTGATCTTCTCTTCGATTGCTTACACTTGTTAGTCACCATTTTCCATACTCTTCCTACCTTACCAAAGAGCCTATCATTACATCCCAATTAAAGACATTTTTGATCATTAATTTAAACTTTGGTGGTTTGTGAATGTAGTCCACGAGCAAGCTTATAGCGAGTCGAGCCAATCGATTGATGAGTGTTGTTTTACCCTACTTTAAAGAGGTTGAGTGAAATTGATATCTATGTGAGGCTTGGACTAAAAAGGGACTGTATTACACTATCATTCTCTTTAGATTGAACTTGTTAATTCTTCATGTCATGAATCTAATGTTGTAGGATGACTTAGCATAAATTGTGATTCTTATTAGTATTGATGTGTTGTTACTTATGTTCATTTAGTTTTTTTTCCTAGGTGAAAATCACTCTCCTTGGTTTATCATTTTCATTGTGCGGGGACGCACAACACTTCAAGTTTGGGGGTGTGATGAGTGATATTTTGACCTAGATTTTAGTATCTTTTTATGTGAGTTTTCGTATATTTTTATCCGTATTTTATGTGTTATTTGGTTGTGTTTTGTGTTTTCTTGGAAATGTGTGTGAATGAGCTTAAACCTATAATTTTCACTTTTTATTTGATGCTAGATATGATAAGGAAGACGTAGGAAAAAGCGGATCTCAATTCGGAGTTGAAACGAGGGAGAACGAGCCAAAACAGTGAAGAAATACAGGAGCCAGCACCAACACGGGCCGTGTAGCCAACACGGCCCTGTAAGCGATGGCCGTGCGGCGATACCTATTCGTTCAACATGGGCACCTTAAGGCCGTGTCCAGTCGCACGAGTCGTGTTGGCAGCACGAGCCGTGTCATCAACACGGTCCTGTAAGAAAAGGCCGTGCGGGAGCATCAGTTCACACGACACGACCACCTTATGGCCGTGTGACAGAGCACGACTCATGCTGTGTAAAATCCTGGAAAAAAAATCAGAATCCTTCTAGAAGCCTCCCAAGGGGTATAAATACCCAATACTTCAATATGTGAGAGGAGATCTAAAATTCCACCTTCCCCACACACCTCACACACCATTTCCTCCATTTTCACCTTCATCTTCATCCATTCACCATCTTTTGGATCTACAATCATCCAACCATCAAAATCATCATCCAATTGAAGAAAAGAAGCAAGGAAGAGAGGAAGATAACAAGGGAAGAAAGGAAATTACCATTGAAGTGACATCAATGGAGTTTCCATTCATTTCTTGTATTAAACCTCATAGTTTCATCATGTTTTGTAAGGATATTAATGTCTATGTTAATTTCCTTGTTAATATGGTAGGCTAATCTCCCTTGTGAGATTAACAACATGAGAGTTGTTGGATAATTTTGGGGATTTGTGTATTTGAATTCATATGTTTATTGGATCTATGATTTTCTACCATTGATTATTAATTGCTTGATTTGTATTGATGATTTGTGTGTTTAGTTGTTCTAAATATGTGATTAGATTGAGAAATCAATGATATGCTTAGGATAATTGAGTGAATCATTTCATCAAACACTTCATTTGCATTATAGATTGTGAAGAGATTGAGAAGTCCTTCATAGTTTAGAACCCTTTGGTAGAACATGTGATTGGTTTGATCGAGAGATTGATTGATTGTGTGAAGGGACTCTCATTTAAGCTTAGTACCTAGTTGGAATTGTTTAATTGAGAACCAATCTATTGAGCTATTTGATATTCATATCCTATTCATCTCGAGAGGGAGTTTAGGTGATCTTAGTGTTGGCCCTTAGTCTACAATCCATGATACATATGAATTTGATACATATTTTCTAGAATTTCCACTTCTTAATTGTTGTTAATCTCACTTTTAATCAATTTGGTAAACCACTTTCCATCCATCCATCTTGTTGATTGATCATTACTTGCTTTGATCACTTGTCATTTAATTATTTGCAACCAATCCTATTGATGATTCGTCTCTATAAAATTACAACAAACGTGAGATCGCTTAAGCACTAGTGCTTACCTCCCTTGGGTTCGATAATTTCTTGAATTGGTCATTCTCCACTAAACTATGACTAATCAGCGGGCCACTCTTGCATCATTGGAGGTGGGTCTGACTGAGGCTGAAGTTGCTAGAGATGCTGCGAGAGTTGAAGTTGCCGAAGCCCGTGCTAGGTTGGCCGAAGCGAAGCCCGTATTCGAGCCCTGGAGCAGCGCATTCCACGCCCTGGCTCAGCAGAGGAGAGGGCTATCCATGCCGAAGCCCAGTTAAAAAAAATAGAGGATAAGATGGCGAGTATCTTCCACTTCCTTAGCAGTCGGAAAAAAGATTGAAGTCCTTATGTTTCTTCCTTTTGTCAGTTGACTTTATTCTGTTCTAATCCTGGTATTGCTTGGAATTGTACTTGCTAAGACTGTGCATGAATTCTGGTTACTGATTTCCTCTATCTTTTTTGTTTTGCCTTTTTCTGGTAGACGTGTCCGCCGATGTCCTTTCGATTTGTGAATTTGATCATTTATGAGAGTTGATTTACCCTTAGTTAATTCGCGGATGTCGGTGTGCTTTGTTCTGCATTTATCACTTGTTATGCGTCTTTGTTTTATTCACCTTCTGCATGGATGCTTGTGTTTTTGTCTAAGACCCTTCATTTCCACTGAGTGTTTGCGGTTCTGAAGCTCCGCCTAATACCGAGGTTCAAATCCTTCCCCTTGGTTCCATTATCTCCGGCTTTACTTAGATTTCGAAGTTTAGCCTTTTGCTTCTAATTCATGTCTTGGCTTTTATCCCGTATTGTACCTTTATGCCATTTCATGAGTTATTCCGAGAAGTTCATTTCCTTTGTTCCAACCCTGATCTTTCGATCTTCCTATACATCCGCCATGTATACATACTCGTGTTTATTCCCAGTTATATCCCGAAGTCTATTTTATTTACTCCAAATCTTACATTCCGACCCTTATATATTTATGTTTGCGTCCCTTTCCGATGCTATTCCGAGGTCTGTTGCTACCTTCTCATTCTGGTTCTACTATTTTAATTTTTATTCGAAACGATCTATTCCCATTATACTGAGGCACACTTGATTAGCCTTTTAACTCTGATCTGATATCTTGAATTCTGTTTTGACTTCCGACTCCAATTCTTTGGTATCTTTATTCTGATTCCCTAGAGAACCAACACTTATCCCTTTTGCTCCAATTTCCGATCCTACCCCTTTATTTCGGCATGCCTTTCGTTTCCCCTTTTGGTTGTTTCCATTCGGTATCTCTTATTCTTTAGTCTTCGTTCTATTTCTGCCATTGTTATTTCATAATCCTTTTACTTATGCATGCAGTATTCTTTCTAAGCTTATGGGGTGATGTTTACATATTGATATCCCCAAAGCCACGATATCCCAACAAATAAATACCATTAACTATTTGTTATGAACATAATGACATTCTTAACCACATATCATCAAAAACATTTTCATACAATTTGCATTTCCACATAGTATGGCCTAATGCCTTGATTAAAAGTTGTAACAGAAATCGTGTCACCAACCTCATTCATCCTGCTTTCCACTTCATTAGTAATATTTCTTCAAATGTTGTGTGTTCCAATGGTGCGATATCTTTTTGCCATCTACCTCTTCCAACTCGTATACTCCTCCTTCCAGAACTCTCTTGATTACGTAAGGGCCTTCCCAATTTTGGGCGTTGCTTTGTGCCGCTAGGCCTAATACTTTCCGGAGCATCAGTTCTCCGCCTTTGAATCTCCTCAGCTTTATCTTGGAGTTGTAGAACCTCTCCGCTCTCTGCTTGTAGATTGCGTTATGCATTTTCGCATTCAGTATCGTTTCCTCCAGTAGGTCTAGATTCTCCTGGATCAATTTGTCATTTGCCTCTTCCTTGTGGAGAGCGATTCTCAGACTGGGTTCTCCTACCTCCACTGGAATCACCACCTTGACACCGAAGGCCATCGAGAATGAGGTTTCATTGGTGGAGGTTCTCGTCGTTGTCCTGTATGACCATAGGACTCCCAACAATTTCTCAGGCCATGTCCCATCTAACTTTTCCAACCTGGCTTTCAATGTGTGTTTGATGATCTTGTTCACCACTTCGACCTGCCCGTTAGATTATGGGTGGTATGGTGTGGAGGACCACTTTTTAATGTTGTAATCTTCATAAAACTTTCTCAGTCTAGCATTGTCAAATTGCTTGCCATTGTCGGTCACTATGGCAAACGATATCTCGAATCGGCATATGATATTTTTCCAGATAAATTTTTTAACCCGAGCCTCTGTGATCATCGAGAGGGGTTCTGTCTTGGCCCACTTCATGAAATAATCTACCGCCATGATAGCGAATTTGTTTCCCCCTTTTCTGGTAGGCAGTGGTCCAATTAAATCAATCCTGCATTTCACGAAAGGCCATGGGCTGAATACTGAAGTCAGCTGTTCCGAAGGTGCTCTAACTATCGGAGCCAGTCTTTGACAAGTTGCGCATGCTCTCGCGTATTGGGAGGCGTCCTTTTTAGCGTTGGCTAGAAGTAACCTTGCCTAACTACTTTGTGTGCCAGAGCGATCCCACCTGTATGATTCCTGCATATGCCCTCATGTATCTCTGTTAGTACATAGCTTGCTTCCTCAGGAGATAAGCATTTTAAGAACGGTGATGAATATCCTCTCTTGTACAACTTTCCCTCTATTAAGATGTATCTCGCCGATCGAAGCCTAATTTTTCGAGCCTTGTCCTTATCCGAGGGCACTCTTCCTTCTTCCAGATATGCCCTGATTGGGGTCATCCATGACTCTTCTGTTGGTTGTCATTCAGAACCCACACGGTGGTGTCTGATGAGTTCTCCTGCCTCATGATATTGATGTTATTTAGGTCTTCATCATTCGACGATGTGGCCAGCTTAGCCAACGCATCGGCTCCCATATTGTCTTTCTTGTCGATGCATTCTAAGAACACATGTTTGAATTTCTGCAGTATGCCTGCAGCCAGTCCTCTATGGTTGCTCATGTGTTCATCCTTGGCCTCGTACTCCCCTTTCATCTGGTTCACCACCAACTATGAGTCGCTGTATATCATCAGCTCATCTGTTCCCATGGCCATCGCCATTCTTAGACCATTCAGTAGGGCCTCGTACTCTGCCTCGTTATTGGTGGCCAAGAAACCAAGCCTGATCGTGGTTGAGAAGGTTTTCTCGGATAGGGTTCGTATGATGATTCCGGCTCCCGGTGCCACTGTCGTAGCCGAACCGTCCACGTGCATGATCTAAGGTTTTCTTTTTTCCTCATTGGTTGGTACAGGGAAAGTCAGTTCCACTATGAAGTCCGCCATGACTTGCCCCTTGACTGCATTCCTTGGTAAATATGCTATATCGAACTGGCCCAATTTGACGGACCATTTTAGCAGTCTCCCTGCCGTGTCTGGCCTTTGGAGTACTTGCCTCAAAGGAAATATCATCAGTACTTCGATGGTATGTTCCATAAAGTATGATCTCAGCTTCCTTGAGCTCATAACGAGAGCATATGCCACTCTCTCCTTTACCGGGTATCTAAGCTCTGCGTCCATCAAGGATTGACTTACGAAGCACACTGGCTTTTTATTTTTCTCCTCTATTTTGACCAATACCGAACTGATCGCCATTTCAGAGACTGCTAGATATAGCTGTAGTGTCTTGTCCGGTGAAGGTTTAGAGAGAATCTTGGGATTTGACAGTTCCTTTTTGATATCGTCAAATGCTTTCCCACACTCTTCCGTCCATTCAAACTTGGCCTTTTTAATAACGTCGAATAAGGGCTTACATTTATCTGATGCTTTTGACATGAACCTATTTAAGGCAGCCAGCCTGCCTGTCAGGTTCTGAACCTCTTTCACTTGCCTCAGTGGGTCCATCCTTAGGATCGCCTCTACCTTTTTTGGGTTCATCTCAATCCCTCTCGAGCTGACCAAGTATCCGAGGAAGCTTCCTTTGCTTACTCCGAACGTACATTTCTTCGGGTTTAACTTCATTCCATAGTATCGGAAGATTCCAAAAACCTTTTTTAGATGGCCGAAATGATCCATCCTTTTAAGGCTCTTCACTATGGTATCGTCCACGTAGACCTCCACTATCTTCCCAATCTCTCCTTCGAATATTTTGTTAACCAATCTTTGATAAGTAGGTTCCGCATTTCTTAGGCCAAATGGCATGTTGTTTCATTCATAAACTCTATTTCCACAGAAAAAACCGTATTTGCTTTATCATCCGGGTGCATTGGGATTTGATGGTACCCCGAAAATGCATCCATGAAGCTCATGAATTCATGTTCTGCCGTGGCATCAACCATCTGGTCGATTGATGGGAGGGGGTAACTATCCTTCGGGCATGCATTATTTAGATCGGTGAAATCGATGCACAATCTCCACGATCCTTCTTTCTTTTTTACCATAATCGGATTTTATACCCTTTTCGAGTATTTGCATTTGCTGATTCTTCCGATTGCCAACAACTTATGCACTTCCAACTCCATAGATGCATTCTTCTCTGGGCTAAATTTCCTCTTTTTCTAGTAGAATAGTGGAATACTGGGATCGATGTTCAATCTGTGGCAGGCGTACTTTGGGTGCACTCCGGGTGTTTTATTTGGGTTCCAGACGAACACATTCAGATTCTTTTTTAGTAACTGGGTTAGCTTTTCCTTGAATTTTCTTTCCAATTCTGTCCCAATTTTGACTTTGATATCAGCATTCTCCGGGTCCAGCTGTACTACCTCTATTTTTCCTACTGCTGAGACTCCTTCCCTTAGTTTTGTCCTCGAATCCTCGTCCGGTGTCACTGGCTTCTGTCTCGACTCTATTGCCACAATCTCCTTCTTTTCCTTTTACTGAACAATAGGATCTGGACGTGCTTCGGTTATTGCGAGGAGCATGTTATTCCCTTGTTCCTCTGCTTCTTTTCCTCCGCCGATTACCGTGATCACGTTAGAGTCGTTCTCCTCTTGTTCCTCCTCTAGCGGTTCTTCGATTCTTGTCCGCACTCATGGCTCTTCCCTTCTTCCATGATATCTTCAAAGCTTAACATCTCGTAATCCATGTCGTGATAACTCAGACCTTCTACCTTTTCTAGGAATGAACATTCTCTCGCCCTCCTTTGATTTCCTATCACCGTCGCTACCCTACCATCTGCTGTGACAAACTTGAGACATTGATGAAGGGTGGACGGGATAACTCCAAAGGTGTGGATTAACGGGCGCCCTAGTATACAGTTGTAAGTAGAGGCTTGGTCTACAACTTTGAATGTTAGCTGTTTTTGCATCTGGGTCTTCCCATCCGAACCTTCTAACTGAATTGATAAATCAACTTCGTCGGCCTGGTCATTGAATTACCGAACCCATTTATTTCGTCACTACAAGGTCTCACCTTGTGATGACGCTCTCCTCCCAGATTTTCAAATACTTTCTTAAAGATTATATTGGCATACGCTCTGGTATCTACCAAACACCTAAGAACTTTGACTCCCGATAGCGTAGGCGAAATGACTAAAGGGTCAGAATGAGGGGTACTTACCCCATAGAAGTCTGCTTCCATGAAGATGATGTCGACTTCCGTTACCCCCTGCGTCGGTGTGGCTAGCGACCACACTTGGAGGATTTGTTGGTCCAAGTCTCTTAGCTCCGCTTCCTCTTCCTTTTTGATGCGGTGGTCAGTGCTTGGGAGGTTCCAATATAAGGGATCTCCTCCGCCGGCTCCATTATGTGTATCTCTCCGAGTCTGTCTCCCCTCGGGTCTTGCCCCCGATCCTATCTAACACTGGAGACCGTCCTGGAGATGGAGGGGGTAGGGGCATCACTTCTCCATTCCGCCCTCTGCCCAGGGACCTCTGTCGACCCGGGGGAGAGGGAAGATTTGCGTCTCTCCTGTACACCCTCGGTCTCGGGCCTGCAGCATCCCTCTTAACTTTCCCTCCTTAAACAACTTCCACAACTCCGTAATTAGATCTCAGCATTGGTCGGTGTTATGCCCATGCGTCAGATAGTACATGCAGTACTTCCGAGGGTTGGTAATCTCCGAGGTTCATAGAACTGGCCTCGGCATCCAAAGAACTTGTTGATCCTTAACATAGTAGAAGACCTCGACAATATTCAAGTTGGTTCCCGACTTTAGTTCCTCGTACATCTGTTGTACCTCGGTATCTTCTGTGAAAGGTTTGAAAGTGGCGGGCGTTTTGTATTCCTTTGTCCCTCATGCGCTGACCCTCTTCTTGCTCGGTTCTGCAGAGGTGCTTTGGTTGCTTGCCTTCTTTGCCATTTTGGAAATATCTTTCGCTTGGATGTACTCGTTCGCCATGATCATGAAGGCCGCGTAGGACGCGGGAGGTTTAAGGTGTACCACTTTCCATAAGCTAGTCTCTGGGTGAAGAGCTCCCATCACCGTGATGAGTAAGCTTCGTCTCCCATGACTTCTCCCATTTACCTCTGCTCGTTGAACCTTTTTAGAAAGTCTCGCAAGCTTTCTGTCAAATCTTGGCGGATGTTAGCCAGCTTGTGCTTTGGTTCCTTCGGTGCCTCAAGATGAGTATTGCATTAAGAAGACCTCCATCAGCTCTCTCCAGCTTTTGATGGAGGCAGCTGGGACCGCCCTAAACAAGGCATGGGCCTTGTTTCCCAGGGTCAGCGGGAACATCCTGCATAATGCCTTGAGCCCTCATCCACATCAGGTATTTTTCAATGTGGGAATAAGGATCGTAATCACAATAAAAAATCAAGCTGGAGGGAAACTTGATTCCCTGTTGCCGCGTGGCATTGTTGATTTATGCTGTGAAGGGTGAGGGGGCCACTGATGACTGGAGGACTCCTCCTGTTCCGGACATCTTCTTTTCCAGATCCGCGAAGCGCTTGTTCACCTCTTCGTTTATCAGGGCCTGTAGATCTCTGGTTGGAGCCTTCGAAAATACTTCTTTATTCTCCGACCACATCTCTGCCTGGGCCTCCCTCCGTCTCGTCCCTCTTTGTGAGGTGGGTCTTTCGTTCCTCCTGTTCTATGGTAAAGACAGCTTCGTCGTGGACAGATCTTCCCACGAGGGATCTCGGCTCTCCTGTGAGTATGGTGCCGAAGATGAATGGGATATTTGGTTCCTTGGCCTTCTGCATCTGTTGTGCCTCCTTTAAGAGACAGATGGGGTTCTTCGTGGGGCTTCGTCTCCCATCGGCACTTCCCTAGTTGTGAGTCGACCTCTCCTTTGATTTTGTGAGTGAGACTGGCGAGATCCTTCTGCTCTCAACCTTTCCCTCGGTGGAGGGTTTCCCGTCTCTTGATTCTGTCTAGGCCGTGGTTGCCTTTGAGCATCATTTCCCACGGATACTTCCAGGGGTGGAGGATTTCTTGTTTCTTGATTCATTCTCGATTGCGGTTGTCTTTGAACTCCCGTTTCTGATCGACAAAGGTATTCGCTGTGCCTTACTTCTGCCGGAGTTTTGTTCACACTCTCCCTTTCTTCTACATTCCTCCTCCATATGAAGTTGATAATTTCTCTCGCATCTCCTTCGCTGTGTTCTTTCCTGGCCTCTTTTCTCCTCTCAAGATCCTCCCGCAGATCGCCATGGCTTTCCCTGTGAGGGCCGCTAAAGCTCAACCTCGCCAATCGAACTGAGAAAGCTTCTGCGGCGTACTTATCAATCACCTATCGAATCTTTTCAGTCATCTCTTTCATTTTCCGAGGGTCGCCCAAGTTTGGGACAGGAATAGACCTTGCTGGAGTGGATATCTCCATGACTGGAGCGCTAATTTGAACATTATTCTCACTTCTCGTCACATTTCGCTGGGCTCTGAAGCACTCTCCCCTCTCTTCATTTCCATGGATTGTAAATCCTTCACCTCCCATCTCGATTTCCAGATACAGAACAAAAAACCAAAGATTTTTCTCACAGAATTAAACCAAGTTCTGAAGAAGAAACAGAAGAAGGATGGCTAATCATAGTGTTTCCCACAGACGGAGGAGTCCTCTCACTTAGAATCATAACATGGAATCCTGTTCAGCGATGAACGTACTCAATCTATAACCAAGATATATATTCAGACTCTATATACCAATTGAAGATGCACAAAACGATCGTGAACATGGATTAAGAAAGCACAATCATATATAAAATAAATCCGCAAGTAGTGTTGTACGGAGTTTACACACGAAAGTTCAATTAATTCGTAAAAACTTTCACAACTCTAGTTCTACTAAAAAGGCTCTAGCCCATGATATTCCGAAGAACAATCATTGGTGTTGGATAGATCTTGCCCATAGTCTGGAAAATATAAGATAAATTAGGAAACAAATAAAACCCTAGATGCGGGAGTCGCCGCGTCCTTCTCCGTCTTGAATCCTCCTCTTGGTTCTCCTATTGATTCCACAGATGAATCTTCAAAGTGATGGATGGATGGAGGGAAGAATGTGGATGATGGTTGGGGGTGATCCCCCTTGTGGGGTGGTGTAGGATAGATGTGGCTCCCTTCACATGAATAATGATGTAAAATATATATAGGTGTGAGAAAAAAATTAAATAAGAAAATAAAAGATGTGGGTGAATCATGGAGGATTATGTGATAAGGAGATTAATTGAGCTCCAAGAAATAGGTAATTTTCGAAAATTCTCGCTGGCAGTTGCGCGACTTCACGATTTTGAGCATAACTTTCTCTTCAAAACTCCGATTTAAGTGATTCTTACGCTCACACGATTCTATCTTCCTTGGCTTTCTATCCAAATAGAGAACTCACAGAAACTCTAACATTTGAATATGTAACAAGTCATGCAAAGTGGAACAGTTGTGCTGAACATGAACAACTTGCGCGATGTTACCACTTTGATCATAACTTTCTCATTTGGATTCCGATTGAAGTGTTTCTTATGCCAAAACGATTCTCTCTTTTGTGGCTTTCCAACCATGTATCATACTTCTAGTTTAGAGCTTTACACAAATAAAAAAAAAATTACATAAATTGGACGTGCATTTTTCATCATCCTTGCACAAATTGCACATTTTCTCCAACATTGTACTTTTGATCTTTTTTCCACCTAAAACACAACAAAACACCTCAAATGCATTTTTTCTCAAATATATTGAATATAAGATACTCATGCTAATATATAACAACAATACTCATCAAAAATGTGTTAAATTGGACACTCAAACACGCTTATTTTCACTCTTAACAGTTTTTTATTATAAATGTTATCATTTGTTACTTGTCCTATAAATTGGTAATGCATAAAATAGTTTAATAGATGATTATCGCTTTTTTTTTTATCGTGCGTCATTTTTATATTAAAAATATTACTCCTATTACTTTTTATTATATAAATAAAATATTATTTAAAATTATTTTGAAATTTATATAAAATTAATACATTAATTAAGAATACTTAAAAAACAAACAAAATTATAAATTTAAGTTAATAAATATAATAAATAAACGAATCATTAATACTATTAATTTACAAGTGTTTGCCAAAAATAAAATTTTGGAATTGTGTATGTGGCAGCACCATGCTCCTCTTTGAAAAAATTTGTGTATGTAGCATCGCCACGTTCGTTTTTGGAAAAATTATGTACGTGGCGCATCCACGTTAATCATAATTAATGTTTTATTTTAAGTAGTTTAATATTTTAAATATTTTATTTATTTAATCCCTCTTATTAATATTAATAATCGTAATAATACAATTAATAATTTATTTTTGAGTAATTTAATATTTAAAGTAACTAATATTTTATAATCTTGCAATTAATATTTTATTTTAAGTAATTTTTTCATAAAGATTTAATTTAATTTAATAAAAATATTTTAAATTTTCTTTAAAATTTTTTATTATTTTAATCATAATAATTTTTTATATATATATTTAAAATATGTTTAAAAAATTTTAAATATGTATGTGACGTCATTACATTCTTTTTTGAAAACTTTTGTATATTTAGTCTACTTATTATTAATAATTTTAATCTTTCAGGTAATATTTTATAAAAGAAAAAAATTGTAGGAGGCGTCACCCCCTCTTCCTTGAAATTTTTTGTGTATGTAACATTACTATATTCATTCCTGAAAAAATTATATACGTGACGCTCTCATGTTAATATTACAATTAATATTGCTTCTTCATCTACAGGCTGGTGCTCAGGAAAATTTTTTGAGGTTTAAATATATAGTATACAACATGCTGTAAATCTCTAAATATAGAGGTGAATATGATGCAGGAAAGCAGGGATCCGATTATTCTTACTCATCAATTAGAGGATTCCAAAGGAAGACTACAGAAACCCAAAGAGAAATTCTATGGATTTGGTTAATATGCTGGCTTTTTAACCCTTTATTTTTTTTATAAAAAAAATATATCTGTTAGGCGGTAGTGATAAATAATAGGGTTATCTGCAAAAATATCACTATTAGTACTTATAGATATATTTTTTGCTTCTTAATGACATTAGAAAAATTTTGTGTTTTATGTGTCTGGAGCTCTATAGTCTATCATGTTACAATTGCCATTTTATTTGTGTTTCTATTCTAATATATATTATCCCAAAAACTAGAGCCTAAGTAATAACACTCATTTTTAGATGTTTGCCAAAAATAAAGTTTTAGAATTGTGTATGTAGCGATGCCACGTTGCTCCTTGAAAAATTTTGTGTATGTAGTGTTATCACGTTCGTTCTTAGAAAAATTGTGTACGCGGGGCTCTCACATTAATCCTATAATTAATATTTTATTTTAAGTAATTTAATATTTTAAATATTATTTTATTTAATCTCTCACATTAATAATATTAATATTGCAATTAATATTTTATTTTAAATAATTAATATTTTATAATCTTGCCATTAATATTTTATTTTAAGTAAATTTTCATCAAGATTTAATTTAATCTAATAAGAATATTTTAAAATTTTTTAATGAAAATTTATTATTTTAATCATACTAAAAATATTGTTATATGTTCAAAAAATTTTAACTGTGTATGTGAAGTCATCACATTCGTTCTTGAAAAATTTTGTATATTTAGTCTCACATATTAGTAATAATTGTAATCTTTCAATTAATATATATTTTATAAAAAATTATAATTTTGTAGGTGGCGTCACCACATTCTTACTTAAAAATTTTCATGTATTATTGTTTTATTTATTCTCTCCTATTAATAACTTACGATATTATTTAAAATAATTAATAATAATAATAATTTTTAGTATATTATAACATTTAAATATTTATATTGGGCTATTCAATATGAAAAAGTAGTAAAGTAATTTAATTAATTAATAAAAACAAAAGATAAAAAAAGTAATGCTCGATTATTAGTTAATTTACTATTAATAACAAATTTAATATTTTTGTGATTAATTGTATTAGAAAATATATTTCTTGACATCGCGTCCTTTTTTTTAATAGTTTTATATATTTCAAATCCCTAATTGATATAAATAATAATCCCGGCCCGAATTGATAGTTTACCCATTTTTTAAGCCTTAAATTGAAAATATTCATATTATGACATATCGCATCCTTTAATATTAATAAAACGTTCATATTTTTAACATGGAGGTAAAAGATACATTAAATAGTAAAATGAGACGAAAAAACAAACAAAACAAATATATACTACTTTTAATAATAAAATATAAAATCAAAAAAAGATATTTTTAATATTATTATATATTTTTAAAATAAAAACATCATAGTAGAACCCGTGTAGTTCGCCGGAGACAAAACTGATTAATTAAAGAAGAATATATATTTAATTAATTAATAGAATAAGCGTTAAATAGTAAATAGGCAACATCAGTGTAAGCGTGCTGCCTGCATTGTGATTTATTAAATGGGTTTGATTATATCATCACACTCTATTTTTAATATGTTAAGGAATATTTTCTCCGTCTAGAATTACTGTAAATATAAAATTCTAAAAAAATTGCTTTTTGCTTTCTTTTAGTGATAATGTGATGTTTTTAGATAATAAATAAATTACTCCCTCAGTCCACTTAATGAGGATCATTTGTTTTTTGCATGCGGATTAAAGTCCCTTTTTGGATTGATGTGACTCACAACCACTATACATGGCCCCACACTCAACACTAATACAACTACCCCTACACATTAAAATATTATTTCTCTCTCCTTACTATACATTAAATTATTATACACCTTAATCCACGTGTAAAAAGTAAATGAATACCTTTCAAGGGGACGGAGGGAATATTTGATAAATATTTAATTTTAAAATATTAGATGATTAGATGATGTTTTTTTAATAATTATGTTGTCTACTTTGCTCCTTATTTATTTATTTTTAATTACTATATTTTTTAGGGCAGCCGCATTCAAATCACGATATCGTCAAACAATCGATGGAGATTCCAGGCTAAATTGAATGAGGGATGTGTATAAAATTATAAAGTTCATGGTTTTACAGAATAAAGCCCAATACAAAGCAACGTCATACAAACACAAAATCAGCTTAATGATGACTACGAGTTTAATAGAGATTTTCGATGAATTCTTTCCAGACATGCATTATAACCTGGTTTCCACACAGATGATATTGTATCTGGAAAATTAGACGATCTTAATGTGCTGATAGGTACTAAAATTATGATAAACTATTTATGCAAAATAATACTCCCTCCATCCCTGATAAGTTAGTACTTTTTTTGCATGGAGATTAAAAAGTATAATAATTTAATGTAAAGTGAAGTAAGTTTAATAATTAACCAAAGAAAATTATGGAGATATTTCTCGAGGACCATGAGTAACCTACTATTATTATTAGAGTTAGTCTCTTGTGAGACGGGTTATTGGTGAGACAGATGTGAGACGGGTCAACCCGTCACTAAAATATGCTTATTTGTGGTTAAAGTGTGCTTATTTATGGTTAAAGTATGTCGATAATAAATCAAATTATAACACACTTACATCATACTTTAATACATAATACAACATACTTTAAAAAACATACATTAACAACCATTTAACATACTTTATTTAAATAATCGACATACTTAGCACGTCTCACAAACCGTCTCATGAAAGTAGCGTCTCACAAGAGACTTTGTCTTATTATTATTATTATTATTATTATTATTATTATTATTATTATTATTATTATTATTATTATTATTATTATTATTATTATTATTATTATTATTAGTAGTAGTAGTAGTAGTAGGTGATGATAAATGGGTGGAGATAGCAGTGGTGGTGGGGAGAAGGTGGAAGGATTTAGCTTTTGGCAGTTAATTAGTTTTAAAAAAATTATTTTTGTTTTCAGTCAAATTTTAGGTTGGACAGTTAAAATTAGTCAAAATCTAATTGATAGTTCAAATTGCAATCACTTGTTAAAGTTAAAAAAAAAAATAGGTTAATTGTATTAAAATACATGAACTTATCTCATTTTTTTAATTTAATCACGAACTATTTTTTTTATCAAAAAAATATATGACCTTCTTTTATTTTTTTTAATTTAATCATGATTTTTATTTTTATCAAATAAATACACGACCTTCTCTTATTTTTTAATTTAATCACAAATTTTTATTTTTATCAATTAAATACACAACCTTTTGTGTTATCTCAATTTAATCATAAATTTTAATTTTTATTCCTTTTAAACAAAATATATAATCTTTTGTTTTTATAATTTAATTACCATTTCTTCTATTTATAAAATATATGACAATCTTGATTGGTAAATAATAATATTCAATATTAAATATTTAAAATAAAATTTATAAATTAAATATTAAATATTAAAATTTTATAAACAATTTATCTTTTCCCGACAAGAAAATGGGGGACGTATGTTTTCGAAGAAAAAAAATTGTGCGACCTACAAAAATTACATATGATTTTTTTCTTAAAAAATTAAATATTTTTTTCGACAAAAATGGGGTGAGTATCATTTATTAGGCATTTATAAATTTTTTATTTTTTATATATAATATTACATTATAATCTAAATATTATTATATTTTAAAATTTGAATATATTTTATGTGTATTAGTTTTTATTTATTATTAACATACTGTATTAATTAATGTATTTAATTAATAGAAGATATTGTGATTAAATTGTGAAAAAAAATTATATATATTTAATTGGAAAAAAATCGTGATTAAATTAAAAAAATACATTAAGGTCGTGTATTTAATTGATAAAATAAAAGTTTGTGATTAAATTGACAAAAAATGTGAAGGTCATGTATTTTTTTGATAAAAAAAATAGTTTATGATTAAATTAATAAAATGAATAAAGGTATTGTATTTTATTGCAATTAAAAAAAACTGTTATATCAAATTCTAAAAATTTAGACAAACTTACAACTAAAGTTAAAATGAAGAATTTTCTTATAATTAACCAAAAAGAATACTCTATCCGTGTGTTTGAACGAGTCCATTTATTTCCATTTTGAGCGTTTGCCCTAAAGTGTCATGTTTCATTTTTTACATATGAAACCTATATATACCCACTAATACAACTAAAATATAAGAATAACACCCAATTAATATATTATCCATTATATATAAAATAATATTATTTCTTAATTAACGTTCAAAATAAAAAACACACCCTTTCAATCCACAGGAGTACATAAGAGGTTATGATGTTACACATAATATTTTAGAATTTTTTTTTTTTGAAATCTACTTAACAATGAATAATAAATACTCGAAGTCGTCATCGGATCGGATGGCATGAAACAGGACCAATATTCTTATTGAAATAGTGTATATGTATCCACATGTCTTAATCAAATGATTTTAAGCAAAACTGAAATTGGAATTTTTTACTTGACGACAAAATAGTAAACTTAACATTTTTCGAAAGAGTTAATTGAAAAAAAAAAACCACGAACCTTACTCATATTACAAATTAATTTCCACCTTTGAGAAATTGTAAAAAAAACCACCACCTTTAAATATTGTTGTAAAAAAAATCCAATTTTTCAATTTAAGTAGGATTTTTTTTAGGTTTTTTTTGCAACAATACTTAAAGGTGGTGATTTTTTTTACAATTTCTCAAAAGTGAGGATTAATTTGCAATAGAAATAAAGTTCATAATTTATTTTTTTGCAATTAACCCTTTTCAAAATTGCCCATCATATCATATCTTGACTAACTCTTAAATTAAAAATTTTATACTTGGATCAATTATTGAACACTAGAACCAATACTCATGTGGACCAACGGATACACAAATGTGCACTATCGCATATCTACCCAACTTCAATCATTTTTTTTTAAACACCAATATTAAGCAGTTCCGTCGCATTCATAAAATAGTCAATTGTTATATGCTAATATTTATGCACTTTTTTTTAATAAAAGAACTTGTACACACCAATTACAAGAATTTGTACCCATGCAATTGAATCAGATCATATCTAAATTTTGATCTTAATTCGAACCTAGGGATGAAGTATTACAAATACAATTATAAAATATTAACATACATGGATAAAATATCATATGCAAAGATTTTTTTTTTTTATAAATTGGTAAATGTTACTCCCTTCGTCCCACAACAAGGAGTGCATTTTGTCATTTTCGTCCGTCCCAATACAAGAGGTGCATTTTTCTTTTTTGTAAAAGAGACTCATAGAAAACAATTAATATATCCCCATAGGACCCACACACTACACTAATACACCTACCCACTTTACATTAAAAATATATTTCTCTCCCCTCATCTACACATTAAATATTATATCTCTTAATCTACGTGCCAAAAAGTTTTGCTACCCTTATTGTGGGACAGATGAAGTAGTTGTTAGTGGTTAAAAGTTAGTTCACCAAGCATCCATACTCCAAGATTTTTCACTAAATCTTCTTATAACTCCCTACTCCAATTCGTTCCAAAAAGAGATCAAACCTTGGTCACTCACTTTAGTGAGGAGCCCAGCGGCCAAGTGAGCCATATGCAAAGTATTTCTTGCACCAGATTCATCTTACACCCAAGTGGTTTATACTCCCTCCGTCCCGCCACAGAGTTACATTTTACTAATTAGGACATCCCGCTATAAGAGTTACATTTTCTTTTTAAGTAAATGAGACCCAAATAAATCAATCATTTTATTATCATGGGGCCCGCACTCAACACTAATATAACTACTCACTATAAATTAAATTATTATATTTCTCAACCCACTACTCATTAAAATACTACTCCCTCCGTCGGCCACAAAGGTGGCATTTGCTTTTTGCACGTGAATTAAGGAGTATTATTATTTAAGGTGTAGTTGGTAGTTGTATTAGTGGGGTGTATGAGTCCCATAAATTTATTGTATTAGTGATGTGTGTGAATCTCATGTGTTTAAAAAGGAAAATGTGGACCTTTGGTACGGACGCCCAAAATGACAAAATATGGACCTTTCGGGCGGACGAAGGGAGTATATTTCATAATCTTTATTTTATCCATATACGGCTCAAAACATGTAAGGTATAATTGTACTTTCAATCAATAAACAAGAAGGTTTTTTTTTTTTTTTTTTCATGATTCACAGGAAAGGAGACAATCTCAATATTATGTGAGCATGATGTTGATACCTTTGCATGGTAACCATGCAAAAGTTTTAATAGTACGACCATATAATATCGTCAAACATAAAATAAAATATTACGCTAGGCAAAGATATTAAAGCTTTGATTTAACTCTAGAAACAATTACATGAATACTTGTACGTACAACTACAAGTCTCAATCTAACTTGAAATTTATCAAGTGAGTTCAAATTTATAGGAAGACACATGCAAGATAAGGACAGATAATGACAAATCAAACTAGATATCATTAATCATGGAAGAAAATACCCACTCTTGAGCCCATTGTAAGATTATATTCCTTCATCCTGATATAGATTGGAACACCTTTTTGTTTATGGTCTTACCCCACATTGACACAATTCAACTCAATGGACCTACCCACGTTGATACAATCATACAATTCAACTCAAAGGACCTGTAGCTTTGGACCACTTCCTCAGCCCATCACCTAATTACCAATCCAAGCTTATGAAGCCCAATCAAGCCCATAAAATATCAAGCGATTTCACATGGATGGGAGAGGGGAATATTCAAGAATTTGTTAGAGATTGTAATCGCTCTGTTTTGTTATTAATTAAATCAAAGTCGTATCACAAGTAGTGCAAGAACTTATCAGCAACTACATGTCCGAAACGAGGAAAAAACTACGTGAGAAAAACAATTAGAAGGTCTCACAAGAATCTACTGTAAAAATAGTATCTGCTGGACCTTTCTAACAGATAGTGATATCTGAATTCGATAGCAAGTAGCATGCTGAGAGTAAGAGGGAGGGAGGAAAAGAATTCGAGACATGATGAAATGCTTAATGATTCATGAATGTAGTATATCTAATTTAATTACTTCCGCATACAATTTAGAGGCTAAATAAATCAAATGAGATGAAGAGAAGGGAAAGAAGACTCAGACGGACCTACAGAAGTTGTTTAACTTTGGGTTCAAGTACAGGAGGGTCGATGTCGATGCCCATATTTGCTGCAGTTCCTGCTATGATCCTCATTGCCGACTCCAGCGTTGAACAATTCAAATCCGGCAATTTTTCCTGTGCAATTGTCCGAAGTTGATCAATTGTGATCTTCCCAGCTTTCTCTTGCTTAGGGTTCTTTGAACCTTTATCCACGCCTAGTATGAAAATGAGAACTGATTAGCAACTTTCATCTTTGCACCTCACAAGAATGTAATGGCTGGCATAAGATCAAATGCATAAACTACCGAAATGAAAATTAACATGTGCGCATGTAGCTTATCAATTTGACTGATCTTCGTGGTGCAAAAAATGATAGGACATCATCAGGATTGTTTTAATTTGAGTTTGCATTCAAACAATCCTAATGAAACCAACTTAAAAATAAGAGGAAAATGGAAAAATAATCTGGTTATCATGATTTGAGTTCTTAGTGAAAAGTTTCTAATGCCATACCCAAATCCTGGTAAGTCCTATCTTAGGAGGTGTTTTGCAAGAAAACAAATTAAAACATCTGTAATAAGAGATATTAGAACCCTTTTAATATATTAGAATTGGGGTAAACTCCAACATAATGCTGCATAGTGTAACAAAGATATTGATTACTCAACCCCATCAACACAACAATATAAAACCAGAAACTAGTGAAGTTCAACATCGGATTCTTACTCTTCTACTCCAACCATGCATTGAAGCTACAATTGAGATGTCAATGAATTGAGAACTAATTCAAATCTTGCATAAATCATGCTTCTGTTTCGACACAAAGCACAGGAAAAACACTACAATTGTAAGAGAAATGTGACATAGATTATAGAATAAACTTCTTTTTAAAATTAAAAAAAAAAAAATGAAGCTTGCAATGGATGAAGAAATTGTCAAGGACAGTATGATGTGGCATTGTTTTAGAAGGAGAAATAACTCATGAAATACCTCTTCCTAAAGTATTTATATCCTCTAAGTACCATCGAACAACAACGATGAGTATTCATGTCAAATGTGCAAGATCATATGTCAATAATCAAATCGACATAGATTATGATGCAGTTAACCTACAGTCAAAAACCTTCTGCCTCATGATATGTATTAAAAGCTTACCAGCACACATTTTTTTCTGCTTTTTTCAGTAACATCTCTTCGAGGTATTAAGACGTTAGTTTCAAATTTCTTATTTGTTTTAACCGTTAACTACTCCTCCATTCCGGCATTCCAGACTCAAGTTCACACTTTTCCATTTGGTCCATTCCCAGCTCAAGTTCATACCATATAAAAGGAAATAACACTCAACTAGCATCTCCATAACATACTTTAATTTCAAAATTGACCTCAAATTTTTACACACACAACATACTTCATAATTACTTATTACCAAAATATACTAAAGTGTCCGCAAGAGTACGTCAAAAGGTGACTTTTACTAATATCAGAGCAAAAAATAAATAGAACATTAGTCTGATATGGAGGGAGTAGTAGGTTTTAGTGAATTTCAACATAATATCAACACGCATAGATCCTTCCATAACTTGCATCAATAAACTCAAACAAGATTATATGTAACAACTCGTTCTGCCCTGGATTAAACTTAACTTTATTGGCTTTACGGGTGTGAGGAATCATGACAACCAGGGACGGAGGGATTTGTATAAAAGTGTGATAAACAGGGGAAGAGAATTACCAGTAGCTTTCAGCAACAAAACAGAAGCAGGTGGAGTCTTCAAGACGAAAGTGAAGCTTCGATCCTGAAAATAATCAAAAACCAATCAACAAACAAACAAATAAAAAGGATTAACGTATATTGAGAGCAAATGAAACTCACGTCGTAAACTGTAATTTCAACAGGAATGATATAACCGGGTTTGTCAGCAGTTCTAGCATTGTAGTCCTTACAAAACGCCGCTATATTCACACCCTTCGCACCCAATGCGGGACCCACAGGCGGCGCCGGAGTCGCTTTTCCGGCCTCCAGAGCCAACTTCACCACCCCAACCACTGCCAGTCATCCCAAAATAAATAATTAATTAACAATAACAATGAGCAACAAAGCAAATTTTTTATAATTGAGAAAATTGAAGGATTAGAATTACACATTTGAATACCTTTTTTGGGTTTTCCACCAGGTTTGGGCGGAGCCATAGAAATGATGGTGAGAGATCGCGGGGAGGAAGGAAAGCGCAGAGACCGATTCTTATTCAACAACTGTAGAGTGTTCGTCTGGTTTGAGGATAAACTGGAGGATGAAGAGGTGGAAAACATGGAAGATGATGGAAGCTTTGCTTCATGGTCACCATTATTCTTCTTCACAGTAGGATAATTTACAGAAGATATAGAAATTGGGGAGTTGTAGGCACAGAGAGATGAAAAGGCCATCTTACGCTACGATTTTGGCCAACAGAGATGATGAAATGGATAACACAAGACAACATCCAATACGACGTAGTATAGGGCTTTTGGGGATGGGGGAATCTAATATTGGGCTGAAGAGTTCAAAATCTAGTGGGCTCAAAAAATGGGCTAAAATGTGTACAATTTTTACGACATGCTTAACCTCATAGTTGCGGGCCCCCAGTCCAATAAATTTAGTTTAACACGTTGAAAAAAAACACGTTGAGGGCCTACCCACGGAATTGTTTTGTTTGAACCGGCAATGTAAATAAAAGCTTTAACAAAAATTAATCTCTCGTATCAACTTCAACTTCACACTTTTCATTTTAATTCATATCAATTTTAACTTCATACTTTCATTAAGGGGAAATATATTTAATTAATATATCTCTTAAACACTTTAATTTAAAAATTATTATGACATTTATAATATGCATAACATACTTTATCAGTTATTTATTAAAAAAAAACTATCCCCAAAAATTGACTTTTATTACTATTCGACAACTGGTAAATGTGGACTTAAAATCGGGACGAATACTTTTTAACTTATTTTACTGAATTTTGTGGGCAATGTTATAGTTAATAAATACTAAAGTATATTATATGCATGTTGTCACGCGAAAGTTGTACTCTCTCTGTTCCACTGAAACATAAATGTTTTGCCATTTTGGTTCATCTCAATACAACGTATGCATTTCTTTTCTCTTTTTCTCTTCTATATACTATTGAAAGTGGGTGTGTGGTTTTAGGACTGACCAAGGAAAGAAAAATGCTCCTTATCTGAAAATTTCTCCTGTCTCTTCGAATATTTCTAACTCTTATCTTTCTAATTATCTTAATTTTGATATAAATGATGGATATGGAGAAGAAGATTCAAATGAGTTAATACTTGTGAGCGAAAATGGGGAGATAATGTGGATGGATTGAAAGATGGAAAAACAACACTTTAAAGTAAAGATGAAATATGAAGAGGAAGTGTTGATACACGAGTCCAAATATCTCTGATTTCAAATTCTGTCGAGCTCCTCAATGTTAAACATGAACACTTGGTGTGAGGCAACCATCAGTTTATTGCTTTTATTTTATTTTATTTGTTTTTTTTTTTTTTGCCTTGATTGGGTAAATTTTATTTTAGATGTGTGCATTTCACTTAGTAATAACATCTCTTTAAAACTTAGATTCAACTGACGTTTTCATCTAATTTTCAGGGTTGTGATGTTTTTCCATTGCTGCATGCACCAAATAATTTTTTTCTTGGCTCTTAAATTTGTACTATTGATCTTGATCAGTGAAAGGTATTTCTTGTGTTTGAAGCATGATTGAAAAGGTATTGGAGTAGCGAATACGATTTCTAAACTGAGTTTTGTTGCACTTGCTCAACTTGAGGAACTCATTAATGCGATGAAGGGAAGTAAGTTCTAGCTGAGGACTAAGCCTGATCGAGTTGAATAACTCGAGAAACTTGCAGCCGGATGTGAAGAAAATTGAAATCAGATTAGTTTGTTTCTTATTGTAAATTTTCCTGTGGGTTTTGAATTCTTATGAATAAGTAGGCATGAGCTTTAAAATCTATAACTTGAAATTCTAAATGTGGATCTATGAGCTGTTATTTTCTTCTGCCTATGTTAAGATGTTTATTATGATTAATAAGGGGAATGTGCTTTAATTCTTAAGTGATTGAAGTTCTTGATATACTTGTTATGATGTATGCATAGCCTTTAAGAGTATTCATTCATTCTATAAAAAAGGCCAAGTGAGATTTTAACCTCTAAATCGTGATACATGGATGCATGATATTTTTATTCTTGAGCATATCGTTCTCATGTGTGTATTCTAGAACTTGTCTTGAGTCTCCTTGAATATTCAAAAGTATAGTCTAGTGGATTATGAAAATGATATTAGACTATCTTTGATTTATATCCCGTCTTTTCCCATACATTAAATCTGAATTTATTAAATCATTAGTCAGCCCATTGAACCTTAAAAATCCATTATTTGAATAACTCGTTTGTGCTTAATCAACATTTTATTTTTCCTTATTTTACTTGAATCAATTGGGTAATTGCTGAAGAAGGTTAGAAGAAGAGTGTGATAATTGGAGTTGAATAGGACACTTAAGAAAGGAGAAGAAGAAAAGGATGTAAAAATCCTAATTGAGTTAAAAAAAATGGAAAAAGGAGTGGAAAAAATAAAAATTAAGGGAAGAGAGAAAAAAAATATTAGTGAGGGGTAGTACACAAATTTAGAACCCCTGGAAGTTGAAAGAAAAGAAGAAAAAATAATATCTTATTTCTTGGTTGAGAAAAGAATTGAACAATTTGGAATTGAGGAGGATTCATGCTTGAATTGAAAGTGATGAGGAAGAATGAAAGATCAAGATGAACTTCAACTTGATTGATCCTAATTTTGAGTCGCTTATCCATATATTTTCTGCCTTTCCAAAGAGCTTACGTTACAACCAAATAAAAAGTCATTTTTAATCCATGATTTTGTAGCTACAAGTAAAAGGGGAGTTGAGATAATAGGCAAGCTTATGGTTACACATGCACTTGAATCGAATTTGAGAGTACTTATATATAACCTAGACGGTATACACTTTAACACCTTAAGCGTGAGGGTTAAACACTATATATATCTTGTGATTATAGGTGGATTGACCACTTGAATTGTTGTAGTAATTATTTTAATTTGCATGTTTTGAATGAATTGATGCTTTTGAATTTGAAGTTATGTGAATTGAGCTAAGATTGATTACATTTTTTAGGCCTAGTTATTCTTTGATCATCCCCCGTAGAACATGACTTTCTATCTCATTTTTCTTTCTCTTGGTTTGTCGTTATCGGACGAACAACACCTTAAGTTTGAGGGGTTTGATGAGAGTGAAAATTCATGTACTTTTGGGTCCTATTTGATACCTCTTTTAGTATTTTGGTTACTATTATTTGCACAAATTATAATACTTTGAGTATTAAAGATAAAAAGGCGCTTGAGAGGTATTTTCTCATGTTTTTAGGTGGAATGATCAAAAGTACAAAGTTGGAATAAAAGATAAACTTGTGCAATATGTCAGAAAACACATGGTCATTTTGGATAATTTTTATGTGTTTGGGAGAAAGTCAAAAGTGATCTTGTTACAAATGGTTGGAAATCCACGGAATACAAGGTCGCGTGGGCATAAGAATCACATAAATCAAAGTTCAAATAAAGAAGTTATGCCCTAAACTTTGAGGTCACGCAATCTGCCAAAGAGCACTCGATGGTAGTAGAGCACAACCGCTAAATGACAACCGAGTAATACCGCTCGATCCCAAGCATCATTCTGGAAGAAGTCGAATTCAACTTACGGGCGCTCGATGGACACAGAGCAGGACAACTCGATCCAGAGCATGACCGCTCGATCTCGAGCAACCATGCTCGATTCTGAGCAGCATGGTCGATGACCACTGAACATGGATGCTCAATGTTGAGCAACCTTATTTTGAGGCCCATGTTCGCGTTTTTCAAGCCCAAATCGATGATACATCCGATTCCACTATAAAAGAAGATTTTCAACCCCAGAAAGAGAATTAAAATTAGAACACACTTCAGAATCAAAACCGATATACCACATCCATCCTTCACATTCACCATCACCCACCTTCCTCCACCACACCTTTGGAGAGAGAACAAGACGACGTTGTCTACTTGGTTGGAGACGAAGATCCTGGCATAGACAAGAGTCGAAGAAGGGGAGTCCAATCATCTTAGGGTTCCTTCTAATTCAATTTTTTTCTTGCATTAATTAGATTTATGGTTAGGGATTATTTCTTAATTGTAATTTACTTCTATAATTTCATGCGCTAAGTATTTTATTGATAATTCTAGGATTATAGACAATTTTAATTATTTGATTTTATTGTTTTAGACTTAGATTTACAAGTACTGCAGAATATTTATTTCTTATTGAAGAAGAGATTTTAAGACTTTTATTGTTGTGTTTTGAGTTTTGATTCTTGTGATTATTTATGAAGTTAGCTCGAATTAAATTATCATTATGGTTCTTAATTTATTCATAAAAGTAGATGTTTTCTGTGGCAGTTATATGTGATTAATCAATATAGCTTATAATTGCTAGACAATTAATAAGGAATATTAAATACTAAGTAAACCATCTTTACTTTGTAATTAGTAAGGAGACGTACGATTAATAACTTAGTACCTATAAAGGGAAAATCAACTAATAAGTAAGTACCTTGTAAGGGAACGTTTTAATTGCCAAATACCTAGAAAGGAAGGGGGAGTTAATTACTCATCAATCTAGGGTTTTCAGCTCATGATAAGTACTAGATATATATTGTCTAATTTAGCTTAAAGATCCTCCAAAAAATATCTGCGAGATAGTAAATTATAGGTCTAGAGATTTAGTCATGTGGTTAAACTGGACTGTCTTAGCATTACTAGTCTTTTTTCTTGAACACCAAATCATTTTCTCATCCATATTTTTATTTTAATTTTATTTATTTTTATGGTTGGTAGTTTGATAACATCATTAAAAAAACCAGAGATTTTGTCTTAAATTAGAATTCTCTTTGATTGATTTCTCAGTAAGTCTAGATCTATCCAGTGGGTTCAATAATTTGATTTGGTCACACGCATACTATAATTGATCACTTATACTTAAGGGTGATATTCTATTTTCATAGAAAAATCGGTGAACAACCAACAATAGCATTACTCGAATCTATAATAGTCAACAACAAATTAAATTATAAAATCTAAAAAAATTATTTCATTAATCACTTTTAGGATTTGTCTTCTTATTTCTTGCAACCCGTTTCAACTCTTGATCTCCTCCTTAGATAGGTGGTGGGTAGATGATTGGTGAAATTTGGAGAGAAAAATATGGATGAATGGATGGGACTTGAATGGGAGATGATGATGGAAGAAAATGGGAGAGAAAGTGTGTGTTTTATTCAGGAAATACGAAAACTAATTTTTTTTGTGTGATGAAATGGAGTTAAAATATCCAAATTGGGGAATCTTCAGAATTTTCTGGACATCTGGCATATTTTGTCTGCACTCTTGGCGAGTTGCTGCCTCCACCTCATGGTGAGTTTGATCCTCATCCTTTCTTAGGGGCAAGTCATCACCTCGAGGTGAGTTGTGCACCGAACTCGTGGCGAGTTCAGGCATGATTTTATGCTCTTCCTCATTTGCACTTTCAGACTCCATTTTTCTCTCTTTTTCACCTGTTTTAAGCATAATTTGATCAAACCCTGGACAATTATAATATCGCACTAATCACTATACAAATGTTACAATACTCCACCAATATTACTAAAACAGAATAAAAAACATGCTAAAATAACCAAAATAAATCCACAAAAACTAGGTGAAAATGATGTCGATCAATGCCCAATTTAACCATATTCAAACTTAAACACTAATCAGCATACAATCAAATGTCATTGATAATGTAAGAGGATTAAGGGGGAAAAAATTACTACAGTATGTATCGTATGCTTGAACTCATTGTAAAAAAAAAATTAATAATATACTCCCTCCGTCTCACAACAAGAGATACATTTATCTATTTAGGGTATCACACACTAAGAGTTACATTTCCCTTGTTGGTAGATGAGACCCACACAAAATAATTAATATATCTTCATGAGCCACACACAGCATTAATACATTTACCCATTATATTTTACTCCCTCCATGCCGTTTCAATGTTTACGTTTACTTTTTGCACTTTAATTAAGAAGTATAATATTTTAATAGATAGTGGGTGGAAAAATATAATATTTATAAAGTGTGTAGGTGTATTAGTGTTGGATGATATATTAATTATTTTAGGTGGGTCTCATATTCCAAAAAAGGAAAAATTAAACATTGAAATGGGACGCGCAAAATAAAAACGTAAACATTGAAATGGGACGGAGGGAGTATTAATATATATATATATATATATATATATATATATATATATATATATATATATATATATATATATATATATATATATATATATATATATATATATATATATATATATATATATGCTCACTACACATTAGAATATTATATTCCTTAATTTCCATGCAAATAGTAAATGTAACTCTTTTGATGGGATGGGGGAGTATTAAAAAATAAAATTTAAATAAAATTATAAATATAGAGAAATAAATGATGAGCGGCAACCATGGATATAAATCTTAATTCGCTTCAGTTAAATGATCACATCATCTAACAACTTAAACTCATAGAGAACAGAACCATTTAATATTTAAATAGATCACTCTAACACGACCCCGCACATGCAGAGGTAGCCGTAAGATTTGAACCCCAAACCTTTGTTAAGTCATGACTCTGACACCATATTAAATGACTACCTCATCTAAAAAGTTTAACCTAATATAGATGAGAACCATTTAATATTTAATCAGTCACTCTAACAACATCTCCAAAAACGTTTGGATAATAGGTCAACAGAGATAAAAGATAAATCCCCAACGTTCTCATCTTCAAGAACCTCATAATCTTATAAAAGACTTCATCGTCTCGTGTTAAGATTTATATTTTCTATTTTAATTTATTTCAAGTTAAGTGTATATTTTATTTTTTGTCAAGTATGACCCACATAAACTAATTAATTAATCTGCATGGGATTTACATACAACACTAACACAACTACTCACTAAACATTAAATATTACTCACTTCGTCCATTGTCAACCTATCCGTTTGCTTTTTGTGCGTAGATTAAGGAGTTTGATTATTTTATGTGTAGTGGATAGTTGTACTAATGAGGTGTATGGGTCCCATATTTTAATTGTATTAGTATGTGTGTGGGTCTCATGTGTCTAAAGTGGAAATTGATAGATTAAGAGTGGACGGCCCAAAATGATAAAATTGATAGATTGATCAGTGTTGTCGGAACCAGACCGGACCGGTCGGTTCGACCGGTTCAACCAGGAACCGATGCCGGTGCCAGTCCGATAACCCGTAAAGAACCGTTAAAGTAGTTAAACTGGGAATAACCAGTTTGAACTGGTCAAAACCAAAATAATCGGTTGACCCGGCCAAACCGGAAACCGTCAGTTCTGGTGTTTTGACTGTTGGATTCACACGGCCTGGAGAGATCTTGCCCCTTATCTCTTCAAACACCTCAATATTTTTTTTAATCTTCTGCCTCCTCCCCAAACCAGATCTGATAAATTCAGATTATATGTGTGTGCGCTATTGAAGGCAAAAGAAAGTGGAAAGATGAGTATAGGTAGAGAAGTAAATAGCGTAGAAGGAGATGCCCGACACGGCGACTCTGGGGAGGCGACGGATCTATGGGGTAGAGGGAGAGAGTTTCACGTTTCTGTCGTAAGGAAAAGAAACGGAGAATTGAGTAAAAAGTTAAAAAAATTTATGCGGACCTGAGGAAGTTATCAATTGTAACTTTTAATTTAATTTTGATTTTTTTATATGGGATATTTGAAATATTAAAAATAAATCAATGGCAGGCCCAATTAAAGTAAGCCCATCACCTTGGGGAGACCATTCCTTGCTATTGCTGGAGCTATGATTGATGTTCAGAAAGGAGAGCTTAGATTGCGAATGGACAAAGAAGAAGTTCTTTTCAACTTGGACAAAGCAATAAAGATGCCCATGGAGTCGTAGTGTTATAGTATTGATGTGGTGGAGGAGATTGTGAAGGAGGATATGTCTCTGATCTTGTCAAAGGATCCTCTTGAGACATGTTTGATGGAGTCTCTAACTTATTCAACTACGGAGCTTGACGGACTCTCCAACGAGGTATGTATTGAATATCTTGAGAACTTACTTGCTTTGGGTGATGCTAGGTATGCATTGGAGAAAGCTAAGGCTGAGGAAGCGAAAGGGTCTAGGAAGTACTTGCCTTTGGATAACGAGAGCACTCCGATGGAAGTAAAGAAAGGGGAGCTGAAACCATTACCGGAACACTTGATGTATACTTATGTTGGTGACAATGAAAAATATCCATCAGGTGATTCGAAATTCAAGATAAAGATTGACCTGGAGGAGTCTACACGGTCATGGAATGAAGGTAATTCTAATGATCATAATTTTGTGAGAGAGAAAGGTGCCGTGCTGACTGTAGACAAAGGAAGAGAAGATGATGCCTACTTGAAGCCTCCTAACTTACTACCGGATACCAACAAATTTGAAAGCCCTTACTCTCGTCTTATCTTGACTTTTATCTTGATGGAGATAGGAGTTATTCCAAAATTGAGTGGAAGATTGATAGGAATGAGAAGAGAAAGTTTGAGAAAGGAGATTCTACTGATCGTATGGTGCATAAGAATGGTAAGGTGGTAAGTGTGGATGATAAGAGGGGGAGAAAGTATTGGAAGGTGAGGATGCGACATGATCATCCTCTGATCAAGTAGTCTTCTGATTTGGTACCGTCGTGACTCTCCGACGTTAAACATGAGCGCCTATTGGGGGCTTTTCCTCCCATTTTATTATTTTATTTCATTCATGTGTGTAAGAAATTTTTATATTTGAAGTGCTTACTTATCGGCAATTACATCTTTTTGCAAACTTAGTTTCAACTATAGTTTCTACTAAGTTTGGGGGGTGGGATATATTTACCTCAATAAGCACCGATAGTATAATCTTTTCTTTGTGATGTTTGTTAGGGGAGTTGGTTTTTGCGCCATATTTAAAATTTTAATCGATTTTGATGTGATGATTTTTTTACAACTTGCCTAATGTTTAGTGGGTTTTGATTGTGTTTTCTTTTACGGAGTTACTCATGAATAATATTTTGTGGAACAATTTTTGATGAAGTTGTTCTCTAGTTGGTACCTAATGATTCGTTTTGAAGTTTGAGGTGTGTAGAAATTGAAGAATACTCAGTTTTGAAGCTTAGAAGGGTGGTTCGACCTGATGCGTTTTGGTTTGACCTACAAGTCGAACCTGAAGAAGAACTCTGTCCAGTGAGTGTTGAATACTTGTATGGTTGATTCGGTTTATGGCTTATTGATTTTGTGCATTCATATGTTCATGTGTTAATTTCTATTGATGAAAAACATGTATAATTTGATAAGTATATTGAGTTCTTGTGAAATTGATCTTAATTATGTGCTATGAGGAGTACTTAGGATTCTAATTACCTATGTGAGGATTTAAGCCTTGATAATCATGCTTGATCATGATTGCTTTATTCTTGAGAGGATCATTCATATGAACGTATTCTAGAACTTGGCTTGGAGTCTTGTGTGAGACGTATGACTGATCAATTGCTAGGACATGATCTTAGGCCATTATTTTGTGATTAAGTTACTTAGCCAAATTTTATCCTTCCTAATGATCTTATTAACCTTTGGATTCCCCGTTGAGCCGTTAAAGCTTTTTCTTTGTTAGCCGAAGTAAATAACCTTATAAACCTTTACTTGAACTTTGATTAACCTATTCACTGGTAGAGAGAGTTGAGGTGGGTAAGTGTTGCAAGAAGAAAAAGGAAGATAGAATATGGTTGGATGAAAAGAATATGGTTAAATCTTGTTTAGGGGTAGTGCCCGAAACTGGTACCCCGATTGTTTTTATACATGGTGTGTGAAGCTTAGCAGCTGACGGCCTATACATGAGAAGAAGGGTAGTGCCTAAAACCGGTACCCAAGCTGTCCAACGAAAAGATGATGTTGATGCCATGAAATGAAGGAAAATTCAAGAATTTTACAAGTTCAAGAGACGACATTGGAGGAGAACTTGCTGTAAGAAGAAGAAATCGAGAACCTCTAAGGTAACTCTCTACTAGTGTCTTAAGTCACTAAGTCCAAATTTTCCTACCTTTTTCCAAAGAGCCAACATTACAACCCGGAAACAAGTCCTTTGTGATCCTAGTGAAGAGTTGATTATAAGTTGATTTTTGAGACCTTTGACAAGCTTATGGTTACGCGTGAATATAGATTGATATGAGTGTTTATATTAACCTATATAGTGCCTCACGCACTTGAGTGAAAGAGAGTAAATACTTATCTTGTTAGCTAGATTACTTAGTACTCCGAATGGTGTGTGATTGGGTTGGTTTTGCATGAGTGATATATATGCAGCAAATAATACTTGTTTGATTTAATGAAGTTGCATGTGTGATATGTGTTGTACTTGAATCTTGGTGAATTATACACGACTCCTGTGGTTTGATTTGGTTATCTCGGGACGAGCAACATGTAAGTTTGGGGGTTTGATGAGTGTGTAAATTCACAAGTTTGGCATCATGTTTTGTGCTAGTTTTGGAGAGTTTTGAGGTGGAAATAGGTGGAAAACCTATATATATTGTGAATTAGCATGAATCAGGTGTTAGTAGAGCTATTTAAGTGGTTTTCATAGCAAAATCAGAGTGGAAGTGTCAAGAATCGAAGAGACAACGTCGAGACCACGCGAACCGCCAAGGAGAGAGGTGGGTTCGACCTGTTGGAGAAGAGTTCGACCTCTCCTACAGGTCGAACCAGCATTGCAAAGTGTGCAGAAGGAAGGTTCGACCATGACTCAAGGGGTTCGACCTGTCTATCAGGTCAAACCATGGTCGAACCAGTTCGCGAGAAGATGGGTTCGACCACGACGTTGGGGGTTCGACCTGATGGTTTGCCGAACCAGGAGCGGAAATTGTCCAGTGGTGAGGTTCGACCTGTGGTTCGACCAAAGAGGGAGAGGTTCGACCTGTACAAGAGGTCGAACCAAGTGCAGAGTACTTCCAGTAGGTGGGTTCGACCTGTGGTTCGACCTGCGGCCAGTGGTTCGACTTGTTTGAGGAGGTCAAACCGACGTGCGGGAACTTATCTTATCTGAATTTTTTAGGCCAAAACGCGTGGGATCACTTAAAAAGCCCATTCCAAGCCCTAGAGACGTGATTATAAGTATAAAAATAGGCTCATTCAGTCAAGGAAATCATCACGAAAAGAAAGAAGAAAGGGATCATCATCAACAACACATTACAAGAGGAGAGTAGGAGAGCTGTGACAGAGGTTCAGCTGGAGATTCAAGTAAGATTGGTCCAACTAACCATGATTGTTCTTAGATCAATTATGGGCTAGAGCCACTTCTGTAGTTCTAGGGTTATGAAGGTTTCATGAGTTAATTTGTATTTCGTGTGTATACTCCATACAACACTACTTGTGGTTTTTTTTATATAAGATTGTGCGTTTTTAATCCATACTCATAGTTGTTTTGTGCATCAATAATCGTTGTGTAGAGTCTGAATGCATGACATGGTTATTGGTTGAGTGCGTTAACTAATGAGCAGGGTTTATAGTTATAATTCTAAGTGAAGGGATTCCGAGGTTTTATTAGAACCGTCTTATATGAATGTTTGTTAATTGAATTGAATTCGGGTTAACAAGTAGGATTAAGAGTATAACTTTATAGGACCTAAAAAGGGAGATCAAATCGGGTTAGAGTACTAAGCGCACGGGAAATAATTAATTATGATATTACCTAGAAAGGGAGGTAAAGTATACGTCTTGCTCTGAGGATACTCACACGTGTCAAAGGCTTATCTATTTGTGTCTATAGAATTGATTTATATGGTCTAGTGATGCATCCATAAACCACAAGGCAGAGACGGACATCGACACACGAAAATATAAATTAACGAATGAAACTGGATGGCTTGACGAACTACCTATCATCTTATTTGATCACAACTACTATTTTCTTATTCTTGTTATTTATTTGCTATTTTATTATTACTTAGTTTACAAACCTACAAATATAATTCTCAACATAGTCATAATTGCTAGAAAATAACAGAAGTAATATTTATCCGTCCCGTGGATTCGATATTTAACTTGGTCACCTTCGAAACTACAATTGATATCCTTCATACTTGGGGGTTAAAGTTGTGTGTTGAGAAAATGCCCATCAAGTTTTTGGCGCCGTTGCCGGGGACGGCTTAAAATATCTTTTTGTTATTTCTAGTTTATTAGGGCTACTTTTCTTGTTTTGCTGTTTTAATTCTAGTTCTTTTTAGGTGCATGCTCACGAGATCAAAGAAAGGTGAACTTGAACCCTATAATTCTGAAATCGGAGCATCGTCAAAAAAGAAGAAGAGCAAGGCAAAGACTATTGATCCAACTGAAGCTCTAAATTTTGGAGTTGAAGTTGACGAGCAGAATTCGCAGACGATTGAAGCTACAACTGAAGTTAATTCGGGAGTAGGGACAGTCAACATGATAGCGAATTCGGATAATCTAGCCATCCGAGAGGTCTTCAGAAATAATGGGGCTGAAAATTTTGGGCTTCTAGGAGCGAGGGGAACTAGCTCAGCTTTCGATCTTCATCCCGCTCTTATTAGCATGATAGAAAGAAACTCCTTTTCAGGAGGGTCTTTCGAGGATCCGCAGCAGCATCTGAACAAGTTCTTGGGCTATGCAAGTACTCAAAAAGACGCAGGAGAACATGAAGATGCTAGGAAGATCCTTTTATTCAAATTCTCGCTTACTGAAAAGGCGAGAGATTTGTACGACACTATCAACGCAGCTGAGTGCACCACTTGGGAGCAACTGCAGTTAAGGTTCTTGGAGAGGTACATGCCACCTTCAAAGGTGTTTAAGATGAAGCAAGACATTAACCAATTTGCTATCTGTGGAGGTGAGAAATTTCATGAAGCATGGGATAGATTCAAGGACATGCTTAGGAAGTGTCCTCAACATGGGCTATCTAAAGCTCAATATATCAGTATATTCTACAATGGATTGGACAGTGATTCACGAGTGTTATTGGATGCTTCTTCTAATGGAGCATTGCTTACAAAGTCATCCGTAGATGCCGAGAAGTTGTTTGAAGATATTTCGATGAATTCGAGGGATTGACCAACTGATAGAGTTAGAGGTACTTATGTCCTAGGGAAGGTAGCTCAAGTTGAACAAGCAATGGTGAAAATAAGTAGAGAGGATGAGATCGTCTCTAGCTTGTCAAATATCAACAAGCTACTTGAATCCCAACATAAGTAAATCAGCGAATTATCTCAGCGCGTACCAATCATGCAGCAGGAGTTGAAGAATGATAAACCAATCCAAGAGGAGTTGGAAGAGGCACACTATGCCATGGGTCAAAGTATTCAAGGGACTAGGTATCCAGATCAAGGAAACCAGAACTACCAAGGGAACTATCGAGGAAACTTTAATAATCGTGGTCCCTCGGGTGGTTATCAACAGCCTAGGAGGCTGGAGTTCTCATGGAGCAATCCAAATAATACAATTCAACCTCCGATGGGTGTTGATCCGGGTGCTAAGGTGGAAGAAGAAAAACCGGGTCTTGAGGATACTGTGAACAGGTATATGGCCAAGAATGATGAAAGAGTGAACCGCCTTGAGGCCAAACTTGAAAAAAAATCGATGCAAACCATGAGGTTATATCTAAGCAGGTGAAGGACCTTACGTTGCTGATGGGGGAGATGGCAGGAAGTGTTAACAAGCTTACTCAAACTCTTGAGAAGGGGAAGTTCCCGTCTCAAAGTATTGAGAATCCAAGGTCCTGCAACGCCATCACATTGAGGTCGGGAACGCAGTACGAGGGACCTATGAGGCTGGAATCAAATTTGGACATGTCTAGGGCGAGATTCGACCATGGTTCGACCAATATTGAAGGTCGAACCATACATGGAAGGTCGAACCAACGCACTGGACACGATCAGGAGAGATTGCAGCATCGGTTCGACCAAACTACAGATGGTTCGACCTGTTCCACAGGTCGAACCTGTTGGCAATTGGATCTTGTGGTTCAAACGTGATCGTTAGGATTTAAGGCAAACAATTAGCAGCGGAAGCAATTAAATCATTTACCGTACTTCTGGGTTGGTGTAGAGGATGAACTGCAGAGAACTACCTCTGATCTTCTACTGTATGTCCCAAGTGTGATCCTGCTGTTGTGTGGGCAACAGTCTGCAGGATCTCTCAATCTGCTTCTTTCCCTTCTCTCACCAAAAGAGGCGCAGGAATTATCAGGGTTCCAGGAAGCTGAGTTCACTTATATACTGGGCTACAGCAGGGACCAGGAGGAGAAATTGGATTGGGCCTCAATTGAATTTAATTAACCAAACTTAGCCCAAAGCTTTTAATTAAATCCAATAATAATAATATAGTCCACTAAAATATTATTATTGCACTACCCATCCAATCCCAAATTATGTTCTGGGCTCCTTCTTATTATAAGCCCGATGGTCTCCCCATGTTTAAGATATACAATGTCCATTAATTAATTAAGTTACTGACAACTCAAATTAATTAATATCTCATCCGAGAGTAGTACCACTCAACCTTTTTATCATGCCGGAAATTAATCCACTTGCAAGATTTACATGATAAACCTTATGAGCTCCTCAAGGGGACATCATCAACCTATGTCGGACATAGAATCCTTCTACAATCAACAGCACACCATAGATACAGCACTATTTCCCAACTCACCGAGTTTGTTGATTTAATACTTATAAATCTCACCCATTGATGAATCAAAGAAATACATACTGGTCTACGTGTCGAGGTTATTGTATAGGGATTCACGAACTTCCATAATAATAGAGATCAAGTTCTACTATATAGTCAGTATAAGAAGAACGATCTCAAGCGGTCCTGCTCAATACACACAAGTGCACTAATGTGATTCTATAGCCAAGACAAGTTAATACCAAACCACACTACAACCATACCGATAGAGAGTCCCCATCTATCTCGGTTGTGAGCATCTGTTTATACTTTATAAGAAAACCGATAACATGATCTTCCGCGTGTTGCCGCACAACTTATTATCTACAGTATTAAGTAAATGGACTATTGCATCATGCATATAAAATAAATTATAAGATGCAATTATTTGATCATATGATTCTCATTTCAAATATTGTTATAACATTGTTCATACTAAAGCTAGACTTTTAGTATACAATCCAACAATCTCCCACTTATACTAAAAGACTATGTTATCATGTCTTCTGCCATACATCTGATTCCTCCTCCCACTACACGACCATTAAAGGCTCTCGCCTTAAGGTCCTTGTAAATGGTTTACTAGGTCATCATCCGATGCAATCTAGGCGACAACAACCTTCCCCTCATTATACGATTTCTCGTAACAGGTGGTACTCGCGCTCCATGTGTTTAATTGCCTTATGGACTTGTGATTTCTTCAAGTTTGCAACTGCACCAATGTCATCAATGTAAATTGTGATTACCTTGGGCAAACTTAGAAATACTTCAAAGTCCATCATGAAGTCTCTAGAGTCATATAGATACTTTGACTGCCTCATAGGCTCCAATTTATCATCTTTCCATGATGGAGTCCGGAGTCTGAAATATATTTCTATATAACACTCCTCCACATTATGACTCTACTTCCTAAGATTAAACACATAACCTTTGAGGTGAATTTACTGCCATCCAATCTGACTAAAAATCCGAATCTTCGTAATCCACAAGAAGCAGTGAATCTGTCCAGTAAGTCCACATATAATTTCCAGTCCTTCTCAGACACTTTATATATGTCTTACCACAGTTCATCATTCTTGTTCTGAATTACGTTGATACCCACTGTTTATGCGTTCAGCAAAACAGATATCCAACTTCGTTCATAGCATTCTTTAGATTAAGCTTCCTTATTCGCCGAAGCATAAGGAACCGCTTTCATCCTCTTTATCTTCTTCTTGTGTCTCAAAGACACATTCACTTAGATAAATTTACATACTAAATGAGTATGGACTGTATCATTTTATGAAACTTGAGATAAGCATAATATCCTTTCTTGTGATCCGTATTACCGTGATCAAAAGGATATATTTTGCCTTTCTTAAGTCCTTCATCTCTACCACTTTATTAACCGTACCCATACGCCCGATAATACTCTTTTATTGTCTCCAATGAGCAAGATACTATCTACGTATAGTACAAGAAACACCACCACGTTTTCGTCACTCTTTACAACACACAAGACTCATCCGCTCATTGATTTAAATCCATGCCACTGGATTACCTAATCAAAACAGATGCTTCACGATCTTAAAGCTTGCTTTAGTCCATCGCTGGATAATTTTAAGCTTACTATCAAAATGCTATTAGTACTTTGCAATGAATCATTCTGGTTGCTTCGCATAGATGTTTTCCTCAAGACTTCCAATCAGGAAAGCTGTCTTTGACATCTATTTGCTGTTCCTCATAGCAGCAATAAAAGAATCCGGATCAACATAAGCATAGCTACCAGCGAACATGTGTCCTCATAATCGAACCATTTCTTTCTGAGTACACCTTTTCGCAACAAGCTTTGCTTTCAAGGTTTTTCACCTTACCGTATGATCCTCTTTTATTTCCTATGACCACTTCCAATGGCTTTTACACTATTTAGTGGTCCTTCAAGTTCCCAGACTTAATATAGAATCCGTAGATTCTATTTCAACATTCATTGCAACTTACTAAGATTCCTCATTTTCATCTTGTAGTGCTACGTCGTATCCGTGGGATAATACCATGTTCACTAGGGATCAAGTCTTACGACTTTCCAAAATATATATTTTATGGGTTGTCAAACAATCCTCCCACTACGATAAGGCACTACATGTAATTGAGTATCAGACGTGACACGCGTTGCAGTTTACCTTGTGGTATATCCTCTTGTACACTTGGTAATTTTACTTAGTGTTTTCCTCTCACTTCCTTTAGAACAACTTATACATGGGCTTGTGATTTATTACATAGTCCTTTTCCAAAAATTTGGTGTTTGTGTTAACAGTCACCCTTCGATCTTTTGGACTAAATAAATCAACCTTCATTTTTCCAGGATGTCCCACAAACAGACAAATATTTTACGAATTACTGTTTCTAGGGCATATCCATAAAATGAATTTTAATTATTCCAAATAATTCATCATCTATCTAATCATAACCATAAGAGCCTTATACCTTCTACCCACCACACCATTCAGCTGGGGCTCGCCCGGTGTAGACTACTTGAGATTTAATTTCAACTTCTGATCAATAGCTCCTAACTATCCCAAGAGGTATTCGCCATCATGATTGAATCGTAATGACTTAATATATTTTCCATGACGCTTCACTGTACCAGCCTTACAATTTTTGAATTAATCAAAGAACTTAGACATGCAGTGCATCATATAAATATATTGGTTTCCAGAATAATCTTCGAATATTCATAACCACCTCTCGCCTGGATAATATTAGGTTCGCTTGAATCAGAATGAACTAATTCCAACATATATATCTTTGGCTCTACACCCCACAGCCTTGAAAAGGCAGTTAACCATTTTTACTTCCAAGCAAGACTCGCAAGTCCGATAGTTTTCACTTCAGATAAACCTTACGGTCTATCGGCTATCAACTTTTGAATCATACTCAAGTAAAAAGAATTAGTCATAGACGCCAAATGTATGTTTAGTTCATTTCTGAAGGTTCCTTTCTCTTACTTATATTAGAAGATTCATTATTTAATTACTATTTATTGCATCTGTGGGATGTACATGATTCAAGAGTATACTTTTTATCTACCAACGTACTTTAACGAATTATAGCCTCATTCCTCATTACTATGACCATGTCATTTAAATGAAATGAAGTATCCATCCGTTAATGCATAGAAACCGAAATTAAATTCTTTCTATGAAACGTACGTAAAGATAATTTCTCATAATCAATCGTTTATTCTTATCATAAGATAAATAAACAACTCCCACTGCAATAGCCACTATTTTTGTAGTTTTACCCATGTTATTAACAATCTTATCCTTACTCAGTGATAAACATTTAGTGATTCCAGTATCTACATACTTCGTGTCAGTAGATGCCATCACTAATCATGTTTAAACCATTAGTAAATAAGATATTAAACTTGTTCACATCATGATGAAAAATGGCTTTCTTTTGCCACATGTTTTGTTAGAAGTTTCCCACCATACATAACCTCTCGTATTTCAGGTAGAACTTGCTCAAAACATCCAGACAAATTGCGAAGAATAAATTGATTTAGGTTTCCCTTTCAATTTCTATTCCAAGCTTTTCCAATTCATTCATTAATTCAACCATGATCTTCTGCCTTTTAATTTACTCAAGTATCCGAAGAGTTACATGAGATCATCATATTTCTATGAACCTCCCATCTCTTCACTAGAGACTTTAATAGGCATCATGAGACGTCCTTTGTGAGAATTCACATGTATTTTCTTAAGCAGTAATTTTTAAGACCAAGATTCTTTTCTAATCATCTAATTTGGACAAGTAAATATAATGTCTTTTAGTTAACAATTAGTGAACTAAAACCATTCGAAATTCAGAGAATCACAAATAAATTTACCGATCAAATCTTCGAATTTTATTCTTTTATATTGATTCCCTCAAAATAATATAAAATAAAATTCACCGACATCTCAAGCATCGTGAGTCTGCAAACCACGATAGTGTGGACGTTTACAAACCCGAACATTTACAAGAGAAGGTTTTACCCATTAATTTCATTTGTCAACCTAACTTTATGACAAAATAATTAATAGTCGGTTCCTCTTTAGCCATGCAAATAAAAGCAGTGACTCCGATGGGGAGGATACTTATTATTTACATCTAAGTGTACACCATTATTTAATCCCAAGTCCGCGGCCCAAGTTTGTGTGCCTTACAGATGGAGAAGTACACACGCACTCGGATAACTTCCTACAATTATCAATTACAAGTTTGTACCAGTGAACCGCATATAAACTCATCCGATAGGGAGGAAGGTCTATGCCAACGCGCAAGTTCATATGCATCACATTACAAACGTAATTATTTAATGAAGTCTGTTCTAGCAATCCATGAATAAACTCATCCGATGGGGAGGAAGGCTCTAATGCCGACGCGCAAGTCTATTCACATCGCTAACAAACCAATAATGGAGGCCGCAGGAATTAATTACCAATCCCCTCTCCCACTTAGTTATTTAACACCGAGGGTTTTTAACATGCATATAATATTCCAGAATAAAATATACAACTAAGACATGCTTCTATTAACAGCAATTTAAATAAGTAAATCACATAGAACATGCCTTAGATATATAACAATTAATTGTCAAGTCAAAACAATTAAATCAGTTATATATCATAATTAATTGCTTAAATGGTGGATCAATCAATTTGGGCACAAGAGCAACAAATAAGCACAAAATAAGCAACAGATTAAATAATTAATCAAGTCCATTATCCATGGCCCATAATCTTAGCCCAAAATCAAATTAAGTCCACCAAGCCCACTAGCACAAAAAGTCCATTAATAAAATTAATTAATCATGCTTGGCCCATTACCCACAATTAATTAAAAAAAACAGCAATAAAAGCCCAGCAGCCCAAAACATATTTTAATTAAATTGGACCCCTAAGCCCAACAACCAAATTAAAATAAATAGAGCCAGCCCACTATTAATCCACAGCCCATTGGCATTTTAATTAAATATGGGCCCAACAACCCATAACCAAATTAAAATTGAGTCTAGCAGGGAGCCCAAAACCAATTAAATTGAGCCTATCAGGCACCCCCACAAGAAAAATTGGGCCAACAGTCCATAAATAATAAAAAGGCCCAACATTACAAACTGCTGCCCTATTCCAGCCGCCACTTCCCTGTCCAGCCGCATCCATCACACACCGCAAGCAACCGGCGCAACCAGGTGTCACTGCCGCCGGCGCCGCCGCCCCAGAGACCATCGGAATCGGGCCATCAGGGCACCGCGACCGGAATACCACAAACATCAGACGCCGCCCAGAACCAGCAGACCCAATACTCCCGGTAGCCGCAGCCGACAGCCAACCATAGCCGCACCGTCAGTCGTCAAACATTCAAGCCCGACAGTCGCTTCCGCCTGCCACTACGCGTCGTTGCGATCTGTGCAAGGCCGCCACCGCCCAGCTCGCCATCGATTGGACCCAATAGCAGGCCTGTTGCCACCACCTGCCGCCGATTGCAGCCGCTTGACGACAAGACAGCCCCCCGGACGGGATTCACCACCGATCGCGTCGCCTAAGGCCACCACTGCCCACTGTCTCTCGAACGACCGCCGTGAGGCTCGCCCAAAAGTGGGTTCGCCCGGAATCGCCAGTCTGCCTTCACGTCGTTGATTTGAGTCGTAACTTCTTCTATCGGGATACCCCGATTCACTTCGACAGCGCCGCCGCCTATCGATTTGGATCCGCTACGGATTGCACCGCCCAAGGTCGCCATCGCCCAGCACGACACCGATTGGGATTCGCCCGCATCAGCCACGCACTTCTCACACGCGCCACTTCCAGCCATCGATTGATGGCGTAGGCAGCCAGGCGCCATTTTCAGCGCCTATCTCCGATTCCGTAGCATTCACGGGACAGAGGTGTGTGTGATATCGAGGGAGCAGATACAATAATTCTCATTCACAGCGCATAGGGATAGGATATCATGGACAGGAGAATAATAATTCCAAAACCCTTTTAATTTCATGCAACTTACACCCGATTATATCACATAATCATAAATCACATAAACCGTTCATACATGATTTCAATCCAACAATTAACACACGTATGACATTAATCCAATCTAACGTCTCACATTTCACCACGAAACCGGCGCTCTGATACCAATTGTTGGCAATTGGATCTTGTGGTCCAAACGTGATCGTTAGGATTTAAGGCAAACAATTAGCAGCGGAAGCAATTAAATCGTTAACCGTACTTCTGGGTTGGTGTAGAGGATGAACTGCAGAGAACTACCTCTGATCTTCTACTGTATGTCCCAAGTGTGATCCTGCTGTTGTGTGGGCAACAGTCTGCAGGATCTCTCAATCTGCTTCTTTCCCTTCTCTCACCAAAAGAGGCGCAGGAATTATCAGGGTTCCAGGAAGCTGAGTTCACTTATATACTGGGCTACAGCAGGGACCAGGAGGAGAAATTGGACTGGGCCTCAATTGAATTTAATTAACCAAACTTAGCCCAAAGCTTTTAATTAAATCCAATAATAATAATATAGTCCACTAAAATATTATTATTGCACTACCCATCCAATCCCAAATTATGTTCTGGGCTCCTTCTTATTATAAGCCCGATGGTCTCCCCATGTTTAAGATATACAATGTCCATTAATTAATTAAGTTACTGACAACTCAAATTAATTAATATCTCATCCGAGAGTAGTACCACTCAACCTTTTTATCATGCCGGAAATTAATCCACTTGCAAGATTTACATGATAAACCTTATGAGCTCCTCAAGGGGACATCATCAACCTATGTCGGACATGGATTCCTTCTATAATCAACAGCACACCATAGATACAGCACTATTTCCCAACTCACTGAGTTTGTTGATTTAATACTTATAAATCTCACCCATTGATGAATCAAAGAAATACATACTGCCCTACGTGTCGAGGTTATTTTATAGGGATTAAGAGCACGAACTTCCATAATAACAGAGATCAAGTTCTACTATATAGTCAGTATAAGAAGAACGATCTCAAGCTGTCCTGCTCAATACACACAAGTGCACTAATGTGATTCTATAGCCAAGACAAGCTAATACCAAACCACACTACAACCATACCGATAGAGAGTTCCCATCTATCTCGGTTGTGAGCATCTGTTTATACTTTATAAGAAAACCGATAATATGATCTTCCGCGTGTTGCCGCACAACATATTATCTACAGTATAAAGTAAATGGACTATTGCATCATGCATATAAAATAAATTATAAGATGCAATCATTTGATCATATGATTCTCATTTCAAATATTGTTATAACATTGTTCATACTAAAGCTAGGCTTTTAGTATACAATCCAACAGAATCATGGTCGAACCTCATAATTTGGAACACTCTGTTTTATCGCAGCAACGGTTCGACCACGACAATCATGGTTCGACCTATCCAACAGGTCGAACCCAGGTCGAACCGCACCACTTGGAGCACTCTGTTTTGTCGCAGCAACGGTTCGACCACGACGGTCATGGTTCGACCTATCAAACAGGTCGAACCTTGGTCGAACCGGATGACGGAAGGAGTACAGTAGGCCGGTTCGACCTAGGTGCCCATGGTTCGACCTACTCAATAGGTCGAACCCAGGTCAAACCTCAATTTCAAAAAGAGAGCCATTGTCCAGAAGGTAGGTTCGACCAGTACGTGTCTGGTTTTACCTGTTCTATAGGTCGAACCCTGGTCGAACCCCTCCAGAAATTGCCTGTTGCTACTCCGAACACTCTCGATGATGTTGATACTACTCCAGTGGTTCGGAATGAGCAAAGTACAGACATAATAGCTGAGAAAAAATGGAAGAGAGCCAAGCGATTGAGAGCCGAAAAGGAGAAAGCGGAGAAGGTAGATCGTGATGAATTGGGGATTCCCAAAACAAAGATACCTCCGCCGTTTTCTTACAAGCTTGTGAAGAAGGGATTGGAAGATAAGTTCAAGAAGTTTTCAGAGATAATGAACAAAATAAGCTTGAGCATTCCTTTCTCAGAGGCAATCATGGAGATGCCGTACTATGCCCGATTTCTTAAAGACATATTATTGAAGAAGCGGAGCTTAACCGGAATTGAAACGGTGAATTTATCTGAGAATTATAGCTCAATCATTCAAAGGAAGCTGCCGCAAAAGATAAAGGATCCGGGGAGCTTCACTATTCTATGTGAGATCGGAAAGGGGCCGACACGGCGAGCTTTGTGCGATCTAGGGGCAAGCATCAATTTGATGCCTTTGTCCATCTTTCAGAGGCTTGGTTTGGGGGAGTTGACCCCTACAACAGTGGTTCTCCAATTGGCGGACAGGTCGATGACGTTTCCAAAAGGTATAATTGAAGACATTCTCGTCAAAGTGGAGAAGCTAGTCTTTCCTGTGGACTTTCTTATGCTAGAGATGGAAGAAGATAATGATAATATCCCTTTAATCTTGGGGAGACCATTCCTTGCTACTGCTGGAGCTATGATTGATGTTCAGAAAGGAGAGCTTAGATTGCGGATGGACAAAGAAGAAGTTCTTTTCAACTTGGACAAAGCAATGAAGATGCCCATGGAGTCGCAGTGTTATAGTATTGACGTGGTGGAGGAGATTGTGAAGGAGGATATGTCTCTGATCTTGTGAAAGGATCCTCTTGAGACATGTTTGATGGAGTCTCTAACTTATTCAACTACGGAGCTTGACGGACTCTCCAACGAGGTATGTATTGAATATCTTGAGAACTTATTTGCTTTGGGTGATGCTAGGTATGCATTGGAGAAAGCTAAGGCTGAGGAAGTGAAAGGGTCTAGGAAGTACTTGCCTTTGGATAACGAGAGCACTCCGATGGAAGTAAAGAAAGGGGAGCTGAAATCGTTACCGGAATACTTGACGTATGCTTATCTTGGTTACAATGAAAAAGAACCATCAGGTGATTCGGAATTCAAGAGGAAGATTGACCCGGAGGAGTCTACACGGCCATGGAATGAAGGTAATTCTAATGATCATATTTTTGTGAGAGAGAAAGGTGTCGTGCTGACTGTAGACAAAGGAAGAGAAGATGATGGCTACTTGAAGCCTCCTAACTTACTACCAGATACCAACAAATTTGAAAGTCCTTACTCTCGTTCTTATCATGACTTTGATCTTGATGGAGATAGGAGTTATTCCAAAATTGAGTGGAAGATTGACAGGAATGAGAAGAGAAAGTTTGAGAAAGGAGATTCTACTAATCGTATGGTGCATAAGAATGGTAAGGTGGTAAGTGTGGATGATAAGAGGGGGAGAAAGTATTGGAAGGTGAGGATGCGACATGATCATCCTCTGATCAAGTAGTCTTCTTATTTGGTACCGTCGTGACTCTCCAACGTTAAACATGAGCGCCTGTTGGGGGCTTTCCCTCCCGTTTTATTATTTTATTTCATTCGTGTGTGTAAGAAATTTTTATATTTGAAGTGATTACTTATCGGCAATTACATCTCTTTGCAAACTTAGTTTCAACTATAGTTTCTACTAAGTTTGGGGGGGTGTGATATACTTAGCTCAATAAGCACCGATAGTATAATCTTTTCTTTGTGATGTTTGTTAGGGGAGTTGGTTTTTGCGCCATATTTAAAATTTTAATCGATTTTGATGTGACGATTTTTTTACAACTTGCCTAATGTTTAGTGGGTTTTGGTTATGTTTTCTTTTACGAAGTTACTCATGAATAATATTTTGTGGAACAATTTTTGATGAAGTTGTGCTCTAGTTGGTACCTAATGATTCGTTTTGAAGTTTGAGGTGTGTAGGGATTGAAGAACACTCAGTTTTGAAGCTTAGAAGGGTGGTTCGACCTGATGCATTTTGGTTCGACCTACAAGTCGAACCTGAAGAAGAACTCTGTCCAGTGAGTGTTGAATACTTGTATGGTTGATTCGGTTTATGGCTTATTGATTTTGTGCATTCATATGTTTATGTGTTAATTTCTATTGATGAAAAGCATGTATAATTTGATAAGTATATTGAGTTCTTGTGAAATTGATCTTAATTATGTGCTATGAGGAGTACTTAGGATTCTAATTACCTATGTGAGGATTTGAGCCTTGATAATCATGCTTGATCATGATTGTTTTATTCTTGAGAGGATCATTCATATGAACGTATTCTAGAACTTGGCTTGGAGTCTTGTGTGAGACTTATGATTGATCAATTGCTAGGACATGATCTTAGGCCATTATTTTGTGATTAAGTTACTTAGCCAAATTTTATCCTTCCTAATGATCTTATTAACCTTTGGATGCCCCGTTGAGCCGTTAAAGCTTTTTCTTTGGTAGCCGAAGTAAATAACCTTATAAACTTTTACTTGAGCTTTGATTAACCTATTCACTGGTAGAGAGAGTTGAGGTGGGTAAGTGTTGCAAAAAGAAAAAGGAAGATAGAATATGGTTGGATGAAAAGAATATGGTTAAATCTTGTTTAGGGGTAGTGCCCGAAACTGGTACCCCGATTGTTTTTATACATGGTGTGTGAAGCTTAGCAGCTGACGGCCTATACATGAGAAGAAGGGTAGTGCCTAAAACCAGTACCCGAGCTGTCCAACGAAAAGATGATGTTGATGCCATGAAATGAAGGAAAATTCAGGAATTTTACAAGTTCAAGAGATGACATTGGAGGAGAACTTGCTGTAAGAAGAAGAAATCAAGAACCTCCAAGGTAACTCTCTACTAGTGTCTTAAGTCACTAAGTCCAAATTTTCCTACCTTTTTCCAAAGAGCCAACATTACAACCCGGAAGCAAGTCCTTTGTGATCCTAGTGAAGAGTTGATTATAAGTTGATTTTTGAGACCTTTGCCAAGCTTATGGTTACGCATAAATATGGATTGATATGAGTGTTTATATTAACCTATATAGTGCCTCACGCACTTGAGTGAAAGAGAGTAAATACTTATCTTGTGAGCTAGATTACTTAGTACTCCTAATGGTGTGTGGTTGGGTTGGTTTTGCATGAGTGATATATATGAAGCAATTAATACTTGTTTGATTTAATGAAGTTGCATGTGTGATATGTGTTGTACTTGAATCTTGGTGAATTATACACGACTCCTGTGGTTTGATTTGGTTGCATCGGGACGAGCAACATGTAAGTTTGGGGGTTTGATAAGTGTGTAAATTCACAAGTTTGGAATCATGTTTTGTGCTAGTTTTGGAGAGTTTTGAGGTGGAAATAGGTGGAAACCCTATATATATTGTGAATTAGCATGAATCAGGTGTTAGTGGAGCTATTTAAGTAGTTTTCATAGCAAAATCGGAGTGGAAGTGCCAAGAATCGAAGAAACAAAGTCGAGACCACGCGAACCGCCAAGGAGAGAGGTGGGTTCGACCTATTGGAGGAGGGTTCGACCTCTCCTACAGGTCGAACCAGCATTGCAAAGTGTGCAGAAGGAAGGTTCGACCATGACTCAAGGGGGTTCGACCTGTCTATCAGGTCGAACCACGGTCGAACCAGTTCGCGAGAAGATAGGTTCGACCACGACGTTGGGGGTTCGACCTGACAGTTGGCCGAACCAGGAGCGAAAATTGTCCAGTGGTGAGGTTCGACATGTGGTTCGACCAAAGAGGGAGAGGTTCGACCTGTACAAGAGGTCGAACCAAGTGCAGAGTACTTCCAGTAGGTGGGTTCGACCTGTGGTTCGACCTGCGGCCGGTGGTTCGACTTGTTTGATGAGGTCGAACCGACGTGCGGGAACTTACCTTATCCAGATTTTCGAGGCCAAAACAGGTGGGATCACTTAAAAAGCCCATTTCAAGCACTAAAGACGTGATTACAAGTATAAAAGGAGGCTCATGCAGTCAAGGAAATCATCACAAAAAGAAAGAAGAAAGGGATCATCATCAACAACACATTACAAGAGGAGAGTAGGAGAGCTGTGACAGAGGTTCAGCTGGAGATTCAAGTAAGATTGGTCCAACTAACCATGATTGTTCTTATATCAATCATGGGCTAGAGCCACTTCGGTAGTTCTAGGGTTCTGAAGGTTTCATGAGTTAATTTGTATTTCGTGTGTATACTCCGTACAACACTACTTGTGGTTTATTTTATATAAGATTGTGCGTTTTTAATTCATACTCATAGTTGTTTTGTGCATCAATAATCGTTGTGTAGAGTCTGAATGCATGACATGGTTATTGGTTGAGTGTGTTCACTAATGAGCAGGGTTTATAGTTATAATTCTAAGTGAAGGAATTCCGAGGTTTTATTAGAACATTCTTATATGAATGTTTATTAATTGAATTGAATTCGGGTTAACAAGTAGGATTAAGAGTATAACTTTATAGTACCTAAAAAGGGAGATCAAATCGGGTTAGAGTACTAAGTGCACGGGAAATAATTGATTATGATAGTACCTAGAAAGGGAGGTAAAGTATACGTCTTGCTCTGAGGATACTCACATGTGTCAAAAGCTTATCTATTTGTGTCTATAGAATAGATTTGTATGGTCTAGCGATGCGCCCATAAACCACAAGGCAGAGTCGGACATCGACACACAAAAATATGAATTAACGAATGAAACTGGATGGCTTGACGAACTACCTATCATCTTATTTGATCACAACTACTATTTTCTTGTTCTTGTTATTTATTTGCTATTTTTATTATTACTTAGTTTACAAACCTACAAATATAATTCTCAACATAGTCATAATTGCTAGAAAATAACAGAAGTAATATTTATCCGTCCCGTGGATTCGATATTTAACTTGGTCACCTTCGAAACTACAATTGATATCCTTCATACTTGGGGATTAAAGTTGTGTGTTGAGAAAACGCCCATCAAATGTGCATTTGAGGTATTTTGTTGTGCTTTAGGTGGAAAAATGATTAAAAGCGCAAAGTTAGAGTGTAATACCCGAGAATTTTCCCTATTTATGTGATAATATAATTTGTATTTTACGTATTTTTATAATTATTTGATAATTATGTGGTAATTGTTTCTACATTTTATTTGTCTTTGCATTTTTATTTGAGACATTTATGATAATAATGGTGACAATTTGTGAATATATATAAATACATAAATATTAACTCGCACTAATTTGGATATAAAATTAAATTATCTCGTGTGTATAAATACATTATTTCTAAATTATTAAGTGTCACATGTGTTCTTATAATAATAATAGTTGTAAGAAAATGTACAAGGTAAGTATATTAATTTGTAAATTTATTATATCTTAATTATTAAGTATTGCACGTATATTTGTAATGGATAATAATAATAATAATAATAACAATAATAATAATAATAATAATAATAATAATAGTGTTGATTAATCCAAAATGGGTGAATAACGTGAGAGACAGTGAATACGTGGATGAATTGTAACCACAATAATAATAATAATAATAATAATAATAATAATAATAATAATAATAATAATAATAATAATAATAATAATAATAATAATAATAATAATAATAATAATAATAATAATAATAATAATAATTAATACATACATACTATTAATAATAATAATAATTAATACATACATACTATTATTAATAAGTTCTATTATTAGTGAGTTGGGGGTGTGGGTTGGTTTAAACCGACTAACCTCACTTACCAACTATATAAACCCATTAATGGGTTTAAATTGTGAAGTTGAGCAGTGGTGTAAAAAATAGAAAAAAAAGGAGAGAGGAAGAAAAGAGAGGGAGAGGAAAGAAAAGAGAGAGAAAGGAAATGAGACGAATTTGTCGGAACGAGAAGGAATGAATTAGTTGTAGTTCTTCAAGACGTCTATAATATTATTACTATTGGAGTTCAGGTAAGTAAAGGTCCAACTACAATGCATAAATATGTTATTGTGTGAATTACTTGTAATTTATTTGTGAAACTAGTTGGGATTTATATGATTGGAGGTAAGTAGAAGTCCATCTACAATGCGTAAACATGTTATGTGTGAATTATTTGTGATTAATATATGATAATTATGTTGTGAATTATTTGTGATTAGTTTAATTACGTTATAAATTATTTGTGATTAATATGTGATACAAGTTGCAGATTTATATTTAAGATATTATTGTTGTTTTATATTTTTTGGTGTATATGATTATAGATTATTCTATATGTGAATATGTGTGATCTTAAATTAAATTATTACCCTATTTTAAACAAATGTTGATATTGATGTCTTAATTAATATGTGATGCATATATAGTTTCTCCTACTTGCATACATATTCATGAAAAGTATTTCTGCAAAATTAATAAGATACTAATGGTGTGTGCGGCCACTATATATGCACTGAGTGACGGAAGGGGCGACCTAGGAAGGAGCGACCTAGGAAAACCCAGAGTAGGCTACCTAGAGTGGGCCACAGACTTAAATTATTGTGAGAGTGAGAGTGATATTCAGTGAGGGGACTTCCGAGCAGCAGGGGTGATTAGCCATTTGTAGTCGGGATGACTAATTAAAGTATTTATCGAACCAAAGGGAGGAAGGTACTAGGGTTTAAGCGATTTCGTGTTTATCATAGTTTTATAGAGATGATCATAAAGGGATGGGATTAATGAAGAAATGACAATTAAACAATGGGATAGATGAATGTAAGATGAATGGAAGATGAATGAATGAGCCAAGTAGATAGAGAATGAGACTAGCAATACTTAAAGCATGAAAAATCTAGGTATCATGCAACAAATTCATATATGTCATGGATTAATAACTAAAGGCCAACACGAATTCCACCTAAACTCCCTCTCGAGATGGATAGGATGTAAATCCTTTACAAGGTCTCAAAAAGGCTCTAAGGTTAGTTATCAATCAAACAATTCCAACTGGGTACTAAGTTCAATTAGAGAGTTCCTTCACATGATCAATTGACCTCTCGATCAAACAAACTGAATGTTCTATCAAAGGGTTCTAAATCTTAAAGGATATTTCTATCTCTTTAAAACTTATAATACACATGAAGTGTATGAAGAAATGATTCAATGAACTATCCTAAACATATAATTGATTTCTCAATCTAATCACATGCCCATGATAATTAATCACACAAATCAACAATACAAATCAAGCAATTAACAATCAATGATAGAAAATTAGCAAATTCAATCAACATATGAATTCAATTGTAAAATACCCAAAATTATCCAACACAATTCATATTGCTAATCTCACAAAAGAGATTAGCCTCTCATAATTTCAAAAAAAATAACATAGACAATTGTATCTCTAAAACCCATGATTGAACTACAAAGAAGTCTACAAAAATTGGAATTAAAACTCCCTTGAATAGTTTCAATGGTGCTTCTCTTCCTCTTCTTGAAATCTCCACTCCCCTTACTTCTCTAATTACTTGGATGATGGATTGGATGGTGGATTCAAGGATGGGTGAATGGGATGAAGGGTAGATGGAATGGAGAGGAAAGTGCGTGTAAAATGGTGTGAATTAGGTGTAGATTGGATCCAGGAACGATTTCTGCCTTATTTTCACGCCAAATGATGTATTTGTGGGCCTAGAACCTTCTGGAAGACGTACAGATCCAAAAACTAACTTTTGACCAAACATGGGTCATGTTCGGTACATTGGTCGTGCTCGGTAGGGCGTGCTCGTTACCTGGGTCGAGTAGGTGCAGCGCAGTCTTACCATTTCGCGCATAACTTCCACATCTGAAATCCGATTGGAGTGATTCTTGCGCTCACATGATTATGTCTTCCTTGGCTTTCTATCCATATAAAGTTCTGACAAAGAGTCCAACATTTGAAAGTATAAAAATTCATATAAAGTGGCACATCATTTTAATCATAACTTTCTCATTTGGACTCCGAATTGAGCTTTGTTTTTTCCTACGTCTTTCTTTTCATGTCTATAATTCATTTTTACCTGAAAATCATATGTTTAACTTCACTTTCACACATTTTTATAAAAATACAAAGCACAACCAAATAGTACACAAATACGAAAGAAATAATACGAAAGTACACATAAAAAGACACTAAAATTTAGGTGAAAATATCACTCATCACACCCCCAAACTTAAAGTGTTGTGCGTCCCCAAACAATAAAAATTATAAAACAAGGGAAGAGAGATTTTCACCTAGGAAAAGACTAAATGAACATAAGTAATAATACATCAATAGTAATAAGAACTACAAATCATGCTAAGTCATCCTACAACATTAGATTTATGACATGAGAAATTAACAAGTTCAATCAAAAGAAAATAAAGTGTAATATAGTCCCTTTTTAGTGCAAGTCTCATATAGGCTATCAATTTTACTCAATACTCTTTTAAGTAGGGTAAATCATCACTCATCAATTGATTGGCTTGACCCGCTATAAGCTTGCTCGTAGACTACATTCACAAACCACCAAAGTTTCCATTAATGATCAAAAAGGTCTTTTCATTTGGATGTAATGATAGGCTCTTTGGTAGGGTAGAAAGAATATGGTAATAGTGACTAAGCAAGTGTAAGTAATCGAAGAAATGGCCAATTTCCTCAACTACTTAACTTTTCTTTCTTCCTTTCTTTTCCTTATTGCTCACAAGCACTAATCATCATAATTATCCTTTGGATTGAACTTCTTATGATGAATACTTCCTTTCTTTTAACTTTTATTTTCTTGAGCATCTTGTTGTTGCTTTGCTCCTTCTCTTGTATTAAAGTTGCATGTACATTCTTGTTTTTGCTCTTTTTATCCTTTTTCTTGCTTACTTACCATTTCCTTTTCTTCTTTTTCTTCCTCATCAAACCTTTCTAGTTACCATCTCCTCAATCACTCACACAAAAAGGTGAATATATAAGGCTCACGTGGGTAATCAAGGCTTGTAATGTGCTAAATTCACAAGAAATAGGCTTGTAGGCTCAAGGTGGTTGACTAGGGATGATGTTCAATGTATGAAAATATTTGGAAATAACTATACATGACAAGGATGGCCTTAAATCATATCACTAATCTCCACTAATCGGACTCGTTCCTATAGTTCTTGAGCAAGTTCTAGCTTATCTAACACAACCAATCCACTCATGAAGAATAACCATGTATGCACGGTTGAGGCTCAAATGCTCACAAGCTTATGCTCGGACCTTAAAGAACTTATTACACCACATTCATCTCTAAATTGAACAAGTTAAATAGAATATGTCAAAATTCGAAAGTGTAGAGATTCTTAATCATAACTTATCATCACTTATCACAACAACATGTCATCACTCACATTCAAAAATGACTCACAACATACTAAAAAAACAAACCACCAAAACGACCCTAAAAATACACACAAAACATATAAGAAAAGACTCACCAAAAGCAACAAAACAAAAACAAATAACATGCAAGAATAAAAATCACCATCACTAACAATAAAGCACACATTCTACATCATCCATTATCAAGTAAGCTCACAATCATCCCAACCTTTGATTGAAAATTAAACCTCCCAAAAACATAACACATGAAGTAGTATGCTAATCTAATCAATCCAAATCAAATCAAATTATGCTAAGCACATAAAAGTGATGAGTGTAAAGTAAACTCCCTCAATAGGCATTTTGTAGTGGAAATGGTTGGCACGAGCTTCCGTATTAATTTCACAACGAATCTCGATTTGATCTCCGGGCTCAATTCGTGCTTCCACTACACTTTATTCATGCTCAACAACTCATCAAAATCATTAGCTCGACAATTGTAATAAGAATATAAACTATCATGTACTTCAACACAACCAATCGGACCAAAATCAATCCCAAACTCATGAGAAAATTTTTAAAATTGCCCCAAAAATATGAAAGGTATATGCCTTCAAGACAAAGTATGTCACACCACGCCATATCCCCCCAAACTTAAATTGAAACAAGAGTTTCGAGTTAAGTTTGCAAAAAGTGGTGTGACTTACCTATACACTTCAAATCTAGCACTTCTCGTATCTCCAATACGCATCTTCCTCACGAGCACAATCAACCTACATGCCAACAATGCAAAACAAAACAAGCATCCTTATTGAAAGCAATAAATAAAGCAATAAAGATAATGATGAGTTGCTTCCCATCTAGTTTTAACGTCTTCAATTTGGACGGAATATGGAGAACTCATCGGAATGGCCACGGATATCTTTCGTCCTTGCTATCAAATTTTAACCGTTGTGCTTCTTCCTCTAGTATGCACTTGTGGCAAGTAACGACCTCCGTTGCTTCCTTCGAGTATGGCTTTAAAAAAATTCAACTCTCTTGAGCTTACACTCCATTGTCCTTTCCATTCTTGAACACCATTTATTTCTTCTTACCAAATAAACTCTCAACATCTCTTCGAGTTCTCTTTTGTTCCTAAGGATGTGAGAAGAATCAATGGGTAAGACAAAATCAATGTAAATAATATTTTGAAATTCAAAGCAGCTTAAAGAGTGTAAAGGTTTAGAAATGCTCATTTCACTCTTCAAGTTATCATCACTTGCTTCTTGACTTTGTTCCTCTTCATCAACATCATTTGCCTCAATAGGCTCTTCAAACACCTCATTTGATTCTTTATCTCCATACATTTCTACTCTCTCCAATTCTTTTTCAACTTTACTCTCCTCTTCAAGTTCTTCAACTTGTTGAAAATTGGTCAAAGCACTTATAATTTGGCTTACTTGATGCTCCAAGACTTCGAACCTCTTCTTAGTTGCCTCATCTCTTTTCTTGTCCTCCTCAAGGCTTGCTTCCATCATCTCAATCAAGACTTCTACGGATGATTTTTCTTCCTTAACTTGTTGAAACTCTCTTCCCTCTTGGTTGTCAAAATTCCAACCTTGAATTGGTGGATAATTCCCTTGAAAACTTCTTTCATAATTGTTTAAAAAATTTCCTTGAAAATCATCAACTCCCATGAAAGAAGCATCTCCTACTTGATGGTTAGGCATCCTCCACTCTTATTGCTCCATAAGGCTAGGAATCGACACACCTTGCACATTTTGACCACCCCCCCAAACTTGAACTAGGCAAGACTTGACCATAAGTACCTTAATTTATCATCCTTATTTGTCTTGCAAATTCCAAAGTATCGGATGTAATTATCTCGGAGGATTCATTTTGAAAAAAACTTGATTGAGGATTTTGACCTTCATCACTACCTTGAGTACATCTTCTATATAATTCCAATAAGGCATAATTTTGGAACGGAGGTGAAAAGTTGGTGTTGGAATTTGGTGAAGAATAAGCACATGCTTGATAAGGGTGGAATGTATTTGCATTGTAAGCTTGTTGCCATTCTCCATTTCTTCTTTGATTGTAGTATTGAGAGTTGTCTTGATCCATTTGGAAATTGTAACCATAGATGCTCTCATACATGTAGCCTCTTGATTGTGGAGGTGGAACCCTTGCAATTTGATTCCCAAAAAAATCACTCAAGTATTGGTTCCAACCTTCCATTTTGATGTTGGTTTCAAAGCTTACTACAACTCTTCTTCAAACTTTCTATTTTTGGCTTTGATCCCCCTTCTTCTTCTCTCAAGGTAGTTTCCACGTACCTATCAAAACGAAAAAGTGAGATCAAAAATTTTCCAAAGCAAATAATAAAAAGCAATAAAAATATCTGTAGTAATACTAATCGAAACACTACTTCGTTAAACCACTAGCAACCGTTGCCTCCCCGGTAACGGCGCCATTTGATTAGCCATTTGTAGTCAGGATGACTAATTAAAGAATTTATCAAACCACAGGGAGGAAGGTACTAGGGTTTAAGCGATCTCGTGTTTATCATAGTTTTATAGAGATGATCATAAAGGGATGGGATTAATCAAGAAATGACAATTAAACAATGGGATAGATGAATGGAAGATGAATGAATGAGCCAAGTAGATAGAGAATGAGACTAGCAATACTTAAAATATGGAAAATCTAGGTATCATGCACGGAATTCATATATGTTATGGATTAATAACTAAGGGCCAACACGAATTCCACCTAAACTCCATCTCGAGATGGATATGATGTAGATCTTTTACAAGGTCTTAAAAAGGCTCTAAAGTTGGTTCTCAATCAAACAATTCCAACTAGGTACTAAGTTCAATTAGAGAGTCCCTTCACACAATCAATTGACCTCTCGATCTAACAAACTGAATGTTCTATCATAGGGTTCTAAATCTTAAAGGATATCTCTATCTTTTTAAAACATATAATGCACATGAAGTGTATGAAGAAATGATTCAATGAACTATCCTAAACATATAATTGATTTCTCAATCTAATCACATGCCCATGACAATTAATCATGTAAATCAACAATACAAATCAAGCAATTAACAATCAATGATAGAAAATTAGCAAATCCAATCAACATATGAATTCAATTGCAAGATACCCAAAATTATCCAACACAATTCATATTGCTAATCTCACAAAGGAGATTAGCCTCTCATAATTTCAAAGAAAATAACATAGACAATTGTATCTCTAAAACCCATGATTGAACTACAGAGAAGTCTACAAAAATTGGAATTAAAACTCCCTTGAATAGCTTCAATGGTGCTTCTCTTCCTCTTCTTGAAATCATCACTCCCCCTTGCTTCTCTAACTACTTGGATGATGGATTGGATGGTGGATTCAAGGATGGGTGAATGGGATGAAGGTTAGATGGAATGGAGAGGAAAGTGTGTGAAAAATGGCGTGAATTAGATGTAGATTGGATCCAGGAACGATTTCTGCCTTATTTTACGCAAATGATGTATTTGTGGACCTAGAACCTTCTGGAAGACGTACAGATCCAAAAACTGACTTTTGACCGAACATGGGTCATGTTCGGTACACTGGTCGTGCTCGGTAGGGTATGCTCGGTACCTGGGTCGAGTAGGCGTAGTGCAGTCTTACCGTTTCGCGCATAACTTCCACATCCAAAATCTAATTAGAGTGATTCTTGTACTCATGTGATCCTCTATTTCTTGGCTTTCTATCCATGTAAAAATCTGACAAAGAGTTCAACATTTGAAAGTGTAAAAAGTCATGCAAAGTGACACACTATTTTAATCATAACTTTCTCGTTTGGACTCCGAATTGAGCTCCGTTTTTTCCTACGTCTTTCTTTTCATGTCTAGTGATTGGGGTTCCTTCACATCCTGAGAATTGTATATATAGATGACGACCTGTTGGGCAGGTGTAATGAGCTTCTTTGAGATCAATCTCGAAATTATATAAATAAAAAGGAAATAAAGAAAGAAATGAAAAAATATTTATTTATTGGTTAAAAAATAGGATCGTGACATAAAGCCATGGAAGAAAGAATTATTTTGGTGTAAGAATCATTCAAATCGGAGTTCGGACGAAGAAGTTATGCTCAAAATCGTGAAGTCGCGCAGCTGCAATCGGGAATTTCTGAAATTTTTCGAAAATTAGCCCATCTTTCCTATTTCCTTGAGCAAAATTAATTCCCTTATCACATAATCCTGCATGATTCCACCATATCTTTTTGGATATTTTATTTCTTTATTTGATTCTCTTCTCACACCTATATATATTTCACATCATCATTCATGCCCTACACCACCTCCAGGGGGATCACCCCTCTCCCACACCATCCATCATCCACATCCATCACTGTGAAGATTTGTCTCATTTTTTCATCCATCACTGTGAAGATTCATCTGTAGAATTAAGAAGGAGAACTAGGAGGATTTGAAGAGACGGAAGAAAGAAGGAAGGAGATCTCTACACCAAGGATTTTCCTCATTCTTTTCTTCTTATTTCTCATTTTCCAAACTATGAGTAAGATCTATCCAACCCCGATGCGTATTGCTTGTAACACCATGGTCTAGAGTCTTTTCGGTAAATCTAGGGTTTTGAAGGTTTTATGAATTAATTAAATTCTCTTGTGTACTCTCTGACAACACTACATGTGAATTATTTTATATTTGATTGTGCTTTTGAAACTCATATTCACGATCGTTTTGTGCATCTTCAACTGTTATATAGAGTTTGAATATATATCTGGTTGTAGATTGAATGCGTTCATTATTAAACAGTGTTTTATATTATGATTCTAAGTGAGTGAACTCTGAAACTTCATTAGAACTGTCTTATATGAAGTTTTATTAATTGAATTAATTTTTGAGTTAATAAGCAGGATAAAGGGATTAATTTTATAGTACATATAAAGGAAGATCATATCGGGTTAGAGTACCAGAGAAATGAAAAATAATTGATACTGATAGTACCTAAAAAAGGGGTGAAATTATTCTCTTGATCCAAGGTGATTCACATGTGTTGCACGTATATTTACTTGTGTCTATAGAGTAGATTTGCATGATTTAGTGATGCGTCCATAGTCCATAAGGTAGAGTCGGCCAGTACACTTGAGTAAAACTAAATTACCCTAAATCTACCTATTCTCCATACTTGAGATACTTTCGTATTGTTCTAGTGCTATTTTATTTTAATTGTTATTTAATAATTTTGTTAGTAGATTAATAATTCAATCCTCAATCTTATTGTTTCGTCTTAATTAATTTAGTTAATAATTAAATTGATAATACTCTGTCCTGTGGGTTCGATATTAAACTTGGTCTCTTGCCTAAGCTGCAATTGATATCCTTAATACTTTGGGATTAATTTTGCATGCAAAATAAACACCCAACAGGAATTTATACATATCTAACGTAGCGAAAAGACAGAAAGAATTACCTTACACCGTAGACTGCATAGAGAAAATGATCTAAAGAAACGAAGAATGTTTTCTTGATTTTTTTGTTATATTTCTATGTCTTGTCTAGACGTCGTGTGAGCGATGGTCCTTTAAACATCTCAATCCGCAATCTCTTCTGAAATAATTTTGGCCGATTGTTTCTATCGCAAAATTGGGATTTCAAGATTTTAGACATCGCATGAATTTTTTTTTCTCTCCACACTATTTTCTTATGAAAATTTCGTGACTTATTATTTTTTGGGATTGCTGATATAACTTATTTATAGGCAAAGATAGGGATCAGGAGGAGAAATTATAAGCGTTGGGTTCCCATTGGACTTAGGCATTAAAGTTTATAAAACTTATACCTTAAGCCCAATTATAATAATTCAGTCCGCTAAAGAATTAATATTGCACTACCACTTATTAACCATTTTGTAGTAGGGATGACCAATTAAAACAAGTTATCGAACCACAGGGAGATCGGCACTAGAGCTTAAGCGAGATCACGTTTATCGCAATTTTATAGAGACGAATCATCAATGGGTAGTTTGATCAAATAAGAATATAAATCAATCAAAGCAAGCAATGATTAGCAAACAAAATAGATGGATGAAATGAGTGGTTTTCCAAGTTGAGTAAAAGTGAGATTAACAATATTTAAAAAGTGGAAATCCTAGGATAAATGCATCAAATTCATATTATCATGGGTTTAGACTAATGGCCAACACTAAGTTCACCTAAACTCCCTCTCAAGATGAATATGATATGGAATCAAGCTCAATGGATTGGTTCTCACTCAAACAATTCCAACTAGGTACTAAGCTTGAGGTAAGAGTCCCTTCACATGATTAATCAATCTCTCGATCAAACCAATCACATGTTCTATCAAAGGGTTCTAAACTCTAAAAGATTTCTCAATCTCTTTACAATTTATAATGCACATGAAGTGTTTGATGAAATGATTCACTTAATTATCCTAAGCATATAATTGATTTCTCAATCTAATCACATATCTAAGATAACTAAACACACAAATCAACAAAACAAATCAAGCAATTAATAATCAATGATAGAAAATCAATTAACCCAATCAACATATGAATTTAAATACAAAAATCCCAAAATTATCCAACAATTCTCATGTTGCTAATCTCACAAGGGAGATTAGCCTACCATATTCATAAAGAAATTAACATAGACAATTAAATCCTAACAAATCATGATAAAACTATGAGGTTTAACACAAAGATTGAATGAAAACTCCCTTGATCTATCTTCAATGGTGATCTCCTTCCCTTCTTTGCACTTTCCTCTCTTTCTTGTTCCTTTTCCTTCACTTGGATGTAGAAATTGATGGTGGGATGATGATAGATCCAAAGGATGAAGAATTGATGAAGATGATGGTGTGGAATGGAGAAATGGTGTGTGTGTAGGGTCCAAAAATGAATCTCTCTTCAAATGTTGAATAAATAGGTATTTATACCCCTTGGGAAGCTTCTAGAAGTTTCTGGAAATTTTCTGATCCCAATACCTACACGGCTCGTGTGCAGCACACGGCTACAGGAGTGGCCGTGTTGGTGTTTCTGATGCTCGCACATGGCCTTTCTGGACAGGGTCTTGTTTGGTGCACGGCCCGTGTTTCTGTACACGGCCGGTGTTCTGCACTCGGCCATAGGGGTGGCCGAGTTGGTGTTTCAGGCGACAGTGTATGGCCAATTCCGATAGGGCCGTGCGCTGTACACGCCGGTGTTCTTGCTGCCCTGTTTCCTCTTTCACTGTTTTAGCTCGTTCTCCCTCGTTTCAACTCCGAATTGAGATCCGTTTTTTCCTACGTCTTCCTTATCATATCTAGCATCCAATAAAAATATACATTTCCATAAAAATATAGTTTTAAGCTCATTCACACATATTTCCATAAAAATACAAAACACAACCAAATAGAATACAAATATAGATAAAATGACACGAAAACACATATAAAAAGACACTAAATTTAGGTGAAAATATCACTCATCAACCACCCTAATCCCAAATTATGTTATGGGCTTCTTAATATAAGCTTGTTTATCTCCCGTGGTTAAGATATTCAATGTCCACTAATTAAATGAATTACTGACAAGTCAATTAATTAATCTCTAATTTCAAGAGTAGTACTTTATTATCATGTCGGATTAAATCTATCTGTAGGGTTTACATGATAATCCTTATGAGCTCTTCAATGGGACATCATCGACTTAAATAACTTGGACACATATTTCTTCTACAATCAACAACAAATCATACAGATAGTACCAACTCCCAACTCACTGAGCATATTGATTTAATAAATATATCTCACCCATTGGTGAATCAAAATAAATATTGAATTACGTACGTGACGAGGTTATTATATATGGATTAAGAGTATGAACATTTGTAATAACTGAGGTCTTATTCTTTTATATAATCAGTACAAATTGAACAACTTCAAATGGTTCTGCTTAATACACACAAAGTACACCACACACTATATTATCTATAATATAAAATAAATGAAAAATTTTAACTACATATAAACATATTATAAGATGCAATTATTTGATCAATAATTTTCATTTCAAAATATTATTATAATACTCCCTCCGTCCCAACTTCAACTTCACACTTTCCGTTTTGGTCCGTCCCAATTTCAACTTCATATTTCCATAAAAGGAAAAGGTACATAACTAATATCCCTCTCATATACTTTAATTTCAAAATTGCCATCACCTTTTTAACACACATAACATACTTTATCATTTATTTATTACCCAAAAATACCAAACTACCCCCAAAAGTTACTCAAAAAGTGCTTTTTCTTAATTTGCGTGTATACAGTAAATATGAAGATGAAAATGGGACGGAGGGAGTAATATTTATACAAAAGTTAGATTTTTAATATACAATCCATCACTAAATTCAACTAATATGAGGAAAACCTATTTCATTTTGATTAATTTTAAAATCATACGTGACAAAGAGATTGCATGAGAGAAATTGAAGAGAGCTTTGTGGGTTCTTGAATTTAGACGTATTAAGAGTTTATAAGTTTGGGGGCGGATGTATTGAGTGTTTAAAATAATTAAGAAATTTTAATTGGTAGTTTTAAGTGAAATATATTGGTTCGGGTGTAAATTTCTTATTTGTTACCAGTCACTTAGAGACTTTTTTTACACTTTTAAAATAATTATCAATTTTATTATAAAATATCACTTTTCTTTATATTATTTCATTAAATAGCATTATCATTTTTTATTAATTGAGTATTACTTTTCATTTTAAAAGTTATCAATATGTGAGGCGAAGTTTTTGCCTTTTTTAATTTAGCTAATCGTAATTATTTTATGCAATGACTTGTGTGAGACCGTCTCACGTAAGACCTTACGTGACACGGATAAAAAGTAATAATTTTGTAAATAAAAAGTAAAATTCAATTTATAAAAAATGATAATGCTATTTTATGCACACTTTATAATATAAATGAAAAATGCTAATATTTTAGGGCAAATCTTGTGTGAGACCGTTCACATATATATACCCTTACGTAATAAGGATAAAAAGTGATAATATCATTAATGAAAAGTGATACACAATTGATGAAAAGTGATAATAGTGAATTATTTCAAGAACAATTTATAATACAGTATAAATAAAAAGTGATAATATTTTATAGCTAAAGTGATAATAATGTTATCACTTTTTATCTACGTAAGGATTTATCGCGAGACGGTGTCACACAAGTCAAAGAGTATTTTATCATAAAGACAAAGTCTCTTGTGAGACGTTACTTCCATGAGACGGTTTATGAGACGTGTTAAAGTATGTCGATTATTTAGATAAAGTATGTTTAATGGTTATTAAAGTATGTTTTTTAAAGTATGTTGGATTATGCATTAAAGTATGATTTTAGTATGTTATAATTTGATTTATTATTGGCATACTTTAATCACAAATAAGCATACTTTATCTATAAATCACAAATGAGCATACTTTATCTATACAACTAGCACGAAATCCGTGTACTACGCGGGATCATTAAATTGCTTCCTTTAAAATTTTAATATTAATATAATCTAATAAATTTAAAAGTTTAAATTGCATTAGATGAAATTTGGCGTAATTTTTCTATAAATATAAAATAAATATTGAATAGTATAAAAATACATTAGCATAAAACAACCATTAAAGGAAAATATATACAATAACCAAATACTCATTCGTCCATCGAGGTATTTATTTACTTAATTTCACGTGAATTAAAATGCATTATTATTTTATAAAGCCATTTGTTGGCTGATAATTTGATTTTGAATTGAAGGATTTGAGGTTGAATTTTACGTGCATTTTTATTAAATTAAATCTACCGTTGGTTCATGTTGGAATGTTATGTATTTGAAATTCATCGCTTTCATTTGTTAGTTTAATTTAGAGATAACTTCCAATTTTTGTAGGTTCATGTTGGAATGTTATGTATTTGAAATTCATCACTCATGTTGGAATGTCATGTATTTGAAATTCATCACTTTCATTTGTTAGTTTAATTTAGAGATAACTTCCAATTTTTGTAGGTTCATGTTGGAATGTTATGTATTTGAAATTCATCACTTTCATTTATTAGTTTAATTTAGAGATAATTTCAATTTTTTGTAGTTGGTAGCGTTATTTTTTAGAAGCCTTAAAAATTTCCATACAGGCTGTAGCACTACTTATGAATGCTGAAATGGTTCTATAAATTTTACATATCAAATTACGTTATCCAGAATAATAAAATTGCAACAACAAAATAGAAAATGACATTCATTTTATAGAGGGCGTAATATAATAATGAAAATAAGAGGATATATATTGGGTAGTATAGTAATTATTGAGATATACTAAAAACAAAAAAAGATAAAATGCTGCTAAGAGCAAGACAACTTAGTTCTAATAGCTAGGAAATTTTTGCAAGTGCTCAAAGAATAGATGTTACTTCTAAACCTCAATATATCTAGGACCACAATAGTAAAACTAAACTGAGAGATAGTATGGATCAGCTGCTTTGAACTCGAATAGACTCCTTGGAAGCACTCCAGTGCATGTTTGCTAGCTGAATATATAGTTATGAGCCTTAACATCAATCCATGTGGCGTAAGCCCGGAACCTCGATCATTAAAAAAAAAAAAAAATTGCACCACCATATCAGCAGATCATAACAACCCATAAAATAAATTCTACAACAACATTCTTGGCATGTATCATATGATGAGGTTGGTAGTTGGTTATATGCACCAATACCATACCATGTAATCATGTGAAGTCAAAAGTACTCATTGTTACATGTATTATGGATATAAACTTATTAGAAAACAATGATCTTAGAACAAAAAAATGATATTAGATCAGTTATTATGGTGGATGCAAGTTATCTATCAATATATGTATGTATTTGCTTCTCCACTGCATATATTGACGCAACGGAAATAGAAAAGAATATCTCACGCTCAGCTGCAGCAAATTGATCATTATAGTAACCGTGAAATGAGAAAAGATGGTCATTTGGTCAAGAAAAATACACACTATTTATTCATTATATTTTGTTCAAGAGAAAATGTTATAGAATCCATTGACACCATTAACAATTCTAACCACTAACAATTTATATTGTTAGCATGACTCAATCTAAATTTGAAGACATGAGAAAGATATTTCTCATCCTATATTATCTATTTATTACAGCCCAATTTGGTCCTTAATAAGTCATGAGAAAAATATTTCTCATCCTGCATTATCTATTTATTACAGTCCATCTACGACTTCACTCGGAGACCCCCAAAATCATTGATCACGGTTGTAACAAAAAACCTTACAAAATGGGTATCATAACCATCATCACTCTCTTTGTTAAATCTCTATTAATTCACTAATCAAACGGAAGATAGATCACGAATTATAACAAAATTCCACAATAAATTTTCATGAATTGTTCGAAAAAAGTGGCTAAACTAAAGGCAGGAGTGCAAGTACCTTCTTCTCAATGGCGGCAGGAGTTTGCTTGCGAGGAATCAAGAGGGAAGAGCTCTGGTTGCTTGTTAAAGCTGCCATTGGGATGAACATCGTGCCGTTTCTTGAGAAGATTATCTTCCCTTATACTCTTCCTGATCTCGACCAAAATAATCTTCCCTCTGCCGCTGTGCCTCTTCGGCATCAACACTTATCTTGTAGTCCTTCTTCCGCACCTCCACCTTTCGGCCGCAGCGACATCTTGACAGGGCTATGGCCCAAGTTGTTTCCTTTTTCTCCGCTCGATGGTTAAGCGACTGTCCGAAGAATATCCGAAAAGAGAAACAAAGGAAAGTTTAAAAGGTCTATATATCAACACACAGAGTAAAAAGAAACTATAGTAGTACTATGCTGACAACAAAAAGAAATTCCCCCCATGCGTTTTATCTTTATATTCTGAGAATGTATTGCTAAATTCAATTGTTTGGTACTCAATGCATTCAAAATCTTGCATGTACAATATTCAAGTTTGAATATATATTTATAAGTTTATAGGTAACCTGCCAAAATGTATAAGATAGATGATCATCACACATATAAGATAGATGATCACACAGAGAATATGAATGTGCACATCTTTATCCCAGTTATAGTAAATGAAATTAACATTTAGGAAATTAACTAACAAAGACACGACATTGAAGAAAGATCAAGGAGCCAGGCGACGGACGAAATCATTCCAGACGCAATTGAGCATCAAGTGCATCTAGGTTTTCAAGATTAAATAAACGCAATTGAACATCAAGTTCATCTAGGATTTTAAGATTAAACTTCACTGATTTACCCCACATTATTTATCTCAGTATATAATATTTGCTATGTCCTGTAATTTTAAGTATACATGCTAGCAGCAGCTAAAATATATTTTTGAAAATTTGTGTAACACGGAATTATCAACATCAAGCAAGCTGCATCATGCAGATTATTATCCTTTCTTAGACACCAAAAATTATAGGTTAAAAACCAAAAATCCTAGATCAAAATTTAGCAAGAAACAGATGAAACAGAAGATCAATGTACAACAATATATAAATATACAGTTCAACAAACACCTTGTGTGTATAAATTTATTCTTGTTGGCATATTGCAAAGGGGCGAACTATCACCTCGTCAAACATACTATGTGTACTTTCTTCTCTAACCAAATAAATAATAAATAATAAATAATTATAATAATAAAATTTATAAGACCTAAAACAATAGTATTAATATATTCGATGGATTACTAAAAAATTAAAAGAATATACCCCAGAGACAAAAAAAAACAACTTACCTGTTGTTTGACCTTTATTACTCTTGGCTTCTCTTGCAAACTCAAGAAGGTGTTCTGCAAGATACATCGGCAACTGATTCAGATACTTGTATCTCAAAGAGCATGATAAAATTGGGCCAAATGTATTCTTATTGTTTTCATTGTTATCACAAAATTGTTTTATTTAGAGAGGTCAGTGAAGTGCTAATAATTCCAAAAAATTAAAAGCATATTAAAAAAACGAAATAACTTATCGATCGTTCTCAGAGTAGATGTCGCAATGGGTGAATTCTTAGTCATCTTCGTTCCTGTTAACCCTTTAATTTGAATAAACTTTGCACGGAATTTTCTGCATAAATTATGAATTTTGGTCTTGAACAAAATAAGATTAGAAAGAATTTTTGGTAAATCGATGAGGAGAAGATGAACACTTACACAAATCTGAATCTTAAAACCCTAATGGAGACGGCAGAGGGCGGCGAACAATGGAAAGGAAGCGGTGCCACTGTCCCCAGAAGGAGTGTGAGGCGGCGTAGACCATAACTTCATTCATAGAAAAAATATAACGGGGAGAGAGACGTGGGAGAGAGAGAGAGACATGGTTGAGTGACCCTAACTCCATTTGTAAAGCCAAACACCGAGAACTTAGTGGCGTTAAAAAGAGATGGAAAAAAAAATCAGAGAAGCCCAAAAAGAATGACGCATCAGCGTTGAAATTCCTATGGTGCCGACACATCAGCAATAAAATAACCCTCATTTAATGGTGAAAAAAATATAGAAAAGCCCAAAAAATAACAAATCAGCGTTAAAATTATGTGAACTTGACAAATCAGCAATAAATTTCTGTACAGTTATCACCTCGTATATAGAAAACCCTCGTTTAGTATAATAAAGATAAAGATAGCAATAACCAAGTATTTAATAATGGGTAAGATTTGTGTGATGCCGTTTAATGTAAGAACAGGTGATAATATTGTTATCAATTTCGTTATAAAATGTTATCACTTTTTATTTATATTATAAATTGTTCATGAAATAGTTTCTGCATCATTATAACTTTTGCTATAAAATATTAACACTTTTTATATTAAGTGAGACAGTCTCACATAAGACCTACCCTCTAATAATAATCCTGAATGGTTTTAAGAATAAACTGCGTTTATTAAAAGGCGATTACTTGCACCCCCAAAATTATTATATATATCCCAAAAATATATAAATTGAATCATCCTTAACTAAAAAGACTTAATTACCCTTATAAATCTTATATTTGTTTGGTTGCAACAATCAAATAGAGTAAAATCAGAATTCATATATCTTATATATTCGGTTGTAACAACCAAACAGAATCAGAATTGTGATTCTGTTAACAAAATCAACCTAAGGCATTGTGATTCTACTCGGTGAACTTTCATAATAGAAGAAATTGTGAATTGTAGGGAAATGTAAAAGTCAGATAATGTAATATAGAGTTTCAAGCTTCAAAGGCTTGTTAAATAATTTAGGGGCGGATCCAGGATTTAAAAACTGGGGGTACGATATATAACTATAAAAATACTCCCTCCGTCCTGCTTAAAAATGGTCATTTGCTTTTTGTACGTATATTAAAGAGTATTATTATTTTATGTGTTGTGAGTAATTGTATTAATAGTGAGTAGTGGGTCACATGTGGGGCCTTTTTACTAAAACTAAAAAATGGGGACATTAGGATGAGACGCTCAATATAATAAAATAGGAACCTTTCGGTGAGACATATGGAGTTTTATAAATTTACAATTAAATTTGGGTAACAAACGATTGAGGAAAATTTAAATGATTTAATCTAACATGGACATTAATATGTTATATATATACATGAATGAAGAAACACCAAGGTTAAAATAAAATAAAAATATATAAAAAAAGATGTAGTATAACCTTAAAAAAATATGTTTGATATATAAAATAAGATAATTAAAATAAAAATGTAGGAAAATAATACAAATATAAATAGAGAAAAGGATTAAAACATAAAAAAAATTATGAAAATAATATAAAAGTACAATAAATAAATAAAAAGATAAAAGGAACAAATAAAATAGTTAAAAAAATATAAAGAAAAGGATTAAAATATATAAGGAAAGTCGGCATCTTGGTTCGAACTCCCAATCTCAAATCTCAAATCTCAAATGGAAAAAATGCGCCCCCAACCACCAAGCTATTGATAATTTAGTGTATCATATGCTATATATATAATATTTATTTTCAAATTTGGGGTACAGCTGTACCCACACATACCTTAACTAGATCCGCCTCTGGTTAAATTATTGCAAAGCCAAACAGATTATGTAGTATAGCATGCGTGGAAGATATAATGAAAATTAATGCGAAAAAAATAAAAGTTTAAATCAAGAAAGAATGCCTTGATCCATGATAAAGCAACTTCTGTCTCTTGCACAGAACACGTGCATGCGGTTGTACCATGGAAAATATTTCATTGTTTAACTCTGCACACATCAGGTTATTTACAATCAGCGTAAAATCATATGATGATGTGATGGAAAACAAATACAACACATCAATTATTCACATTGTTTAACTCTAAACGATAAATTTGCAATGTAAAATGGAACCTTATGAGAAATTACTGGATATTGGCTCAGTTTCATCGAGCGAGGGATAAAGTTCTTCAAAGTTGTCACTGTTAGCATTTTCAATCAAATCTTGTACCACTTCAGTATAAAATCTCACGTTTTTAGAACATGACTTGTTTCTGATGTGTCCCACTTCAGCATAAGGATATCTGTTGCAATCACAAAGAAGATTCGAAGAAATAAGGTGATTATCCCAAACCACTATGCATAGAGGGTATGCAACACTTCATATGAGCGATAGCACTCTTGGTCCTATCATTCCATTTATTATACTATCTAAATATGGGACCCCACTTGTCAGCAATCCAACCCCCATATCTACAATTATAAAAAAATGAGTCAATTAAAATGCGAAAAATATATACATCAAATCTTAGAAAACTACGATTTCTTACCGTTCATGAGATATTACGACACTCCGAAATCGGAAACTACAACAATGGAGATCCAAAGAGTCTAAGGGAGAGAGACCACATACTAATGTAGATGGATAAAATTGACTGAGTGATGGATCGACTCATCTTACATTCGTCTCATAAATAACCAGTCTCACAACATATTGTCTATACGGCAAAAGTAATACTTAGTTTTAGAAGTGATAATTGGTCGCACTAGAGGGTCTAGACGAGACTTGTTCATTATTTTATTACTATGAACTTATTTATTAAAATTTTATTTGTGGTATTGAACGTTGGCACATAAGCACGTTCTAGAAGAAAACCATGGCTCCTCCCCCTGCTTAGACTATCCCTATTAACAACTAATAATAACCCATCCTAACAATATAATATTCATTTATCTCTCATCTACATACACAACCTACAACTCAACCCAATTTTAATTTTTCTTTACTCCATCAACAACCCAACTCAACCTATCATTTCAATAAAATATTTATTTCTCTCTCATCTATATATATACACACCACATTTATTAATATAAAATTATATTATTAGTTAAAGACTTATTAATTACATTTAAAATTATATTAATAATTTTATATTTAAAATTCAATTTTAATCCCACAATTAAATAATAAAATTATTTTTGAAAATATACTAAAAATAATATATAAATACAATAATTATATAATAATTACAAAATATATAATAATTTATTTTATTTATAAATTTAAAAGGGAAAATAAGAATTTAATTTTTTTAAAGAAACCCTGTGTAATTATTTTTCAAATATTTAAATTATATAAAAAGAGTTATTTAAATTAATAATACAGTGATGGAGTATGTCATAATTTTGGAGCAAATGTGGTTGTGTCAGAGGTTGTCATACAAGTCGTCGCATACACTCAACGCCAACCGGTTGAGCCTCATTTTTATTTTCTTTTTTTTTTTTAATTCCTCAAGTTTGTCGTATATGGACGACCGGTTGCCGATAAATGTAGTCTTAGTGACCACTGTTGACTATTTGACATGGATCAAAACAAAATTGAGAAGCTTTATGAATATATAGATACATCGAATTCAATAAATAAAAATAATTAAATTAGATGAAAATAAGCTATTTTTTATGGATTTCTGAGACACATATAGTATTTTTTATTTATATTTAAAATATATTAATTTTAATTTTGCATTTGTATTGAAAGACTTTTTTTTAGAAGTATATTCATACATAGTACTCCAACTTCATAATTATTAGTCGCAAAAATATTTATATTTAAAAAAGGAGACACCCTCTATATTTAAAAAAAGAGACACCCTTTTGTGATACGGATCGACTCATCACTGAAATATATTTATTATATTAATAAAGTATATTTATTTGTATTTAAAGTATATCAATAATGAATTACTATTGTAACACGTTAAAATCATACTTTAATGCATAATCCAATATAATTTAAAATATATATTTTAACAATCATTAAACATACTTTATCTATATAACAGACATGATTTAACACATCGCACAAACATTATCACACATAAGTAACATCCCACGATAAACTTTGTCTTTAAAAATTTACACTTAAGTTTTAGTGTGTTATTTGTTTGAGTTTTATAAATCAAATTATGAATAAAGTTTTGATTTTCAAACTCACGAATATATATGTTAAAATAAACGAGTTACTCAATATGATTGATTTAACTCATGATTACTTAAGCTCTAATTCAAGTTAGTCCCATGCTTGATTGACAATGTACTGAGTTCGCTCAGTTCGATTTGACTCAACAATAATAATTATAATAATTAATAATTTTAGTATTAATTATTATAAATATTACATTATTTTAATATAATTATTATTGAATGTATTAATAAATATAAAACATATTATTTAAAATATGGTTCGAAAAGATTTGACAGAGCTCGATAAGGTTTAATAAGTTCGCTCGTTTGGCTTAATGAGTCAACTCGAGCTCGAGCTCAGTCGAAATATTTTTGAATCGAGTCAAGATCATTTTTAGACTTGATAATTATTCGAACTCGCTCGACTCGTTTAACAAACCTACTCACACATAGGTTTTAAAAATCATTTCACAAACATTTACTCCCTCCGTCCCGGGAAGTATTTCACGTATTGGTGTGCGCGGAGTTTAAGAAAATTTTGTATTTTTATGTATAAAGTAAGAAAGAGAATATATATTTTAGTTGATTTAATGAAAAAGGTGTGTAAAGTTATTGAGAGATGTGAAAAAAGTGTGTAAAGTTTTTGGGAGATGTGAAAAAGCAAGTATTATATTGGGATATGTGTAAAAAGTGAGTATTAGTATAATGTATTTTTACCAAATTTAGTAAAAGTAAAGTGTGAAATACTTTGAGGGACGGATGAAAAAGGAAAGTGTGAAATACTTTGGGGGACGGAGGGAGTATAAACTTTATTCATCTCTAACTCTCCCACTTGGTATAAATTATCTCTCATAATTTTTTTTTCTTTCCCTCTATTAGCTCATCCCTTCTATCACATCAATTAATATCAAACACATATTCTACACATCTTTTCACACATTAAATTGACATTAAATTAAAACTTACCATATGCAATAAATCATTTTTACTTGGAATTGAATAAGGAAGGTTCTCATATCAAGATCCAATTTTTAATTTAGGTCTTAATTTTATTCTCTATTTTAGAAATGTTTCATTTAAAGGTTCAATTTATCTTTTTTCTCAAATAAAGGCTTATCGTGATTTTATTTTTTTCCGATTCAATATATATTATAAAATAATATAAAATATTAATAAAAACAACATATATTTAATTTTATGATTTGATTTGAAGGTGTATAATAATATTTTTAAATTATTTTGCATGACTTGAAATGAAAATATAAATTTCATGATAAGTCTTAAAATTAAAAAAAAATAACAAATATAAAAAACTAGGCCTTAATTAATTTGAAACACTTATAAAATCAGGTCTTATTTTGAGATCTAACCTAAACCCTTCGTGTGGGCTCGCCGCGCCCTTGTATGGTCGAGGGAGGCTTACTTATCTTATAGTTTAGGGGCTTTAGCCATCTTTGGTTCACCAGATCCGGCTCGGTTATTGAAGAGTGAATAGATCTGCCATTTCTTGAAATCTCTCTTCTGATTCAAAATCGTGGTGTGACGTATATCCTCCCCTGTTCTGGCCATGGAACAAATGAGATAAATCAAAATATGGATTTTTGTTCAAGAATGAAATTTTATTGGAACTGTCCATATCCGATTCAAGAGTCATCGTTAACCATTGGTCCTTAAGGCATATTCTCAAAATCCCTATATCTACAGCTGTAGTAATAGGAGCATGATTTGGTAATACGCCAATTTGACCACTATTTACAGATAAAATGATTTCTTTCACTTCTGAATCCAAAATAATTCGATTAGGGTTAGTATTATGTGGTGTACTGATTTAACCCTCATAATATAAAATTAAATTGAGGGTTGTTCTGTGGTGCACTGGATACACCAGTGCACCAATGATTTATAGGTTATTTTGTAGGGTATAATTATTTTTATCTTTTAATTTTTTAATTATTTTATTTTAATTCAAAAATGATTATTAAGTAGTTATTCAATCTAATTAATTATATTAACTAGGTGCACCCTAATTTAACTCTAAAATTAAACTAATTTTTAGGGTACGATATACTTGTGTGCAATAAATTGCCCATAAACTTGTGTGCAACCGATTGCCTAAAAGTTTTTGTGCAACCGTTTTCCATAATGGGAGTTTCTCTTTTATTTAATAGACGATTATTTTTAGTATAAAAATTAATATTATTTTTATTAAAAAATATATCTCTTTTGAGCAATCTAAAAAGGATAAGTCTTGCGTGTAGGGGTAAAAATCAAACTAAACTACTCGATACTCTATTCGAGATTGTTTGATAAAAGCTCGATTTGAGCTCGGTTTGATAAAGATATCAAACAAGCTTGAACACACATTTATGTTTGATAAAATTAAAAGCTCGAGCTCGAGCTCGATTAATGAAAATAGATAAAGTAAGTGTAAATTTATCAAGTTACTCGAGCTCGCCTCGTGTTCGCCTTGATAAAAGCTCATTCGGGCTCGACTCGATTGCTTATCAAACAAACTCGAACATATATTTTGAAGCTCGATAATATTTCAAACAAGCTTGAAAGACTCTTCGTTCAGTTCGGCTCGACTCATTTACACCCCTACTTGCGTGAGACCGTCTCGCTATAAAATGTTATCACTTTTCATTTATACTATAAATTATTCATAAAATAACATTATCACTTTTTATTATAAAAATTACTCCTTCCGTCCACTGTCAATCTATCCATTTTACCATTTTGGGCCGTCCATCCTTAATCTATCAATTTTCCTTTTTGGACTATGGGACTCACACCCTGCACTAATACAAATAAAATATGGGACTCACACCCTCCACTAATACAACTACATACTACACATAAAATAATAATACTCCTTAATCCACGTATAAAAAATAAATAAATACATTGAGGATGGACTGATGAAGTATAATTTTCTGATCATCTTACATAAGTCCTTACGTGAGACGGACTCACCTCCAGTCCTCCCCAAATGATGAAATCTATATTTAATTTCATGCTAGTATCTATTTTGATAGTAATAGTATTTGTCATGCATAACTGTTGTATATTATGCATAAAATAATCAGAGCTTGTTTCTTATAAATAAAATTAAATCTATTATATATATATATATATTCATTTTAACACTTGCTATAAATTTTATTTTCTTATTTTAAATCATACAAAATTATTAAAAAAAAATTATACACTTTCAAATCAAATTATTATATTAAATAAATTTTGTTTTTATTAACATTCTCTATTATTCTATAATATATATTGAATTTAGGAAAAAAATTATGATATACCTTATTTTGAAAAAGAAAAATTTAAGCCCCTAATAAGACACTTCTAAAATGGAGTTTAAATTTGAGAGATGCATAAAAAATTGGACCTTTGTTTAATAATTTTCCAAAAAGGTTATTACTTTTTTACGAAATTTATTTTGTGAACCATCTCGTATACATTTCGGCAGCCCTCCTCTACCGTTCATTGAGGAGACAGGTGTGTTAGAGGATATATGAATGGACAATATTTAGATGTTTAATCCATCGTGAATGGGCGGGCATCTTGTGATATTTTAATTATCTTGTTGACAACCGTTTTAGTGAGTTAGATATTGATTGATTGATTCTTTAATCTTTGGATAATTCACTACGTTAAACTGGTTATCAAGGTCATATTCAAGTCCAACAATGCGTAAAAAAAAAAGGAAAAAAATATCAATAAGGAGAGTTGATATTTTATGACATTTTGTGTGATATCTTTTCTAGTGTTATGTTTAGGTAAATATTTATGTGAGACCGTCTCACGTAAATCCTGACGAATGCCATAAAAAGTGATAATATCATTATAACTTTCGCTATAGAATGTTATTACTTTTTATTTATACTATAAATTATTCATGAAATAGTTCACTGCACCATTATCACTTTACATTAATTGAATATCACTTTTCATTAATGATGTTATCACTTTTATCCATCCCACATAAAAGCTTACGTAAGACGATCTCACACAATGCTTGTCCATTATTTCATTGCATGAGTGAAACGTAAGAGAGAGAATAACAGCGACGGTTGCTGGTATTTTCTTTGGACTTTGATATCTCTTTTTCCATGAATTCTTCCATAGACATGCACCAAAAAATCGGAATCGGCAGTTAGAACCGAGAAATCGCCAATTTTAATGGGAACCGGAACCGGCGATTCCAGAACCGCCAAAAAAAGAACCGAAACCAGTAGGGGAAGGTTTGGTTTCGGTTCCTCATCTTTGGGAAAAAATCGGCGGTTCCGATTCGAAATGCCGATTTTTCAATTTTTTTACTTTTTTAAGCTAAAACTAAAAAAAATAAAAAAAAAAACCAGAACCGTCGGTTCTGGAATCGAAACCTTCCTATCCCGGTTCGGTTTTGATTCCCCCTACCTTAAAACCGAAATCGGCGGTTCCGAACCGGGGTGCATGTCTATTCTTTCATAATGTTTTTTATAACTGGCCACACATGTGTAAATTTGAACCCATCTCTAAAACCCGTTTGTTTAGACATTATTTTATTTTCCTTTTCCACTATAATAATATAAAGATGAAGTTAATATTATAATGAACTTTTATGATTTATTTAAATAAAAAAAAGGGTACATACAATAATTCAGTCATTTGTACCTTTTGGATGTGAACATTCAACTTGTTTAAGATACGCATAAATTTTTCTGTAATCTTTAAGTATGAATTTAAAACGACATTGTAAGGATTGTTGGCTACACTCTAATACTTGATGTGGTCGCTCAGAGTTGTAGGCCTCTGTTACACGACTCCAAAATCGATCTTTGATTTGATTTCTACCCACGATTAATCTTGTGAGACATCAAGATACAAAGACAAAGACACTATCATAATAAAAAGCAAAATTAGTCGAAAGCTTAGACATTTTGGGTTAAAAAGATGTTGAAAGATAAATCAATATGTTGAAAATGAGTAGGAGAGATTGAAAAAGTGTGTGGAAGAATAAATGGTATGTCATTTATTTCTAGAAAACATAGGATCAATGTTTTCAAAATCGGATTGGACTAGATCAACGTGTTGAATCGGGAACTGATCTTAAAAATAGCTTCTTAGGGTTGAACCAGATTGAATCGAGTTGGACCGATCAAAATCGATTGACCTGAACCAAACAGTTTTAGATTATTTTTTTTTGATAATTTTTAATTTTTTTAATTTTTTAATTTTTATTTTAATGATGATTCACTTTTACTTTTATTTATTTTAGAACATAGTATTTAAATTACGAATTATAGTATTGAGTGAGTGTATTTTAAACTACGTATGAAGTATGTATCATAAATATTTTTAATAAGTATGTTTTTATTTTAAATTGAATTTTAAATTTTAAAAAATAATTTTGGTGATTACACATATTTTATGTATAATGTTGCTGATATTTATGAATGGTAATTCTATAAAATATAATTGAAAATATGTGAAATCTAATTTTTTAATTGAACCTTCAGTTAAACCGGGCTGACAAGTTGAACCTCGAACTGTTGCCTCCACTGATTCGTTTTACGATCAAATTATAACAACACCGCATAAGACTTTTAATCCTCACAAAAAATTGATACAACACTTGAGAAAAAAAGAGGATAACCCTTATCAACGGCTATTATTGAAAGCACAAGTAATGAGCTTTTTTAGTATGTGCCAATTTCCAATATTGATCTGTCACTTGAGAATTAAAGAAGATAACCCTTACCACAACTATAATTGAAAGTACAAGGATTGTATTTTTTTAGTATGTGTCAATTTTCAGATATTGATTCGACACTTGAGAATTAAAGAGATAACCTTGACTAACGAAATTGGAAGTATAATTAAGGATTGTACTTTTTGTGTGTGTCAATTTTCAGATATTGATGCGACTCTTGAGAATTAAAAAGGATAACCTCATCAACCATTATAATTGAAAACATAAGGATTAACTTTTTTAATGTGCACATTTTGGATTATATAATGGGTATTTAGGCATGTTATTATTATTTACTTCAATTTGCTATTCTCTACTCATTTGAAATTATCTTTTTTCATCTCTATACTCATAATTAAAAAAGAATTTCCATCATATATCTTCTTCTTAAAGCTCATCATCTATTGATGATTTTGATTATTCAATACTAAAAAAATTATGACTTAGAAGGAAAAAATGATTATCCAACAAATACAAAATAATAATCTTATGCTAGTTTTCTTGACTAGCAAAATGCAACTTCTAGGCATGGTGATCAAGAAGCTGCTGCAGAAAATTTCTCTAACGCAGAGAATCCAACATATAATGAAGAACAGTTTCGTCGGTGCTTATGAATGTCTCATAATTTATTCCTCAACATTGCTGATGATGTAAAAAATTCATGGTCATTATTTTCTGCAATGAACGAATGCTGCTGGAATGCTCAAGTTGTCAACTCTTTAAAAAGTAACAACCGCAATTTGTATACTAGCATATGCAGTTTCGATTGACGCAGCCGATGAGTACATCAAAATTGAGGAGTCTACAACCATTGAATGTGTTAAAAGATTTTGTCATATTGTTGTGGAGATATTTGCATAGCAATATCTAAGAACGCCCAATGCGAATGACGTTGCTAGACTACTTTGATCCCCTACAAATATTCTTGAAGCTATAGTTGATTATGATATGTGGATATGACATGCATATTTTGGGATTTTCAGGTTATAACTATGTTATTAATGTGTTAGAGACTTCCCCTATTTTCTCTAACATTACTAGAGGCATTTGCTCATAGTATATACCCCAAATAGGAATTCAAAATATCCATGTACCTAAAAAAAAGTACTCCGTATTTTGCAACAAATAAGCTGCGTGTAGAAAAGATGTGGAATGTTCATTCCAAAGTCGATTTGCGATTATAGCAAATCCAGCACATTTTTTGTGTAAAATTAATTTGAAAATGATTATGCGTGTGTATATAATAATTGTATATAATAATGCATAATATAATAATTAAAGATGAACGGAATCTTGATGCTACAAACGAAGAAGGAAGATATCAAATATCATTTTCAAATGTTGAATTTGTAGACAATGATCCTAATTGATTTTAAGATTTCCTTTTTGAATTTAGACAAATCAGAGATAAAGATGTTTCTTATGACCATCGAAATGCATTAATTGATTTTTTATTGAGTATTACAATTCATAATATTAGTGATTTTCAAGTGCTTTATTAATTTTATATAATCCAAATATTTAAATTAAATTAATTTCGTATTAGAATTAAAAATAAATATCAATTTTAAAAAGTGTACTATATATATTTATATTGAAAAAAATTAAATAAATATTAAATTATTTTTAAAAATTTTTTAGAATAAAAAGTATTACAAATAGCTGAAAATAAATTAATATTCATGTACCATTCGTGATAAATGTATTGCATAATGGTGAAAAAGTGAATATCCTAATAACATGTTGAGTAACTTAGAAGGCAACTTGAATGCTTCATATATTCTTAGTCGATTAATGGCCTCATATTTATGGTTTGGTCAATTAATTCATCTCTCATAAACTTTAAATTTCAATACTGCTTATCTACCGCATTTACTTCTAAATGACTTCTACAATCTTAACGGTCTCTTCTTTGAAATGATTTGGAATAAATGAGTGTACGGATAACTTGATATCTTGTGTCCAAGTGCTAAGTCTCTTATAATATAACATTTTATTTTAAAGAGTATACACTTTAATTAATAAGAGTATAATATTTTATTCTAAAATGTATAAACTTTCATTAATTTTTTTTTTTAAGAAATAAAGAATACACATCCTTATACTAAAGAGTACATCATTTAATACTAAAGGATATTTGGCGCACGGTGTCTCTAGAATATACAAATTTTTGCCTAATATAATTGTATTATTGTAAGTTTTGGGTTTATGCGAAAATTTTAAATTATGCTTACTTTTGGGTTTATGTAAATTTATAAATTGTGCATAGTAGTAAATTATATTTGTTTTGGGGTTTGATTTGATTGGTGTTTAATCAAATATGTATAAGGTGAATAATGATAGAGACATGAAAAAAAATGCAATTTTAATGCATTATTTTGAAAAAATATCACCTACTATAATTTTTTTTTAAATGGCACTATATTTGCACTTCATACACAATTTTCATGCAAGATATCATGCGACAAGACCCGCAATTATGTTTGCAACTACTCTTGTGATTCGTACACATTTTTCAAACAGACCCCTTTTGCAACTATGGCAAGAGAGGTAAGTATTTGTATATATTCATATACACAATTTTAAGGAACATAGTATTTTAATATGTAGTGTGTTGAGAAATATAATTAAGTAATGTATCGTAAGTATTTATATATTAATATTGTGTGCGGATCGCATAGAGATATATTAATTGTTTTGCACGAGTCTCATCTACCAAAAAAGAAAATGTAACTATTAAAGTGAGACACACAAATTAGAAATACTCCCTCCGTCCCGCTCAAAGGGTGCATTTTACTTTTTAGCACGTGGACTAAGAAGTATTATTATTTAATAAAATTCACTTTCTCCGTCCCAAAAAAAGGTCTGCATATATTTGTTTTCGGTTTATTTGGATTTTAAAAATCACTGAATAGTAGTATATGTTAGTTGCAAAAAGGTGGATACACCCATCCCAGGCGCCCCACAACTTGTGGAGAGGTTATTATTTAATAAAATTCACTTTCTCCATCCCAAAAAAAAGGTCTGCATATGTTTGTTTTCGATTTATTTAGATTTTAAAAACCACTGAATAGTAGTATATGTTTGTTGCAAAAAGGTGGATACACCTATCCAAGGCGCCCCCACAACTTGTGGATAGGTAAATCATGGTAACTCAACTAGGCAACATGGCTAGACCTTCACCCAACCTCACAAAGAGCCCCCCTTAATTAATAGGTTACTCCTACACTGTGAGTGAGATTCGATCCTTGGTCTTAGTTGCAAGCTTTCACTCTGCTGACCAATTGAGTTGCCCATACGGGCATAGTAGTATATGTTTGTTTAGTATTTTTAGTAGAGTATATTTTAACTTTATGTTAAATTAATGTGTAGGAGATGTATGGTGATATATGTGTAAAAGTGTATTAATTAATGTGAAAGAAGAGATGAGAGAGGAGAAAGATAAAGAGAATGCGTATTAATTGAGGAGAAAAAATATATAAAATACAAGTGAGTTTGGAGTTAATAGGGGTTGTAGTGGTGGTTTAAGAAACATGTACATTATGAAAACCTAAAACAAGTTTTTAATATCGAAAACAAATACTCACCTCGTTCCACCGAAATGTCTTTATTTTACTATATTGGACGTCCATTCAAAGGTTCTCATTTTCCCCTTTTAGTAAAAGGGTCCCACATATGGCACACCATTTACTACTAATATAACTATCCACTACACATAAAATAATAATACTCCTTAATCTACGTACAAAAAATAAATGGGGACCTTTGCCCGGGATGGAGTGTAATACCCAAGTTTCTCACTACTAGTGTGTTTATATAATTTAATTTGTATTATATGTATTTTATAATTATGTGGTAATTGTTTCTCAATTTTATTTATCTTTACATTTTATTTGAGACATCTGTGATAATAATGGTGACAATATGTGAATATATTTGTGCATAAATATTTACGTGTATTAATTTGGATATAAGAGTAAATTATTTTATGTGTATAAATACACTTTTCTTAATTATTAAGTATCACACGTATTTTTTTTATAATAATAATAATAATATAATAATAATAATATATATAAAAAAAAACAAGAAAAAGTCAAAATGGGCGGCTACTTTACGGCTGTTGGCAGCAAAAATAATTTAATGCATGGCTTTTTGATTTTTTTAATTAAAAAAAAATTGATTGGTTGATTTCCACCTAATCAAACCACTTTCTCATATATAAATAAGATGGAATTGGGGTTGCCTGTAGAAGCAGGCGAATTTTATAATAAAAAAAAAAAATTTAGGGAAAAAGAGTGTTGGAACGGGAAGGAAGGAATTAGTTACGGATTTTCCCGGGTCTATAATTGTCGGAATTCAAGTAAGTAGAAGTCCAACTACAATGCATAAATATGTTGTGTGTAAATTATTTGTGATTAATATGTGATAATTATGTTGTGAATTATTTGTGATTAATTTAATTATGTTATGAATTATTTGAGATTAATTGATTATACAAGTTGTGGATTTATGTAATTTGAAATAATATTATTGTATTATATATATCTGTGTGATTGGGAACTGTTAAAAATATATTCTTATGACTTGAGAAGATGTTGGTTATAAGGATCTGTGTGATCCAAGATGGAGTTGTTATTATAAGAGATCCGTGTGATCCAAGGTGATGTGGATTTGTGTGAATTAAATTAAGTTGTTATTTTATTAAATGTTGATATTGATGTCATAAATGATTTATGATGTATATTTAATTGCACTGGTTGCATACCATGCATAATCATGAAAAGTGTTTTTCCCCAAAATTAATAAGATACTAATGCTGTGTGCGGCCACTATATATGCATCTCTGTCAGGGTTCGGAAAAATCGTTCCCGACATTTTTGTCAGGGGTTCGGAAAAATCGTCCCCACCACTTTGTTAGAGTTCGGAAAAATCGTTCTCGTCACTATTGTCGGGGTTCGGAAAAATCGTCCCCATTGAGCTCATTTGGGGTGCATATTATAAGTGTGTCGTGGGGATCCCGCAACATGAACAGTTTTCTAAATAAAAGAGACAAATTAGTAGATTAGGAAATAAGTGCATTTTCATGCATTGCCATGCATGATTTCTACTTACTGAGATTTTTGTCTCACTAATTTATGCATTGTAGGTGAGCCTGATAATATTTGAGTATGTGGGTGGTGTACTGTGAAAGCTGTGGAGCTCCTACAAGGTTTCGAGTGGATGTACATAGATGACGACCTGTTGGGATAGACCGTGTGTTTATTTTGTTTCCGCTGATATTTTATTATGTAATATAAAAAAAAATATTGTTAACTGTTTGTGTGGATTGAAGTGGTGTAAGAAACCAGTTGTGTATGTTGAACTGGTGTGGTCGTTTGGATAATATATATTATGTGAAAAAAAAAATAATAATGTGCAAAATTTATGATGATAATGTTTTAATTAAAGAATTATAAGTTATGAAAAGTGGGTCGTGACATGGAGGGAGTATGACGTTACTGCTTCACGTTGTTTAAGAAAATTTATTTTATTGATTTATTATTATTATTATTATTGTATTTTAGTTTATTTTTTTCAATAAATAAAGTGTAAAAATGTTAAAAAGCCCAAATTGACGAAAATAATTTAATTCGATTTATAATTCAATTTAAAAGTTTTAATCAAGTCATAAATATGTATAATCGAGTAATAAAAATAGGCAAAAACTTGTGTGCTCTCGGAGGTATACCAACACCGTGCACCTTTACAATTTAGTATACTAAATTGTAAAGGTGCACGGTGTGCCCTTGGGAACACAAGAGATCAACTCATAAAAATATATACAATCAAATCATAAAATTATATATAAACGAATTACAATCGAGTTATTTTAACCGAGTCAACATTCAAGTCAAGAATATTTTTAAAATTTAGAATATTTTAACCTTCTTTCCTAAAATTGGGATATAAATAAAATTTATTATTATATACTCCCTTCAATCCAGGCTGAGAGGACCATTTTTCTATTTTGGTCGTCCCAATCAAAGAGTTCCATTTCATTTTTTACACACATGAGACCCACACACCCCCTCTAATACAATTAAAATATAGGACCCATACTCCCACTAATACAACTACCCACTATACATTAAATAATAATACTCTTTAATCTACGTGCAAAAAGCAAATGACCCTCTTACGCCGGGACGGAGGGAGTATGGGGCACTTGCCCATTTTTCCTAAAAAGAATTACTCCCTCAATCCCAGTTTAAGAGGACCATTTTTCCATTTTGGTCGTCCCACCCAAAGAGTCATCTTTCTTTTTTTTTATACATGAGACCCACACACCCCCTCTAATACAGTTAAAATATGTGATCCACACTCCCACTAATACAATATTCCTTAATCTATGTGTAAAAAAATAAATGACCCTCTTACGCGGGAACGGAGTAGTAGTATTTAAAAATAAAAAAAGTGGATAAAACAAAGAAAATAAAACAGGGCAAGCGCCTATGTTAATCACTCCATAAATCATGTTAGCATCACCATAATGCTCCAGCTGGAGAAACACATACAATAGAGTTACATCACAGAAGGGACAATTTCGTAATTGTTGAATAATTCTCTTCTCTTCTCCTCGCTCCGCCCACTCCGCCACCTCTGCCGCCGCAGATCTGAGCAATGGGGTTTCTCTTCCACGCCATCAAACTCCCCAAGGCCATCTCCATAAGCTTCTTCCTCGACATATTCACTAACGCCACTCTCCTTTTCATATCCGCACTCTCCCATCTCGGTCTCTACAAGCCGCCCCCCGAAGAAACCCCCGATTCCACCCCCAATTCCAACAGCTACATTCTCATCCTCGACAGCTCCTCCCCTTCCCTCGTCCCCATCCCCGTCCACGTCGTCACCGCCGCCATCAAGAGCAGAGTTCGCGTTCTTCAGTATCGAGATCTCGGCGACGAATTCCGGGGGGAAAAGGTATGCAGTATTTGCTTGGATTGCATCCATGGGAGTGATGAAATTAGGGATTTGTGCAACTGTAGGCATGTGTTCCACAGGGAGTGTTTGGATACATGGATTGATGAGGGCCAAGTCACTTGCCCTTTGTGTAGGTCCATGTTGCTGCCTCCCAAAGTCAATCTCATTAGATGTAATGATAATCGAGATCACTCCTCCTTCACCACTTGATTCCATTTTGGAATTATAATTACTGCTTGTTGATTCTTGATTTGGGGCTCTCTTTCTATCACCTCTGATTTTCTTTGTTAGATTAATTGGGAGAAAGAACCTGCAAATCAAACCCCATGTTCATATTTGAACCCTTGATTCCCACCATGATTGAGTTATCTGTTTTTCAATTTGAGAATCAAGATTTGGAACTGTGGGGTGGTTGAGCTAATTCCATCTCATTTATCTTAGTTTTTGTAGCTCAATTATGTAAAGTAATTAAGTTTGTTGGGATAATGATGAAGATAACTACTATACTACTACAGTTTGTTGCTAATGAGAGGGCACCTAACTATCAGTCAGGAACACATCAGATATGAGATTTCTCTCTCACTGCATTTATCAATTTAATTTTGATTTTGGTATTATTTTTTGTGTCAAGTTGTTATCTTCACTTACATATACATTGCATTTGCACTATGTGAGTTGGAATAGTATATACAGAGAAAAATGCTTGAATAAAATTTTGTTATATTTAAAAGTTAAAACCTCACGCACCACGGTGGACCAACTAACATTGTTTAATTTTTGTCCAATTGTAATTTAAATTAATATTATTAGTAAGATTATTATATTACAAATACAATGCAAACCAAAATGGTAGGATGCTTCTGCGAAATATACTGTCAACAAGGGAATAACATTTAAGGGCTAGTTTGATCCTTTGAATGATATGAAAGGATGTATATAATAGAAAAAATATAAGATAAGAATATAAGCAAAAAGTAGTTTGGTAAGTTGTATTGAGAGGAATATAAATTTAATTTTATTATTTGATAAATAAAATAATAAATAATGTAAGAGTAAAACACTTAAATGCCCTCAATTATAACTCAAAAATGGAATTTCGTTCTTTTTCTTATTTTCTGAATATTATGATTCATCCTATCATTCGAAAAGCTAAAAATATCAGACATGATAGAAGCAGCTAACATAAACCTACAACAAAATTTTATAGGTGAAGCGAGTTGATCAGGAAAAAAAAGTTTGTGGCACATGTTGCGACCCAGGTTCTTCAAAATTGCAACTGGTTCTTCAAAAATGCAGAATAACATTAAAAGAAAAAAAAACACTAATTCACTCTAATCAAATACGCTCTAACCATAAATCCACAAAATTTAATTACCCCTTCAACCTCTCAATTAATTAAAGGAACAAAAACTCAAATAATAAGAATGCAGGCGAAGGAAGGAGTACAACGGCTCGTCTGTGTGCATTGGAATAGGCGTACGACGAATCTTCTCTCTTTTTTTATGGGACAACAGTATTTTGTGCGCCAACAATGGGGTTTCCGGCGAAGATGAGGGTGGGAGATGGAAAGAGTTCAAACAATGGCGATGATATGATCCCTGCACATTTCAAGGGTTGTAGAATCGATTTAACTGCAGAAGGTAGGGGAGTAGAGATCTATAGAGGAATATCATCCCTGCACATTCCTAGGGTTGTAGAATCGATTTAACTGCAAAAGGTAGGGGAGTAGAGATCTATAGAGGAGAACGGAAAGGAAAGAATGATATATTTATTTCTTTCACAAGAGAGGAATGTAGAGAGAATTACAATGATAAAGTTTTAGTTGTTATTGGTGTCCCTTATCCATGTAATTAGTCAAAGAATTGACTGCAGAATCGTAAGTTATGTTTGTTTTGGATTTTTGTGAAGTTCGAAAATTAGCTGAATATTGATATATGTTTGCTTTCTTAGTTCTTTATAAGGTACTCCATGTTTTAACTTTATATCAAATAAATATATAAAAAGATATTAAAATATCTAAGAAAAGATAATGAGAGGAGAGATAAAGAGAGAAATTGCATTAATTGACTAGATATATGATATATGCAAGGTAGTGTGTTGATGATTATAAGGTTGTAGACTTATATATAGGAGTGATTTTCAAAGTCTTTGTATGGGTTTTAAAAACCAAAATTTGATTTTGAAAACCGGAAACAAATATCACCTTAATAATGGAGAGGTGCATATGCTATAAGACCATCCTCATGCATTAAGAATCAAAGAAATAAATAAACCAAGACATGCATCATCTGCACTTTGGATATATAGTAGCATTTGCATGCATTATATAGATCAATCTAGTTCCAGTTGTTCTTTTGTTCGTTGGAGCTCTTGTACTAGTAGCGCTATCAATGCTTGAGACGAAGACGCTTTGCCTTTAGGGGCAGGATATTTGAACCAAAGTACTACCCCGAAAGTTTTACGTCTTGCCGTAAAAGATCTCCTTGACCCAACCTTCTGCACATGCAATCCAGATTCTGAACGCTTGAAGCAAAATTTCTGCACAAAAGAAGATTTGAAGACGTTTTCTTCTAAATCTTTTGTATTGTATTTTGTTAGTTCATTTCTTGCACATTCCAATTTCCCTCCATTAAAGATTGATTGGTGTATTAAATACCCAACAATGGCAAAACGAGAAATACACCAAAACAATCATTAGAAATAGAGATGTTAAACGGGTCAGCCCTAACGGGTTTCTGGTTAATCGGACTCAGTTTAATCAGGAATGTTTAAACGGGTTACTAAAAGGTGAACCTAACCCTAATCCTAATGATCTTCGGACTAAACGGATCAAACTCGTGGGATGTACCATAAAAATATATTAAAAAGTTATAATAGTTTATTATAAAAAAAATATATTCTTTCCATCCCATTTCAATCTTTACATATTTCCATTTTGGACGTCCTATTTCAACCTTTATATTTCCCTTTTTAATAAATGGGACCCACACAAATTAATTATTTTTCTCTCTATGAGCCCACACATCACACTAATACACCTATTAACTTTACATTAAACTATTATTTCTCTCACCTCACAACACATTAAAATACTATATTCCTTAATCTACGTGCAAAAAACAAACATAAAGTTTGAAACAAGACGGAGGGAGTAACAAATTCAAAAGTAACTAATACATTATTTAGAATTTGAGATAATTAAGATTAATACATGTAAAATATTGTTAAAACATATAAATTAATGACTAAAACTTGTGTGCTCCTGGGAATATCGTCCACCCAGATATCCTTTAGTATTAAATGATATACCCTTTAATATAAGGGCGTGCACCCTTTATTTCTTAAGAAAATAAAATAAAAATTAATGAAAGTGTATACCCTTTAGAAAAAAATGGTGTACCCTTATATTAATTAAAGTGTATATTCCTTAGAACAAAATGTTGTACCCTTACACACCTTGTGCATTTGGGGACACAAGAGACTAACTATAAATTAATAGAATTTGTGATAATTAAATTAATTCTAATATATTTATTTAAGTATTATTTTATTTATTAGAGAAAATAGTAGGTTAGAGTGTGAGAAAAAAATAAAAATTAAAGGATGATGAGAGTTTGTCCCATGATTGGTTGGGGGTAGGATAGGAGGGGTGGTTAATGTATAGATTATGGGTGTTAAGATAAATTAAAATAATAATAATAATAGGTCTGGCCCGGTTAGCTTGTGGGCCAATCCTATTAATCCACGAGCTAATCGATTCGAGCCAAAAAGCCTAGATGCTAAATGGGCCAAATTATTTTAAAATTAAACGGGTCGGACCTACAGTTTTTGGACTTTTTAACTATTCTAATTAGAAATGTCTAACGTGAGACAAACATCGAGTTCTAGGTGAAGTTGGAAGAGGAAATGGAAATAAAGTTGCTATCTTGAACGCTTATCCTCCGTCCAGGATTAAAAAGTACTTGATTTTAATTCCCACCTTTTGAAATAAACTCCCTTAAATTTTGTAATATTTAAAACCCAATTGAGGGATGGAGCTATAATCTGTTGTTGTACATTGGTGGACAATTTGTACTCTTAAATTATGTTTATCCCATGGATGCAACAAATAGTAATTAATAATGCGTCTTCTAATCCTAATTAGAGAAAGACTCTTATGGAAATAATTAGATGGATGATGAATTATTTGGAATTACTAAACTCATTTTATGGGTATGCCCTAGAAACAGCATGTCGTAAAATGTTTGTCTGTTTGTGGGATATCCTAGAAAAATGAAGGATGATGATTTATTTAGTCCAAAAGATCAAAGGGTGATTGTTAAAACAAATACTAGATTTTTGGAAAACGACTATGTATTAAATCATAAACCCATGTATAAATTATTCTAAAGGAAGTGAGAGGGAAAACACAAAGTATTAGTACCAAGTGTACAAGAGGATATACCACAAAGAAAATTGCAACACGTGTCACGTCTGATACACAATTACATGTAGTGCTCTGTCGTAGTGGGAGGGTTGTTCGACAATCGGTAAGATATATATTTTGGGAGAGTCATGAGACTTGGTCCCTAGTAAATATGGAGCTGACACACGGATACGACGAAGCACTACAAGATAGAAATGCGATATCTTAGCAAGTGCAATGATGTTGAAATAAAATCTAGGGATTTTAAATTAGATCTGACTGCTTGTAGAACCATGGATAGTGTGAAAGCCATTGGAAGTACCTCTATAAAATAAAAGAGGATCATATGGTAAGGTGGAAACCTTGGAAGCAAAGCTTGTTGCGTAAAAGTATAATCAGAAAGAAAAGGTTTGATTATGAGAAAACCTATTCGCCGGTAACCATGTCATTTAAATGAAATGGAGTATCTATCCGTAAACATATAGAAACTGAAATTAAATTCTTTCTATGAAAAACGTACATAAAGATTATTTCTCAAAAAGGACGACGGAAGAGAGGATAGGAGCAAATGAATGCAATTATGCTAAAGCAAGAAATAAAGATAAAATGAATGCAAAGATAAAAGGGTTCCAAATGATGCAAGGATGAGATTAACAACAATCATGGCATAGATAATTAAGTAATTATGCAATTAATTCTAATCTCTCATGGACAAGGTATAGAAGCGATCACTAATTCCACCTAAACTCTCTCTCGAGATGGATAGGATGTAGGCCCTCAACAAGGCTCCCAAACGCACATAGGATCGAGACAATAGCAAACACCTCCCACTAGGTACTAATTACTCTATGAGTTCCCTAATTAGGTACTAAATCATAAGCAATATTCCCTTTTAAGGTACTATGAATTCACTAATTGTTTGGGTCTCCTCATTTAATCAACCAACCTCTCGATTAAGCTAATCAAACGTTCTATCAAAGGGTTCTAAATCTAGAAGGATATCTCTATCTCATTCTAAATTAATGCACATGAAGTGTATGATGAAATGATTCAATGAACTATCCTAAACACATAATTGATTTCTCAATCTAATCACATGCCCATGACAATTAATCACACAAATCATCATATACGTCAAGCAATCAACAATCAATGATAGAAATAACACAAAGCCCATTCAAGATTAAAATCAATTTGCATAAAAACTAAATTATCCAACACCAATCATGGAGCTAATCTCACAAAGGAGATTAGCCTCTCATATCCATAAGAAAATTAACATAGACATTAAGATCCTTACAAAACATGATCAATCTATAAAGAAATGCACAAAAATTAGAATTAGATTCCCCCTTTGAAGTGCTTCAATGGAGATCTCCTTCTTCTTCTTGTGATCTCACTCTCCCTTGCTTCCTTGATCACTTGGATGGTGAATTTGATGGAGGGGATCAAGTATAGATGGGTGGATGAAGAATGGATTAAGATGATGGTGGAAAATGGAAGAAATAGTGTGTGAGGTGTGTGTGGAAGGGGTGGAAATCGGATCTTTTTCATAAAATCTGAATGGAGGGGTATTTATACTCCTTGACAAGCTTCTAGAAGGATTCTGAATTTTTCTGATCCCTGACACGACACGAGTCGTGTGGCGCAACACGGCAATAAGGTGCCCGTGTTGTGTGAACTGATGCTCCCGCACGGCCATCGCTTACAGGCCCGTGTTGGCTACACGGGTCGTGTGCTGCAACACGAGTCGAGCTCCGCAACACGGCCAAGTGGTGGTCGTGTTGGATGAATAGATGTTGCTACACGACCATTCTGGACAGGCCCGTGTTAGCTACACGAGTCGTGCACTGCGACACGGCTCGTGCCACCAACACGGCCAGTCGTGTTGCTGCTGCCCTGATTCCTTCACTGTTTTGGCTCGTTCTCCCTCGTTTCAACTCCAAATTGAGATCCGCTTTTTCCTACATCTTCCTTATCATATTTAGCATCAAATAAAAAGTGAAAATAGTAGGTTTAAGCTCATTCACACACATTTCCATGAAAACACAAAACACAACTAAATAACACATAAAATACGGATAAAATAATACGAAAACACATATAAAAAGACACTAAAATCTAGGTGAAAATATCACTCATCACAACCCTAGTGGAAAAAGACAAGATAATAATACTACCAGTAATTAAAAATGGTAATTCACAGATTCGTTAAAAGAAAATTTATTTATTTATTTATTTATTTATTATTATTATTTTTTTGGGATGAAATTGTGCTTAATGTGTTGAACTATAGTACTGAAATGGAACTTTCTTAATAATTATGAAGACTACCGAACCGGTTCAACCACTGAATTCACCTCATTACTTTGCAATAAGTTGGGGACAATGTACACAGTGGTGCCCACTGCACAATTGTATTCCCTCTCCAATTTGGCGGGATATTAGGGCGCCAAAAACTGTACCTTTCATTAGTTCCTTAAAAAGCCCTAAAAGACAACCCTAACATTACAACCCAACACCAAACAGAGCCATACCCGTTGAAGGTAAAATATTGGGTGAAAAAATATCAGTATCATCCGAATAATCCTAATCCGCATAAAAGATGAAGCAATACCTGGTTTGCTATTGTGGAAAAATCGTCCGCACGTACATATCTCAAAGGCCAAGGATCTTTGGTAGATTGTTTTATACATGTACCGACTCCATGAGCGGTGGATGCGATTTTTTCCTTTGGGCAGATCAGTACAAGATTGTTGGTCATGGTCAGTTCCCTAATATGCTCATAAGGATTGAGAATTTGATCACCGAGAATTTGGAGTTAGCAACAAAATTAGAAAGCACATCAAAATTGGTTGAAAACCTCGCTAAGCAAATAAAGGGGGTGGGGGAAGAGGTTTGTCATGTTCGATTTCTAGGTAATTTCTCATCCTTGTGATAATTGTCTTGTGCTACCACTTTTGGACGATGGTAGTAGCTATGTAGAATATTATCCCATGACTACTCATATATGAGAGAAGGATGTGACCTTCTATTTTGTATGACAGACATGAAGGAATCCTTTTGTAAGAAGCATAGGGTGCTATGTAATGTATTTATGTGTTAATCGATAATGTTTAATGAGCTTCTAATTTCAATATTTTATATAATGTTGTTGTGTTATGAGGTTTGCAAATATTTAAAAAGATGGGTGAAATTTAAAATTTATGGATTGGGCAATCCTCTTATTCAAAGTTGTCATTTGCATTAAGACTCAAAAATTACAAAATTTCAAATAAAATTAAACTGTGCTGAAAGCATGTTCTGTTTTCAGTTATCTTTCTTATAATATTAGTTTAAAATGGGGATTCCAACCCCGGGGGATCGCGACGGTATCATCGGTGGTGGCGCTATCTCCTTACCGATCATATTACCGATCATCCTACCAACTATGCCTATTAGGGACATCTAAAACCACCTGATCGCCACAATTCCCATCCCACCTACTATTTAACCCCAGTTTGAGGCCCCAATATGCATACCCACCCCTGGGGGATCGTGATGGAGTGATCGGTAGATGCGTGATCTCATTACCGATCATATCACCGATCATCCCACCGACTATGACTGTGGGGCACATCTAGAACCAACCCATTGACACAAATCCCATTCCACCTGCTTTTTAACACGACTCTGAGTCCCCAAAATGGGAATTCCCACCCCCGAGGGATCGCGATGGAGTGATCGGTCTAGTTACGAGTGCCGTACAGATCATATCACTGATCATCCCACCGACTATCCCTACGGGGCACATCTAGAACCAACATCACCGCCAGAATTCCCATCCCACTTGCTTGTTTACCCCAATAAGAGGGCCCAATGTAGGTACCTATCCCCGGAGGACCGCGTCGGTGTGACATCGACAGGTGTTACGATAATAGAAAAATCTTCCAACCATACAAATCACTGATAGCCATGCCAACTATCCTATAGTCTCACCACTAAAAGATCTTTACCTTCCGATATCCATTTTGATTATAAATGAAATGATGACATTGAGACCATTAACATGTAACATTGTCATGGTTATATCTAAATCATACATTACTTGAATAACAATAAAAAATAATAGAAGTATTACATTTTCATCAATTTTTTTGTATGTGTGTAGTAATATAAACATAAATCAACACAAACTGGAAATAAAAGACACAGATTGAGTACTTCAGCACAAGTTTATAGCATCTAACACAGCACCCCCTCTATGGTTGACAAGAATTGTATCGGGGTCCTCAATCAGTTTGGCGGTAGACGTTGGATATGGGCCACAAGATGCAATGGTGTAGTGACCCAAGAGAACAAAAGCTCCATTCTGTCAAATTAGGTTCCATTGATAGTAGTACGATCGCGCAGAAAAATGATTCTGTGACATGTCCCCATAACAATATATCAACTTCAATATTTCAAGCAGTGTTAATATTCACACGTTAATTCGTCAGCATATTAAAAAGGTGTGGACCGATAAAAAAGCACATTCCAGACTCCCACCTCCAGAGCCTCAGACCAAACGATCTCCGACGCATGAAGCCGGTTCGAGGTCCTGTCCCAATACATATCAGGCGACAACATGATACCACAATAAGGTGTCCTAGCCCCAGGGGATGGCGATGGTATGATTGGTGACCCACCGATCGTCCCACCGATCATATCACTGATCACCCCACCGACTATGACTACGATACACCTCTAGCACCACCCTATTGGCACAACTCCAATCCCACATGCTTGTTTAGCCAAACATGATTCCCCAATAAGGTGTCCTAGCCCTAGGGGATCACGACGGTATGATCGGTAACCCACCGATCATCCTACCGATCATATCACCAATCACCCCACTGACTATGACTACGATGCACCTCTAATAGCACCCTATCGACACAACTCTAATTCCACATGCTTGTTTAGCTAAACATGATGCCCCAATAAGGTGTCCTAGCCCCTAGGATCACCACGGTGTGATCAGTGACTCACCGATCGGTCTACTGATCATATTACATATCACCCCACTAGTTATGACTACGATGCACCTCTAGCACCACCCTATCGACACAACTCTAATTCCACATGCATGTTTAGCCCAACATGATGCCCCAATAAGGTGTCCTAGCCCTGAGGGATCACGACGGTGTGATCGGTGACCCATCGATAGGCCCACCGATCACCCCATCGACTATGACTACGATGCACATCTAGCACCACCCTATCGACACAACTCCAATCCCACATGCTTGTTTATCCAAACATGATGCCCCAATAAGATGTCCTAGCCCCGGGGGATCGCGACTGTGCGATCGGTGACCCATCAATCATCCCACCGATCATATCACTGATCATCCCACCGACTATGCCCTAGTGGGGCACCTCTATAACCAACCAATTGCCACAAAACCCATCTGATGTACTTTTTAACCCCAGTTTAGGGGCCCTATATGCATTCCCACCCCCGAATGATCGCAAAAGGGTGGTCGGTTGTGGCACAATCGCCACACTGATTGTATAACCAATCTTCCCACCCACTGTGCCTAGAGGGTCCCCTCTAGAACCACCCAATCACCACAAATCCCGTTCGATGAGCTTTTTAAGCCCACTATACTGCCCCTATACCCACATCCAAGGGGTCGCGCTGGAGTGATCGGTGGTAGCACGATCGCCCCATCGATCATATCACCAATCATCCCACCGACTATGCCTATGGGGCACATCTATAACCACCCAGGAGCTGCAAATCCCATCCTACATGCTTTTTAACCCCTAATTTAAGGCCCCTATCCCTATATCCATTCCCCACCTGGGGGGTCCCGACGGAGTAGTCGGTGGTGGCCCGATCGCCTTACCGATCGTATAACTGATCATTCCACCACATTCTATTTTGATGCAACACTAGAACAACCATATCCTTTCAAATGCATTTAAACACGCTTGCTCCCCCCAAAATTAGGACACAGTCTGCATTGTCAACATCAGGATATCGTGATGGGTTTATGGGTGATACACTGATTTACCCACCAATCATATAACCCTATCATCAAACTGTTTTTTCCAATGATGCTCAACTAAAATCACCATATTTCCATACAACAGATCAAATGGGTAACCCCAGCCTTATACAATTTCGATTTTCATCTCATCACACATTATCGTACATGCAATGTAGATTTTAATGTTATATAAATAGATTACACCCCACTTTCTAGAAATTTGAGTGTTTTATAGCAAGAAGTATGACATACAAAAACATAATTGTCAACCATTTCATATAGCACAACCATTTCCTCATGGAACTATAAAATCTTCACTAAAAAGTTCGGCACACAAATGCTTCCTCCATAATGTGGTGGTTTTCGGATCAACTAGATTCACATTATCCCCACGTAGCAATCTGTCAAAAAACATGTAGCACATAACGCCGCATTCATGTCCATCAAGCTGCTGTGGAGATTGTACACCACCCGACTGGTCGCTCACCCGAAATGAATTTCACACCACCCGACTATTTAAGTGCCCACTTCCAATACTCGCCATCTTTAATGGTCTTTATCCAATCCCCACTCAATCTCTTGAGCTTTTCCTGGAGATTGTACAATTTCATCATAATTTAAATTGCAAATGAAGGGTACAAAATGACGTCGATAAGATGTTAAATAATCACCCAGAAAAGGGTTGACACCACGGTCCATCCATCTATGTACGTTTCATTCCATTTCCTATCCTTGTAGGCGACAAGGTCGAGCAAGATGTCCATGTGCTGCATTCAACCCAACCCGATGAACACATCTTATTGAATTAAAGCATTCTTATTGTAATACATCAACATAGCTTACATTAAAAATACATTTTAAAGCAGTAAGTCCCTTACCCGATCAGACAACCATACTGACAGAGCATATAGAGTGCTAAAGAAATCATGGTCCAATACATCGCCACCACCAAGAGACACGGATCGTGCCGTAGATTCATTCACTGGATCATAAAATCATTGCTCGAATGCCTCCATGTGCTCATATGGATATTACATTACCTCTCCACTACATGAGCCCTCACTAGGTTCAACCCTTCCATCAGTCACCGTGGCACACTTGTTGGGCCGTTTAATACTGGGGTCAGTCAATGGATCAACGGTTAGAGGACCTGGCTTCATATCACACTTCTTCGTAGACCACTTCTTCGTAGACCATTTATTCGTAACCTGCTTTTTCTTTACCACCTCTTGCATCGATGATTCCTAATTTGGATCGGCTCTTACAGCCTCTACATCCTGAGCATTATTGAATCTTTTCACATTTTGGCAACCATCGTGATAATTTATTAAAAATTACATCCATAAGCAAAAAGATGTCATAATTGAATGTGTACCATGACATCATGATGGCCCATAGGGGATGAATTGATGGGTACAGGTTGTACCTCTCGGATGTCTATTGCACCCACTTATTCGATTTGTGCTTGAGCTAAACCCTGAATCTCTACATCCATCTCAACAAACGTATCCACCAGATCCGGTTTATCTTCGCCTAGCTAAAGTCCTGAAACCTGTATCCCCTGCATGATACTCCACAATGAACACTAATAGCACAATAATAAAGTATTGTAAATTCAGTTACCATCACAATCATACAAACTCTTCATCCTATGTAGGTTTACCTCATTACCATGCCCATGGAGACCGACAATATTTATGTCTTCAAGTACGCCATCTCTAATAAATTATGGGTGACCAGCAGCATCTTGGTCGTTTGCACCATCCCTTGTAGACATGTTTTCCATGGTTGCTTCATTCGATTCATGTTCATTGATCTCCACATCCACCTCAGGCTGTGCATCGAATGAAGGAGTACAATCGTCTGATGACTTTGCCATCGGGGATGTCCATGGTCTCATTCGGTTCGACCCAATTTACTTCTTCCTGCTTCCCCTGATGTATTCCCTCTCTGCGTTGACGATTGACTTCACCAATGTCCCGCTTTACTTTGGCTGTCCCTTTCCATTGCACAATGTCTCTTCTCAATGTGCATAAGATACTGAATGACGGTTGAATTCTGCTAATCGAAAGGACCCTCTTCTGGAATATCTGCATGTCTTATAGATGGAGCTGTTGATTGACGTTTGTCCATTTCCTGAGGTGATCCTCCATCCTCGTCCTGCCACTCCACCAAGCTCCTGTACAAACTCGAGTTCTGCTCCTCCTCGGAGAGATCCAATCTGGTTCTTGCTTCAATCTGAAATGAAGGGATACATATGAGTTGTTACAAGGGTCCTGTAACAACGTACAAATATAACATAATAACACCTTGTGTTGTACATCATTCACTGTATCAACTCTAAACGTACCTGAAGTTCACTATGATCAGCCAATCTGACATCCATGAATAAATTTTCGGTCAATTCATCAAAAGTTGGCGTTGTTGTGGGATTCCAACATAGGATACGAGGTATGGTGCTCTCTTCTTCGGCCTTTACGCCACTGTACTTTTTCCCCACCAGTGACATCACCTCATAAGCCCATGCCAACAACGCATAGGAGAAACTGTTGGCATTAAGGCACTCCCTGTTCGATAGGTTTGCCTTCAGTCTGGCATGGTAGTCCTTCAGCCTAGTTTTCATTATGCAACGAATGTCAGACACAATGAATTGGAATGTTACCCTGCCCCATGGTTAAGCATTGAACACATCTAGATCATCATATATATTGATGTGCTGGATCTTGATGTTGCCCCCGTTTGAACCGCGTGCGAGCAAATTCCACCAACAACCACAACAACGCAAGCTTCATTGAATCCTCCTCATTCATGCAATACAAAAAGGCTTTCTTGACTGCTTTTAGTGACATGACCTTTGCCCCTCTGAAAATTCTCCTATGAAATCCTTCCTTTCTTTGTACTATTGGATATGACCCGAAGTGCAACCCCATAACTAGTGATAACTCCCTTTGCCTAAACTCTAACTCTAGGGTTCCAAAGTGAAACTTCAATCTTTCAACCAAATCAGAGCAATCATGTGCAAACAAGAGAAGGAGATAGATCTGCTTTGGAATTGCATTTTAGACATTCTAAGTAGGTGCCCAACAGAGGTACTCTGAAAAATTCGTAGGCTTTCAGGGCTCAGCTTCCATCTTATCTCACTTAGAATGCTCAGATCTGCTCTCTTACCAACTCTGCAGCGGAAATGGTCTGCATATGGGACCTTCGCCATAGATGCAATCGTTGTTCCTAATAGCAAATATAAAAATGTCGTTATGAGGTAACAGGAATTATGCATTGAATGAGCTGCGGGGTGGCAAATACGTGATCACATATTTCAACTCACAATTCATTAACAACACTCGTGTTATATGCTCCATCTTCGAATTGCCATGAAGCTTTTATATAATGATTACGTATCGTTCAATGTGAATTATCATAACGATAGCCTAAATATTTCCCCTAAATATGATGCCTTCACATTATTATCCATGGATAAGACATATTTATAAGTATGGGATTGTTGGTATATCACAATAATAAATTGACCACTTTTATTCTACATTTGATGAGCATGTCATCCACTTGCCCACATTTCAGATGGTCATTTCAGCAAACATTCCACTTGCTTATTCCTTACTATGATATATCTACCTCAAATTCAACAAGCAACCACTACATACTAAAATATTTCACCACTTTTCATGCATTCTACTACAAACTACCTTCCTCACAACAACATTTGCATATCATGAAAACAAAGATTTTACAGGGATATAAGTACCCTGGTACACTTCGTTTTACAGATATGTCTTACAAACCCATTTCAAAATAAAATCAACTACATAATTTACCCATTAGGTGGAAATATCATCAAGGATTACATTTTTCTTACTGTTAAAACACCAATTTCCATCATTATATGGAACAATATATATTCGATAAAGTACCCTTCTAAAATTCATTTTACAATAATATTTTATTCGCAAAATTCATTGTCCTATTTCACTACATCCTTTTCCTATTAGGTAAATAACATATCAATCGTCACATACACCTCAACAATCATATGAATTCTTGACATCCCTTAGTAATAAAAATTGATTTTACAACATCACATGGGAAAATATCAAATGTTATTATGAAAAATTCATGCCTCTGCTGAAAATTGTTGTCCAACAGATCGTTGCCTGCTCCCCTTTCCGCCGACTTCACCTAGCCCACAACATAATTATCGAATTAACTGGGTATATTGATATTCAACAGTGTTTCACACTTAAAAATAAAAAAAATCCTAATTTAAGGTATCTACAAACTCAAGAAAACAATAGAGTTATGACCATAGAGTACCTCGAATTGATATTGGGGCTTCTATCGTGCGTTTTACCAACTACTACGCCGTCGATTTCAACGAACAGGGTATGGGTCTATTCCGTCAATTTCTCCCTATAGTGGCCAGATTTAGGAAGAATAAGCTTCAATTTCCACTCCAGGGAGAACAACTATCGCTATTACAACAAATATTGAATGCACTGGAGTTTAAATGCAGATGTTGTTTGTTGGTGACATTCAGATAATTGAATCGCCTCTTCCCGCTCCAAACTTTCGACGTCTGAAAGTCAGAGGATTTAGTGTGAATGGAATGCAAGCTACCAGTTGTTCAGGTGGCATTCAGAAGGGTAGTTTGACCATTAATTCAAAAGTTGGCTATTTTTGTAAGTAAAGTTATTCACATGCTGACATTGTAATTTGCATTTGGATGTTGGGCCACTTTTGAATATTGGCAATTATAGACTCTATAAATATACTGGGATGTTGTTTGTTTTTTATGTGAATTAATGAGTAATGTGTATTTGATAATTTTATTTGTTGTACGCTTATACTGCTGTATACTGCTCTTTTCAAAAAGGTGAAAAAAAGGAAAATTAATAATTTTAAAGGAGAAAAAATAATAATAATAAAATGAGTATCTTTACTCAGATGGAGATGGGAGTATTATCATATCATATTCGTAAGGGCTTACGTGAGATAATGGAAAAAAGTAATAATATTATTAATAAAAAGTTATCAGGGCTAGCCCTTTAGTTTTAGGGGACCGATGCAAGGTTTTTATTAGACATTTTAGTATAAAGTAACAATAAAATCGTGAATATAATAAATACGATAAAAATTATATTAGATCGTTTCACAAATCTTAGTCCTCCCAAATCCTTTATTAAACCTCTTAACATAAATAAAATAAGATGCCTCTTAATTTTTGTTTTTAAATTAGTTTGTTAATTAATAACTTAAATTATGATAATTGGTTACATCTTTTATTCATTTAGAGAAACTCTCTTGTGAGACGAGTCAACCCATCACTGAAGTATGCTTATTGTATAAATAAAGTATGTTTGATGGTTGTTAAAGTATGTTTTCAAAAGTATACTCCCTTCCTCTCGTCCTTATAGTTACGCTTGCTTTTTGCACGGGGATTAAGGAATATAGTATTTTAATATGTATTGAGGTGAGAGAAATAATATTTAAATGTATAGTGGGTAGTATTAGTGTGATGTGTGGGCCCATGGAGAGAGAAGTAATTAATTTGTGTGGGTCCCATATACTAAAAGAGAAAATGTAACTATTAGGATGGGACGCCCAAAAAGGAAATATGTAACCATTAGGATGGAACGGAAGAAGTATTTGATTATGCATTAAAGTTATAATATGATTTATTATTAACATACTTTAACTACAAATAAGCATACTTTATCTATACAATAAGCATATTTTAGTGATGGGCCGATCCGTCTCACACTCGTCTCACAAATAACCCATCTCACAAGAGAGTCTCTCATTAATTTAAAATATAATTTAGGGGTAAGTTCAGATTTAGTCCCGTATGAATTGCTAAATGCCAAAATATCCTGAAACTGGCAGATTTAGTCCCATAGGAATTTTTCATCAAAATTTGTTCATAGTTAACGAAATATTTTGAACCATTAGCAGGATCAAAATGGCAAACTGTAGATTTGATTCCATAATTTGCAAAATAATCCCAAAAATAAAATTCTTATTTTATTAAACTTTCACCATATTTAAGTTATTATCCGCGCTTTCAAAATGATATCAGAGCTTTATTTATTTATGAAGAGAAAAATTATTATAAACTCATATCACTTAACTAGAGGAGAGTTTCAAAGATATAGGGATCCAAACGAAAGTTTGACATCTGAGTATGACAGGACTGTTGGCCCTGTTTAAAATGAGATCAATAGCCCTTTCAGGCCCGTTGGAGACAGTATGACATGCATTCCTATTCAAGAGTATTATCACATTCTTTACAGACAAATAATGGAGAAAAGAGAAGATAGTGACAATCGATTCTGAGATAACCTGGAACGAGGAATAAAACGTGCAAGAGCTTGTGCCAATCACATAGACGAAGAACACTTGGAGGAAGTCCGTCAGGATCAAATAAGATACTCCAAGGAGGTATCAAGAAATATAGTGGAACTCCATAGTTTCACTGAGATACATGGACGTGTTCCCAAATACAAAAAATAGAGGAGACGACCAAATCAAGGTCCAAGAGAGATCCGCGAACAATACCACTTTTCATGGTGGTCAGCATGACGGAGTGGAAAGAGATCATCCCAGAATCCTCTAAGATGAGTCAAGCAGTGATTTGAAAATCGGACCGGAGATCAAATCGGTGACACAAATAGTTTGAGGTTCAACCGGTCGGACCGATCGAATAGGCGGTTCAACCGAAAAAATTAAATTTATCAAATTTTAATTATATTTTAAAATAAACACTTAAAACATACATAATAAATAATTATTTAATAAAATATACAAGCTGTTACTTCATAAAGCCCGACTAATTAAAATAAAATTAAAAAAAGCCCACTTCTTTTGTAAAGCCCATTAATTAGGATTGTGTTTATATTAATAAGAAATTCCAATACCTCTTATAAAGTTGAGTACTATGGTTAACCTCACAAGAAGCCGTTCACTATCCTCTTTTAGTGATATTACTCAGTTGTTATTCTCTCTCTTTGAAACAATTATGAAATCAAGTGGATTAATCATTTTTATTTAGATCGTTGGATTACGATGGATGTCTTCTCTTCTCGTTGATTTTGTGTTTTTTCTTCAACAGTTCATGATTTTGAGTAGAGATTTCGTAGAGGTGGTGGCTTGCCATTTCTTTTCGATCTGTTACATTTTGTTTATTTTTTGTGAATGGGTGGAACATATTGCTTTTAGAGTCAAGTAATTTGTAATTTTTTGTTATTACTATTTGATATAACCAAGTGATGTCTTTAAGATTTTAATCTGTTAATGAATGAGTAGAATAGAAATGAAATTGTTTGGTTGGATACGATGTTGATTTAATTAAACTTGCCATTTTTCGGTTCTATCAATTTTTTGGTTATCCGGTTATACCCATTCCAAATTGGTTATTTTCGGTTCAACCCCAAAACGATTTATTAGGGTATATCTGATAGAGGAAGAAAAGGTTAGTTATTTTAGTATTTCATTACAAGTCAATTATTTCCTTGTTTTAGATTATTTGTTTTCCTATTTCCTTATTACCTTATTTTCCTATTTCTGCCATATTAGTTATTAGGGTTAGGGTTTATCTATAGGCCTTCAAAGCCTATTTAAACTCATATGTTACTAGGGTTCTATAATCAGTAAAAAAAAATCTATTTACAACCTAATTGGTTTGTGGCAGAGTTATCTCTGTGGCCTTCTTTGAAGGAGTGCAGCCTTCGGGCTTGTGGCGGAGAATTCATTCTCCATGGCCCTCTCGAGGGATTATATTCGTGTGTTCTATTTATTATATTTTTCTAGTGTGTGCATCTCTATCAATTGGTCTGACCTGCCATCTCTCTTCCTCAATGATGGATAACGAGAGACTCGAATTAGTAGCAATGGAGAGATGTGATGCGATGGAGAAGATGATAAGAAAACATGGAACAGGCTCTAGACTCGCTTGTTTCCAGCATCGAGAAAAAAGTTTCCTCTGAATTTTCTAGCATTCGCAAACCCCGGAGCATCATGATAAGATTTTTCACACCATCATGGCTAAATTAGAGATCTTATTCCGGCAGATATTACAGGATCCCCAACCCTTTCCCTGGACCCGGACCACCCAGCCACTGTGTACCAAGCGATACATTTGGCGCCAATAATGACTCCTACTGATGCAGGGTCTGATTCTGGGGGTACACAATCTGCCATGCATCATGCACCATCCTGTACGGGTTCCACCAACCCCGTTGATCAAGCTACCAAAGATGGAACTTCCACCGTCTTTGGTTTCAAAGATACCAAAGATGGAAATTCCTTTTTTTCATGGTCTAGATCTAATCGGCCTTCCAGACCAATCTGAAAAGCTTTTCACAGTTCACGACACTTCCTTGAGTGCCCGCGTGAAAATAAGCATCTTGCTCGATATGTTAGCTGATGACACTGAAGAACTCTTAGGGACCATCGACCCTTTCACGAAGGAGACCCAATCTTTCCTTCCAAACACCATTGAACCAGATGGATATGGTTGATTGCAGCCTTGAGGTCAAGGCTGTTCAGAAGGGGGGCAATTGATAGAGGAAGAAAATATTAGTTATTTTAGTATTTGATTACATGAAGTCAATTATTTCATAGTTTTAGATTATTTGATTTCCTATTTTCTTATTACCTTATTTTTCTATTTCTGCCATATTAGTTATTAGGGTTAGGGTTAGTCTGTGGGCCTTCAAAGCCTATTTAAACTCCTATGTTACTAGGGTTCTATAATCAATAAAAAATATCTATTTGCAGCCTTATTGGTTTGTGGCAGAGTTATCTCTGTGGCCTTCTTTGAAGGAGTGCAGCCTTCTGGCTCGTGGCAGAGAATTCATTTTCCTTGACCCTCTCGAGGGATTATATTCGTGTGTTCTATTTATTATATTTATCGAGTGTGTGCATCTATATCAATATTGGAACGGTTCTGACACCGATTCCTGATTAAATCTGTTGAACCGACCGGTTCGATTTTCTAATCACTGGAGTTAAAATCTTAGAGAAATTCAAAAAATGGTGCAATTTTACGGAGAATACTACCAGAAGATGACCACAAAGTTTGCTACAATTAGCTTCAAGATGGATAAGATCGAGGCGCTGCAAAAGCAACAAATCGATTTCATCAAGAACCTAATAAGCCATGTACAACACCTGGAAACCAAAGTGACCAAGAGAAGACCAGGAGAAAGGTTGCCACCAACCTTCAAAATAGAACCCCTTTTACATCAAAAGGGGAAGACGATGGAGGTCACAAGACCAAAGACCGAGAGTGAGAAGATTATCGTATCCTTCGAGGGGAATCTACATCTCCAGATGAAAGAGCGAATCTTGAGGATCTACAAGATCTATATGAGTCATTCCTATGACTAAAAATTACGGATCTAAAGATAAATACGAGAGAAATCTCGAGCTCTCAGCAACAGTCACAGGCTCGTCAGATACGATATGATCTGAGCCAAAATGAGGGAACTTCTGGATTACATGGAGTCTATGAAGTAAGACAAGAAGAGACATTGCAAGACCAAGAAAATTTTAAGATGAAGGCGATGGGATTATCCATAAGAGCAAGTCGGGTTCGAGGATCTAATTTACACAACACCCCATATGGCCGGTCTCACCTTGAATCGATAAATCCATACGGGTTGATCCTAAACCTCGACACTCTGGACTTCAAGAACAGAGAGACCTTGATCGATGAGTGGACGAATGCGATGAAGATTGGAGGAGGTGCACTGGAGCTGGATAAAAAAGGGTTCATAAGATTCCTAACTATGAGCCTAGTGTTGGATTATATACTAAAAGCCTAGCTTTAGTATGAACAATGTTATAATAATATTTGAAATGAGAATTATTGATCAAATAATTGCATGTCGATGCAATAATCTATTTACTTTATATTGTAGATAATATGGTGTGCGGCGTCGCATGAAGATCATATTATCAGCTCCTTATAATGTATAAACAAGTGCTCACAATCGAGATAGACGGGGGTAATCTATTGGGATGGTTATAGTGTGATTTGGTATTAGTTTGTCTTGATTATAAAATTACACTAGTGCACTTTGTGTGTATTGAGTAGGACCTCGTGAGGTTATTCAATTTATACTGACTATATAATAGAACTAGACCTCAGTTATTATGGATGTTCGTACTCTTATCCCTATACAATAACCTCGATACATAATTCAGTATTTATTTCTTTGATTCACCAATGGGTGAGATTTAATTGTTAAATCAACATGCTCGGTGAGTTGGGAAATATTACTTTCTCTATGGTGTACTGTTGATTGTAGAAGGAATCTGTGTCCGAATAAATTAGGTTGATGATGTCCCCTTGAGGAATTCATAAGGATTATCATGTAAACTCAGCAGGTGGATTTGATCCGGCATGATAATAAAGTTGAGTGGTACTACTCTTGGATAAGAGATTAATTAATTGAGTCGTCGGTAACTCATTTAATTAATGAGCATTGTACATCTTAAACATGGGGAGTTAAATGGGCTCATAATAAGAAGGAGCCCATAATGTAATTTGAGATTAGAGTGGCAGTGCAATAACAATTCTTTAGTAGACTGATTTATTATTATTGGGCTTAAGTATAAGTTTTGGGCTAAACTTGGATGTTTAAGCCCAATGGGAGGCCCAACCCTAATTTCTCCTCCTAGTCCCAGCAGTCCCAGTCACAGAATTACACGCCTAAATCAATCTTTAGATGAGAAATCAGATTTCTTATCAGATAAGAGAGAACATGAGAAATTCTTGGAAGACTGTGGATTGGGATCTCCTAGAGGAACGTCACCCACACGGCTTCTAGACGAGACATAAGAATACAATAGAAGTTAAAGAGGTGGGAAAAAGATCTAAAGTACAAAGTTAGAGGAATGTTGAAAAACGCATGCTCAAATTCCAAATTTTTTTTGTATTTTTATGGACTCAAAACTGGTTGTGTGATGCATGGTTAGAAATCCACGGAAGAGAGGATCGTTTTGGCGCAAAAATCACTCAGATCGGAGTTCGGATGAGAAAGTTATGCTAAAAATCGTGAGGTCGCGCAGCTGCCGTCGATAATTTTAGAAAATTTCCAAAAATTAGCCTATCTTTCCTAATTCTTGGACTGTTCAGACTTCTCTGCCAATCTTTGGTGAAATGTAAAACTTTCTATAATTTCACTGCATTAGATGTGCATGAAACTCGAACGAATTGCGTAAACCATAAGATCCGATCACCATTACCTAGAACGATCAGTAAAGTACGCCTGCGAGCTACTCTCAGACGAAGTCAAGAAGGAGACCATGGAAGGAGAAGACCTGTGTAATATTGTTGATCGCATGGCCAAGATCTACAAGATTTATTTCATCGGATTGGGCTACTACGAAGAAATGGAAAAAGAAAAGAAGAAGTATAGGAATGCCCTATACAGCCTGGAACTACTTGACATCTGTCACGTAGATGAGTACATTAAGCTCTTCACAAAATATAGATGGAAATCGAAGATCAAGGAAGAGGAAGTATTACACCTGTTCTTTGGCAAGGTTTCGAGCCGTGGAGAGAAATGTTGATTAAAGAATATGAATCATGTGAGCTGGATTCAATAGCAAGGAGAATGTCTTTCCTTAAAGCCAAGATTGCGGAGTGGTTTCATCAAGCATCACTACACAAAAATTACAAGAGGTTAAGGGGAATCAACAAGACAGTACCCTTATACTGCGAGAATAACGATCTTCCAACCATTATTGGAAGAAACCCAAGGAAACAGAAATGGATGAGGAAAAATCATCCTTACACTCAAAGGAACGGAGGATGGAGGTCCAGAAGACCGAGATCCTTTTGGTCTAAATAAAAGGCCTGAAGCTATAAATCAGGACAAAGGTCTGGACCAACAAGATGGAGTTCAAGAAGTCAAGCCTCATCATCAGGATAAAACCAGAGAAGTACAGGAAGAACTCCCATAAGAAAGATATTCCGAAAAGCACCCACACAAAAAAATGAAAGATTCAAGGATTGTAATTGCTACACGTGTGGAGCTAGAGGGCACATATCACCAGATTACCCAGAAAACCAGAGGCGAGGAGTACGACAGTTTGAAATAACTCCAGAAATGAAGGAAGCTATTTACTTCCATGATCTGGTAAAGGTATATCAGTTCGAAGATATACCCTCAGACGAGAGCATCTATGAAGAAGATTTCTTCAGTCAAGACGAATCCTCCGAAGATGAGTCAGAGCAAAGAAGAAAACCTCAGACAGAGATGCAAGAGGACATGTCTGGATTCTTTTCCCAGACAACCATCTCTCATAAGACTCTTATGAGAATCATGAGGAAGGATCCAAGACTCAATCTATACGACGGATTCATTGTAGGACGATTAGAGCGGTTCTTCAGATTCAAAAAAAGAAAGCACAACATCATATATAAGTTGATCGAAGGGGAGATTGCCATCCCTATGGAGTTCACGGGAAATATGATGGAAATGCAACTAGTTCCTTATGAAAAAATCAAGAGGGAACTCAGTAAGCTCCAGAAAGAAGTAGCTAAGACAATGTCTTGGATCCATATCGGAGCTATTTGGATCCTTATAAAGCCACATTCAAAGAAGGTATCGATACACCAATCGATATTGCTATCTTTGATAAGACGATCAAGAATACGAGGGAGGCATATCTAGGAGGACTCTCAGGAAACCTGTATAAAGGGAAGGTGGCATCCTACATTTACCCAAGGATTGCCTACAATCTGGCGGACCATGATTTTAACAGAGCACTAACCCTTCATCAAGATTTCAAGAATAAAGATTTAATGAAGGAAGGGAATAGGCCGTACTCTATTACCTATAACCTCTCATACACTCTGTCCAACACCTATCATTCGGATCTATTCCAAATAAAGGAGTATATTGAGATACCAGAAGTGTTCGAGAGAGTTGCATGTGCAACTAGTTCAGAAATAATGGAGTTACCGACAATCCATGACATGGATATGCAAATCAAGGATAATCCAGTCTGGAATAAGAAAAACAGCCTCAGATTCGAGCAGAGAATAATTTCTTTCCAAGAAGACAGAATGATCAGTGAAACATGGGGAATCGTGGAAGTAGTCCAAAAGCCAGAGAAGTTCACAACCAAAGGTGAACTAAAATGCCCAGAATGATGGAGAGGAGTCGAAGTAATATTCGACATCACTAAAAAGAAAAACTCTATTCCTTGTGATGTCTTGTATTATCTCCAACAACCAACAGGGAGATATCGAGGACAGCTCAAACTCGGAGAACTTGAGCTGGTGATCAAGGGAATAGCAGAAAGTTCCCGGAGCAACTAGTGCTGGGATTGGAGTATCTCGAGGATCACAAACCTTGGAAAAGATTACAGGATAGAATGGAATTCACGGTCAAGGAAAAGATATACAAGATTCAATAATATAAGCTTGGGGTTTTATAAGTTCTGATCTACCCATGACCACAAGTCCATTCTTGATATGTATCACTGTAGTGATGAAATATAAAGAGCACTGGGCAGAATATTTTGTGGCATACATCGATTCGGGAGCTGGTATATGCACAACAAAGGAAGGAGCCTTTCCTAAAGGTTCAGGCGAAGACATGCCAACCGTACTAGGAAAAGATTTCTCTCAGAAGGTGTTAATCCTTAAAAGAGGAATCAGACAAGCAGAAATTATGATCGGAGGAGCGGATCGTACCCCATGGTACAAGATGAAGACTCCACCAATATATTTTTACCATACCGGAGCGGATATCTTGTTAGGAAATAATTTTCTACAGACATTCAAGCATTTTACCCAAGAAAACGGAACAAGAAGGCTTATTTTCACAACCCTTTATGAACATAAGATCGTTGCCCCAAGACTGAGTAATGCATTTAAGAGAAAAAAGCCGATCTAATTTCGCAACAAGCTTGGTGATAATGAAGGAAAACTTAGCGAACGATCGAAGAAAATATGGCGAAGCAGTCCTTCAGATGAGAATCGAGACTAGAGGAGGATGAAAGATGGAGAAACTAAAGGAAAATACAATCCACCTTCTCAAAGCAAGCTTGGGAGAAAACGTACAGAGAGACGTCATAATCGAAGAACAAACATCTTTAGAGGACGTCAAGAAAAAGATACAGAGGAACTTCAATGAGGATCCTCTAGCCTGGTGGGACAAAAACGAGCTTAATGCCTCGCTGAAAGTGAAAGAAGGAAAGGAGCATGAGTTCGTGAGATATAAGCATATCCTAATGAACCAAAAGGATCGAAAGGATATGTAGCAAATACTTAAGTAACATCTTGACCTTAAGTTGATATCACCAGAAGTATCTCCATACAACAATCCAGGATTTTTGGTTCGAAATCATGGAGAAGTCAAACGAGGGAAGCCGAGAGTTGTGATCAACTATAAAGGGATCAACAACATCTTGGAGTTCGATAGATACTACATACTAAGTATGGAACACTTGGTCAACTGTATCAAGAATGACAAGGTATTTTCAAAGTTCGATTGCAAATCTGGATTTTACCAGATTATGATGGAAGAATGAAGCAAGAAGTTTACAACCTTCTCCAAACCGTAAGGACATTATATCTATTATGTCATGCCTATGGGCTTGGCAAACACACCTCAGATATATCAAAGGAAGATGGATAATCTCTTCAAATATTATTTCTCATTCATGTTCGTTTATGTGGACGACATCCTCATAGCTTCAAAGAACATGAAGGAGCATTTGTCGCATCTGGAAATATTTTCAGAAGTATGTCACAAGGAAGAATTAGTGCTTTTTGAAAAGAAGGCAATATCTGCAACAAGACAAATCGAGATTCTTGGAGTAGAGATTGATGAATCCAGAATTATTCTAAAACCACACATTGCAGAAAAGGTTCATGGATTTCCTGAAGATCTCAAGGATAAGAAGCAACTCCAGAGCTTTCTAGGAGTTGTCAACTTTGCTGGAATGTTTATAAACAATCTAGCACAATACAGGAAGGTTTCATTCCTCTGTTGAAGAAAGATGTTGAGTTCAAATGGAAGGAATCAAATCGAGAGATGGTTAAACAATTAAAAGAGGTTTGCAAAAGGCTCCCAATGTTAGCCATTCCGAATGACGAGGAAGATCTAGTGCTATATACAGATCCCAGTGATCGTTGGTGGACAGCAGTCCTTACCATGTCCACACTAGAAGGAAAAGTATCGTGCAGATACTGTAGTGGACTCTTTGCGGAGAATGAGACAAAAAGATGGCAACTATTTCTTCTTGCGAAGAAATTCATTCTTAAAATCAATAACACGAGTGTCAAGGCCATTCAAAAAAAAAAAATTGAATCAAAATCAGAAAAGGCTAGACTTTTAAGATGGCAAACTGAATGTCAATATTATGATTTTAATATTGTCATTATTAAATCTGTTGAAAATATTTTGGCAGATTTTCTGATGAGAGATGGAGAGAGCTGATATAGACTCCATCCTGACCGTTTCAAGGCACCTAATGGACAACCTTGAGTTGCTCAAAAGGAAATTTGAGAATCTGGTGCTCAATGTTGGGCGTGCTGGAAAATTACAAGAAATCGATTATGCCAAAGTGTCCAATCGTATACGAGACTGTATCCATAATAATATGAGTCTATTCGAGCAGATACGAGATCAACTCCTCTGGGCTGTTGATAGCAATCAACAAAAGGAGAGTATTCGAGAACGAGGCTCCAAACCCAAAGCAAGGGATTCAAGTACCCTTAGCACGAGTCCTGGATTGGAACTTCTAAAGGAAGAACTGGTCCAAGGAAAAATCGAGGCTCTGGAGTCACATCCAGAGTCGTCGAGTCAACTCAGCACCTCTGGGGTAAAAGAGGAAGAGATCAGTCTTAGGCCTATGACGGGTATCACTAAGACTAGTATTAACATATCTGATTTTTCTCATTGGCAGGGATACCAAGCTAGCTGGAAAAAATTAAATACAATACATGGAATCTGTCTGGAGAATTGCCGGATAGATGTATTAGGGGAATACCCAGAGTTTGGATGAGAGAAGGCTCAAGTCCTAATGATGTAAAGCAGTGGTATGATTTTGGGGCGTTAGCCTCAATATATACTGTTGTACCAAGCTTCATGGAACTTTTAAAACTGCCAGAATGGCTAGGGAAAGTTGTTGTGAATGCATGGAAAAACAATACGACTTTGTCTAGAGGAGATATATTAGAGCTTTACTTCACTAATGCAGCTCCAGAACCAGTCGGGAAAAGCAACCACGAGGCCTTTCATTTTATCAAGCTAAGAAGACCCGATATTGAGGCATAAAAAAGAATAAGGAGTCTTCTGGAAAGGAACCAGTCTTGGTTTCTACATATTCCGAGAAATAAATCTCTACACGAAGAGAGAGGGGTTTGTATGCCTGCATTCAAGCAATGGATCAGGTGAAGTTCCCATTCAAATTTGAACATAAGAATATAAATGGGTCTTTCTTGTTAAACATCTTAACATGAAAAAAGACAGTGTTTGCCGAAAAAGCTTTCGAAGAAAAACGAGAGCTCCTTTGGAGAAACAAGCTGCCGGTGAGTAAATAAACTCATCAGAAATACTATAACATGGCCCACTTTGGGCAGTGGACGAACAAAATATGCACAAACTCCTCTACCCAAACAGAACCAGAGTTTGGAAAAAGAGTAAGGTTGAGCATAGGGAGAATAAGAATATTGAATCCCTTTCAGCAAAGAAAGAAGAACGAGGAAAAAAGAGGGCTAAATCTCATCAAAATACCCAAGAGCCAGGTGACCCTTCAGACACCTCCAGAGACAAGTGACTCTACAAGATGGGCAAGAGTCAGGGGACCTTTCGAAAGGTCAAAAGAAGTAACCTTCAATTTGTAGAGTCGCCTGAAACATGTAACCTTCAATTTTTTTTGCAAACTTAATCTCCATACTTTCCGACATAAAATAGTAGCAGCATCCTGTACACCCGACGTAGGAAATAAACTAGGGTTGTGCTGAGATCTACAGAAGGAACGAGATTGAACCATCACACTATGGAATGCGTGGTTGAGGATCAGCTGTAAAACCTCCCGGATGCCCAGTGGATTGACAATCAAAGAAAGTACTGTTACTGTTTTAAATTGGTTAATTATGAGATTAATTTTGTTTATTTAATATACGAAAGCATGTTGGGTCTGATATGGTCGTAATTGACTATGTCAATTTTGAAAGACATAAAATAATATAAATCCAGTAGTTTATAATAATATAAGTTAATTTGGGATGAAAATTTTTGAAAACTATGGTCATAATATTCTTATGGGACCAAAATTCCTGGCTATGAGACCAGTAGATTCCTACGAGACTAAAATTGAATTGAGGGAATTCTTATTGGATCAAATGTGATATTTTTCCATATAATTTATTAACTCTTTAATTAGTTATCTAGCTAACGAATAAATAATAATAATACTTTTAGTAAAAAGTGTACATGATTAAAAAAATGTGATAATATTTTTAATAAAAATTTAAATGTGAATAATGAAATGTGATAATTATTTAATTAAATTATTTTATGAATAATTCATTATATTAATATAAAATTAAAACATTTTATATAAAAATTAAAATATATATTTATAAAAAAATGATAACATTTTTGTTAAAATAATATATATATATATATATATATATATATATATATATATATATATATATATATATATATATTATTTTTAGAATTTTCAAAATAATTAATACGATAATTTATTTTAAATTTTAAATAAATAAATAAGATTAGTCACGCAGCATATAATATGCATTTTGTAGGCCCGTTGCGGGGTTCGACCCTGCGCCGATAGCAAATGAAATTAATGGTAAAACCAACCAGGATGCTCAATCTTTTAAACTGTGCCTTAAGTTATATAATAAAAAATATTCAGGGACCCTCATCGGAGTGGAGCTTGTGCGGCGGCACCTCCTGCACCGCCCCAAGGCCGCCCCTGAAAGTGATAGTAAATCGATGAAAAGTAATAATACTATTTAATGAACAATTTATAGTATAAATGAAAAGTGATAACATTTTATAATAACTAATCACAAAAGTATAAAATAGTCACACCGTAAAACGATCTCACACAAGAGTTGTCCTATCATATTAAATCCTATATTTCTACAAAAACAAATTTCTACAAAAACCCGAAGATATGTTTGCTATTCGATTTTATGAGATATCGTCTAGAAAGATTTTTTTCTTCTTTTTTTTCCTCCTCTTTAGCCAAATAAAGTAGCTGTATTTTAGCTATTAAAAAGAAATAAGAAAAAAAGGAATTATTACTTGTAGGCACAAATCATAAGATAATATTACTATTAGATACAATGTATAAATTAAATTACTATCAGGTATAAAAATATGCAATGTAAAATCTTAATTACCCTTTCATAATCTGTTGAATACATAATTCATAATTAGTTAATTAGAAATTCATGTAAACTTGTTTTATTTAATTTCATATATTTTAGTTATCTCTTCTCAAATCAATCTATTTCTGAACTTCTCCTCCCATTGTGATTACATATCAGAGTCGAAGTGTAGGAAATTGTTGGCCACGGTAATCATCTCAATTTAAAATCACAAACCTGTAAGTATTTGTTTAATTTTGAAGATTTGTTTAATTTTGTTAATAATCACAAACATTCAACGGTAATTTATGAGGGTTTAAACATAATTTTGTAAGTACTTTTAATGGTAATTTTGTTCAATGGGTGTAAACATAATTATGTTTAATTTCTAGTCAATGGTTGTTTCCCTTTTTGTTTATAATCTATTTTTTCTTTTTTTCGCGTAAAATGGTGTGAATAAATTTATCTAATTAAAATGATTATGAACTTCTGTAATTTATGAGATCTATAATATTTTCAAAATATAATTTTAATACTTTCTAATGTCTGCGTTCTGTATGGTTACGATTTTTATTTAATTCCATTATAAGATTTTTATGAATACCAACGATTGATGTTCTTATCTATACGTTTTGTATGGTTTAGTTATTTTTTGAATACTATTATAGATTTTTCTGAATAACATCGTTGCTGTTTTGATGTATGCGTTCTGTATGGTTACCTTTTTTCTGAATACCGTTATAAGGTTTTTTTTGAATACCAAATTAAATATTTTTCCATTGTAAAATAACGAGAATGTTACATGCACGATATACATCATATTCCCGAAATCAATTGTCTAGAATTTGAGTCTAAAAGTGAATATAAGATTCTTGCACCCTTTTGAAACTCCCGCCGGGTTGACCGAAAAAAGTAGAATACTTTCCTATGGAGAATATCCTAAGAAAGAGGAAAACACCCGTTGAATGGTAATTATCTTTTGTTTCTCTTACCTACATATTAGAGTTGTTCTTACATTACTATTTGATTGATTTTTTTTTATTTTAATGCAGAATCTTAAAAGTAGGGCAAACACGAAAGTGTGCGCATATTGAAGATGCCACCTCATTTTTTCTCCTATTTTTTTCCTTCAAATGCTTGCACACTATTTATTGGTTCGTTGAAGATACATTTTGCATATAATTAATATGTTTTTTTATTTACATACGATGTTGAGTGGATAGAACTTCTATTGAATATATCTATTTCTTATGACTCGTTTTTTTACCTCTCAAGTTGTATTGACGACATTATACATTTTAGAAGTGGAAGTTTGTCTTCATTTTATGTTTTAGGAATGAGGGTTGGATTATTGAGTTTGTAGATAGAAAAATTGATATTGCAAATAATAATTCTTATCGACTCTTCAAGTAATATTCCAATATTGTATTAAAAATATAGAACTTAATATTCCACAAAATAATTAAAATGTATTCAATATATTTCACATTCATTCATTGAAATACTTTTGTATTCAAAATGCTTTTGTATTCCTTCATTGTTTTCTCAATATTCTACGAAATATTCACAATGTATTCAATATATTTCAGATTCATTCCTTGAAATATTTTTATATTTAAAATTAATAGATATTCAAAATATTTAACGTTCAGTAACATGTATCCAGAAATTAATTACCTAGAATGTGGGGCTCAACTCACGCTTCCTATAAATGTTGAATAAGTTGAATTAATCCAAACGGATTTTTAGGATAAAAAGAAGGAATAAACTCTGTTTTTAATTTTAACATAAAATATCTTTACATATTAATATATTATTGAATACAATCACATTAAAAATTTAGAATATTTCAATAAAATCAATAAGTTTTTAGAATATTTAATATTTAATAATGATGTATTCATAAATATTTTCAACGAAACACTCATAATGTATTCAATATTCGATATATTTTAGATTAATTAATTGAAATACTTTTGTATTCATAATTAGTTGTTATTTAGAATACTTAAGGTTCAGCAACTTTTGAATACATAAATTTTGAATAATATATACAATCATAACGTGACAGCTTATATTAACTAATCTCAACCTATTTTCTAGATAATAGATTTTAGTAGATTGAATACAAATATATGGAACATAAATACTTTTGAATACATAAATTTTGAATAACATATTCAATCATATGTACAGATTATATTGGCTTATCTCAACATATTTCCAATTTTTATGGAGACATTAATGTTTAATTAATTTTTAAATACAATTAAATTTATAATAGTATTAAAAGGGATATTTGTTGGGTTGAATTTGTAGTGGATAGTATGAGGTCGTTTATGTGTCTATGAGGGGTAATAATTTTGGTTTCAATGATAATATTCTAAAATTAGTATGCTCTCTCCGTCCCACTCAAAGTGGGTCTTTTATTTTTTGCACGTGGATTAAGGAGTATTATTATTTAATGTGTAGTGGATAGTTGTATTAGTGGGAGTATGTACCACACATTTTAATTGTATTAATGGGAGTGTGTGGGTTATATATATATATATATATATATATATATAAAGAAATGAGACTCTTTAATGAGACTCCCAAAACGTAAAGAAAAAAAAACCTTTTGAAGGGGATGAAAGGAGTATAATTTATTCATTAAAGAATCAATTATGAAACGATCAAAAGTGTAATTAAATCATTAAAATAGAGTATCCATGGAATCAGTTACATGTTGAATAGTATTTGTACCTCAACCTTTCTTTAGGATTAATTAAAATTATATCCTTAAAATTAATATTAAACCCTAATGGCAAATATTATATTTTTGGTGTGACAAATAAACCAAAAATAAATAAATAAAATAAAACAAAAAAAAAGGAAAATGTTCTAAAAATGAAGTGGTATCATAAAAAATTTGGGAAAAGGTTCACATAGCCCCCTTATCTTATGGCAGGGGTTCAAATATGTCCCTAAACAATTTTTTTGTTCAAGTCCCCCACCTCTTCAATCAGATCAAATATGCCACTCATGTTTACAAAACTTGACATTAAAGCTTTTCTTCTATTTTTTATTTATTTATAATAATAATAATTATTACTCCTAAGAACTCTTAACAAATCAACAAATAAAGAGTTGTACGCCATATTTGTTGACGGTAGAGGAAGGTCAACTTGCGGTGGAGGGTATCACGCACGCCTTCCACTAGAATCACACACTCCACACCCGACACTGTCCACCTCCTCTCGGCTCCATTCACACCACGCCCCTTGGAATTTCCTTACTCTTCTTGGATTTCATTGTCTGATTTCATTTATCAATGTATTCATCGACCACTGATTGTGTTTATCGACGACAAAATAGAACAAATGGCCTGGTTTAGTGAGGATTATAACTACTCACTTGAATTTGATTCTCATAAAAATTGTATTTGTTCCCACTATCTTCTGGTTAACTGATGAAGAAGAAAACCCAAAGTAGGAGGGAAAGTAGTGCAAAATTAGTGGAAATTAAGATATATTTAGTTTTTATTTTTTTTCTTTTTTTTGGATAGAAATGCACTGTGTTTAGTTTTTAAGAGTTGGATGGCATATTTGATTCGATCAACATAATTTAGGGTTTGCAGGAACAAAATGATAAATGAAGGGCGAGACTGACCCTTTTCCCTAAAAAGTTTTGTCATAATAATTAAATTATGTACTTGTTTCCTGGGAAACAAGTTATATTTACACCCTCTTTACTCAGGTTAAAAACATATTTATCTATTTAATAAGAATGTTTTATGTATTTTTTTTTATGAAATTTTATTATTATAATTTTTAATAGAGTGTTGCTATTTCTACACCACCTTTATATTAAGTACACAATTTTTTTATTAAATACACATACTCTTTAAATTTTTACTTTTTATTTTTATTAAATACATCCCCTTAAAATTTTAAAACTACCCTTTTATAATTAAATTTATACACGCCTTCCCTTCCTCTCTTCTCCATCTTAATTTCGTGGGTTTTATCATCCATGGATGTCAGTAATCGAATGAATTTTTATCATTGATTAAATCAAAATTTTCGAAAATAGAACAGAGGGTTTTTCAATTCGAAGGAGGAATGGGTGAATCGTACGGAGAGAAGAAGAAGGTGGTGGGGCCGGCCTACCTCCTTGAAGTTGTATGAGTTCATCAATGGCAAAGCAAAAGTATATACAAGTGAAGTTTTTGTCACCATAACAAACTCTTTTCCATTTCTTTGGAATACGACCGAAGCCCTTGTCGCTAAGGGAGATTTCAAGTATTTTCTACTTTGGGTTGATCACAGAATTAATACTGCCACTGCGACCTTAATCCTTGAATTTTAATATGAGTAAATTTATGTTATATTGCCCAATTACTGAAAGTAAAGCTCTGAATTTATGGGAGACATGATTTTTTCTTTTGGTTTTACACAATTTACTGCTCTCAAGTAGTATATGAAATATAATTAAATATTATATAAAGTGTGTATGTAATGACTTAAGGATAAATTAGACTTTTTAAAAATATATTTTTTAATTATATAATAATAGGATGTGCACTTAATAAAAGAATGTGTGCAAATATAATGAGCCTTTTTAATATTTAAAGCAGTTAATATTTTATAATTTTACATTTATATTTTACAGGGTAGGTCTTGGGTGAGACCGTCGCAAGAGACGGAGCTCCAGTTAATTAAATCTTTATATAATTAAAAGAGAGTTTGAAACTGCTGAAGTGGCAGCTTTAGAATGATTTAAGGGTGAGGTGGAATTTTGTGAGATTTTTGGCCTTTTTTCCTGACATTTTGATCTCTGCAATGAATGTGTTTTTCGGTGTCTCTTCATTATTTCAAAACATTTGAGGGGCCGTTTTGCAAGTTTTATTATAGTCAAGAAAAACTTTCAACCAACCCTAATTTCATTGTGCTACCATTCTGTATTCTCGCTCAAAATAATGAACCACCCTACATAGGGTTCGCCGCGCACGTACGGGGAAATCTTCCAGGTCAATCTTGCAGGTTTCTAATTTGATTATGATATATATAATAATTTTTTCTTTATTCTAATTTCATCTTTTCCCCAATCATATTCTATCATCATTTTTACATGTTTTTAAGCCCATTGAAGACATTCTCAAAGAAGATTGTTAACGGGGAAGGAGATGAGAATGAAGTCACCTATCTTATAATGTAGCAGACATTCTTTCAAAATTACAGAAATCATTACATTGTATTTGGTAAGTATTTTACTCTTTTTTTTCCGGATTGATATTTTTGCTAATTTTAATTTTTTTAAATGGTAGTGATATGCTCCTCTCACCGAAAAATACAATATGTTCTCTGATGAAATCTGTCTCGGTGTTATGATTACAAATTCACAGGTTTAAAAGCATTGAATATCTTGATGGTGACAATGCTGCGAAATTAGTTATCCTGCAATTAGTGTTTATAGCTGATGTACATTTTTTTTAATCTATTATTTTAATTGTTGCAGTGTGTATGAATGCATGAATGGGTGTCTATTTTCTAAATTTTTTAAACCTGGAAACCAAATGAGGGTGTGTTCTTAAGATTGAAAAGAACTCATGAATGGATGTTGTATTGCGATTAGTCAAGACCATTAAAATCCGCATCAGACATCTTTAATTACATAACATTCTAAAGTATGACATTGAGCCACCATTCTTTTTTTATTATAAAAAATATAATTAAAAGTTATAAAATTCTAAAGTATGACATTGAGCCACCATTTTTTTTATTATAAAAAAAATGTAATTAAAATGGTCCTGTTTTACTATAGTTCTGCATGTCTTGCATAATGTTTTTATTTTTTTATTTTACCTTTCTTTAACATGTAGTAGTTTTTTTTGTATATTTTCACTATGGAGAAAAAAACATATATATATTTTTGCTTTTGGAGAATATGGATATATTTTGTGTAACACTTTAGCTCAAAGCATGTTTTGGATACTAATAGCTCAAATTGTGATTCATTCTCATTTTTTAGTTTCATTACATGCACAATTTTCTCAAAACACTTATGATAATCGGAATTAAAGATCAAATATCTTGAGACTAAATAAATCGTTTTAAACTTCAACTATTCTTAATATAAAATTCATTCCTAATTTAAATTGTTATTGAGAGTCTTCAATTGTTTGTTGGTTTTGATCATGGTGGCTTATACTCAAGTATTGATTTGACAGCAAATACCAATGTCAATTTATATTTGTAGTACTTCATGATTGTGTTAATGGAGTTTCCATTTCGCTTGAGAATCTTACTTTTTGATCGATGGTTTTTTCCAAACTTTTAGATCTCAATCTTACTGAATTTAATGTTTATTTAGTGGTTGAAAAGTGGTCTTCATGAGCTTGAACCACTTATGGTTTCGAAATTTTCTACAAAAAAGTTTAGAAAAATGTGCTTGGCATTAAAGCATAATGCTCAGTGAGTTAATCTCTAGCTTATGTGGCTTTAATTAGATTTGTTTCTTTCACATCAATGGATTTCTTCTTTGCAACATGATATTTTATATGTTGGGAAAAGCAACCCTCCTTTCTTCTTAACCTCTTGATGCAGTAAAATCATTCCCATTAGACTATGAGATGAAACGAATCACATTTTTATCAATGCATGCACTATTCTCTCAGTTCTTGCAATTTTGTAGAAAATTAATCCCATTAAAAAATTATTCCGATGGCATATTCTTTTGAAGAAAATTGCTGAATCCCACAACTTGGTGCATAAATTTGAGGTTACATACTGTCAATATTTATCTTCTCCATTAGTTTAATATTGATTTTTAACACTTCTTCTTTATTTCAAAGAACTAAAGAAGAGAGTTAGGATTGTGATTTCTAAGTTTGGATGTCTATTGGAAGCTCATATTCTATGTTGACATTATACAGATTATTGAGATTGGTCTAAGGCTATTTGAATTCTCGATTTACTCCTTTCTAAATCCTGTAAAATCCAGGACCTCTGGTAATTTTTAATTTAGATAGTTTTATTACTGATTTGATTGTAAGAGTTTTAGAGTTGATTTGTAGTCTGATCCATCGGATTTGTTTTTGGTGTTTTAGTTATGTTTCAGCCATCGAACTTTTTACTAATTAGAGTTGCACAAGCACGTGATCAAGGACTTGATAATTAGGCGCTGTAGCTCGATCATGAGCTTTTTCAAGTTTACATATTCTAAGGTCAGATTTTGCTTTTTCAATTTGTCTGTTACGAAATCTATTTAATCAGCCTAAGAAATTGTGTCAGATTGACCAATGCTATGATTGTAAATTCTTGCAGCTAATTTATAAAACACTATAAATCTATTATTCTTTAATCAATTTGAGCAACATATTGGAGCTTACCATTAGATTAAGAACTTTATCCCCTGCAATTCACTTTTCAGACTGCATATTTTTGTGAGTTGATAAGAATCACATTTCTACCAACTCAAGCCATATTAATCTCAGTTAGCGCAATTTTGCTTATAAGAATTAAGAAGGATAAACAACATCCTAATATACTTTACAGTTTTATCAGTTATTACGTTACATCATAACATTATGTGTTATATTCCTTTCAATTTAGAAGCAGAATTAAAGTCAAGTGATCACGCACACGAGGGTTTGAAGTTTAATGCAATTAGTAATTATTTTCCATTGTTACTATTAATGATTAGTGATTATGTAGGTGTTTTTAATATCACAATACTATCAATATTTTCTCCAAATGAGTTAGACTGTGTACTCTGTTTTGATCATTGTTTCTTTTGTCATTTCTCTGTGTATTAGTTTATTATTAAAATTTTTGTGAGATTGATATATTTTATAAATTATGGATTGGTTAAAATAACTTACCATGTTTAATACTTCTTAGCATGTTTACAACTTTCTTTGGTGCATGCATTGCATCCTATGGCCAATATCCATCCATCTCCCATTTACTTCTGTCTCATTATCATATCTTAATGTGAAGTATGTACTTTCTTTAGTTGAAGCCTTATAAAATGTCCGTTTTAATTTCATACATGTGGGCAAAATACTTAATTTTTCTCAAAATTGAGGCTGGAAATAGATAAAATATCTCTATAAGATAGAGAAAGGCTCTTATAGCCTTATAACTTTTTCCATCATTGAGTCTTAAGTTTAGTAAAGCGTGTGAAGTTCTTATAAATTTATTTATTCTTGGTTTCTGAACCTACACATGAATGAGCTTTGATGTATTGCACAAAGAAATATGCATATATTTACTTAAGGATGTTTATGATGATATTGTATTATTGTTATTAAAGCATTCTTTTATGATATTATCTGAAATAGTGATAGCAGTCTATCTAATTTGGTACTCGAGGATTCTTTAAGTGACATGTAATATGTTGAAGGGGATGATTGTCACTGCTTCACTTTCTGTTTTTTACAGGCATGAATTTTGGACTTTTTTAATAAGCAGAAGCATACTGTTCTTCCAGCCAAACACTTGAGGAAATGAATTTACAGATGGATCAAGATGTAGATAATTTCAAAGTTTTATAATCTGAAAAATATTTGGTCAGTTTAAATACTTTTAGTAATGACGTTATACATGGATTAAAATCTCTTAACGACAAAAAACTTTATTGCATTTCTACCAAAAAAAAATTCCTTTTTTATGTGAGCTTTAATTTAAAAAATAAAAAAATTAAAGTCTCTTATTAATGTTCTGGTGCATGTTTTTATCATATTGGGTGGGTCTGCATTGGAGTGCAGTGAGGGGTACATGTCAAGTTGCTGCACTGTTGTAATATGATATTTAGGTTGGAGGAGATGATTAGTTACTGCACTGTTGTAATATGATAATCAGGTTGGAGCACATGATTAGAATTGACTTAGTTTTACTCTTGAAAATATTTAGTCTTAAATTATTTGTTGGTTTTGACTATGGTGGCTTATACTCAGAATGTTTGCTTGACAGCAAATACCAATGCCAATTTAGCAACGAAGAACTTATTGTAACAGTATACATTGTTATCAATTTAAGCCATCTCCCTTTTTTTGTGATCAATGTAGTTTTTATTATGTTTAATGTGTAACTTTTATAAAATATTTCTAAAATATATAGTAAGAATGGGTTTCACCACTAAATTTGATGAATTGGGTGTCTTTATATGTTACAATGAGATCATTTGAAATTCTATTATATTTGAAGATTTTGCTTGATCTTTATAGTAATTCACAACCTTCAGTCACTAATATCATGGTTATTTATTTATTTTTTTTTAAATTAACTCTATGACCAGGACAATATTAATTATATTAAATGAGATACTAAATGTTTCAATAGACTTTTGTGTGAAATCATCATGAATAAATCATTATCTGAGACGAATAAAAAGAAATAATATCAATAAAAAGTAATAACCAAGTAATGAAAAGTTAGTGAATTATTTCATGAACTATTTATAATATAAATAAAATGTAATAATATTTTTTAATAAAAATTAATATTAATTTTGAATTCCTAAAATGATCTTACCGTGAGACAATTTCTCCAAAAACTTCACCTTCTATAATAATTTAGTTTAGGCTAAAATTTGCGTGTTCCCGAGGATACCATATACCTAAATTCCACATTTTTCGAAGGTCGTATCCTTAGTATTAAATAATTTTCGAAAGTTGTATCATTTAGTATTAAACGTTATAACATACACCCTTCATTTTCTAAGAAATATTTTTAATCAAATATTTATACTATTCATATTTTAGCCGATATTTTCAATGCAAAAATTATACACTTATTAATTAATGCATACTACATTATTTAGAACAAAATGTTATAGTCATATACACCTTCTGTACCCGCAAATACAAGAATCGATTCTTTAGTTTATTTGTAAATTCTTTTATATTGCTATAACATAGAAATTTTATTTATTCTAAATATAAATTATAAAAAAAGGAATAAAAATTTTAATAAAATATTTGTATATTAAATTAATTATTTAATTATAATAAAAAATTAATTATTCCGCGTATCATGTGGGTTTCATGCCAGTAAGCTGTATAAGTGCGCTGAGACTACGCTAGTTAGTAGTTTAATTAAACAATCACGTTGATGGGCCAGTCGTCTACGCATGCGTTTTTATTTTCCGCTTTTTTTTTTTATTATTTGATTTCATTTCTATTTCTTAAAGATTAGTTAAATTGATCTTTCATGGATTAATTATTTAATATGGAGTTAGAAAATAATTAAATTGAATGGTTATCGTTTTTTAAGTTTTAAAAATCAATTTTTATTAAAATATCATCACCTTTTACCGTCCCATAAATTATTTGCAAAATAGTCTAATTTAATAGTAGTTATCACTTTTTTATGATCAGGTATCACAATCTACTAAAAATATGAGTGTATATTGGGTGCACCCGGGTGCAAGGATGCACTCATATGTGTATGACTTTTTATTTTATTTTGTATACATATTTTGTATACGTATTTTGTGATAATTGTATACTTTTTTCACACTAAATTTTTCACTAAAAAAACTAACATCCATATGTGTATAACTTTTTATTTAATAATGTATACATATTTTTTTAATAATTGTATATTTTTTACACTCAATTTTTCATTAAAAAAACTAACAATTAAATTGTATACATTATTCATCATAATTGTATATGTTTTTTGTTATATTTGTATATGGGTGCACCCTATCTTAAGGTGCACCCGGGTGCACACTATAATTAACCTAAAAATATTATCATTTTTTATTCGTTCTAAAATTTATTTATGAGATAATTAATTAATCAGACACTTATTATAATAAAATATGTTTGTGTATCACTTCTTTTAGTTAAATATCATTTTCTATTAAAAATGTTATCACTTTTTATCCATCTCATAAAATTCTTTATGACATTGCTTATCACTATTTTTTATTAAGTATATCACTTTTTATTAAAATATTATCACTTTTTATTTATCTCATGAATTTTTGTTTTATGCAATTAGTTATCGTTTTTTCTTGATTAATTTTTTTTTATAAAAAATATTATCACTATTATTCACTCCATATAATTCTTTTGTGAGACAATTAAAAAAAAACAAATAGAGAGTATTTATAAAAAGACACAATATTTTTTATTTAACGTGGATTTTTTTCTAAAAATTTGAAACAATGTTATACTAAAATTAAGTGAAATAATATAATGGTAGAAATAAAAAAATTAAAAGAAATAAAATAAAATGAATAAAAAAGACGCACAGAACATGTATTAAAAAGTTCAATGGCAATGTTGAAATTAATTCAATTAATCGTGGAATTGGATTTATGAAATGAGTAGTATATTTATTTTCGCGGGTCATGGAGTGGGTTTGATGGTATCTGATGTCTATTTTCTCAACACACAATTAATCCCCAAGTATGAATGATGTGATTGTAGCTTAAGCAAGCGACGAAGTTATATTATCGAACCCAAAGGACAGTTGGTTATCAATTTATTATTATCTAAATTAACTAAAACTATTATTTGGCAATTGTATTGGAGAATTATTATTAAACTAATAAACAAAGTATTGAAATAGCAAATAAAATAGAACAGTTAATAAATAACGAGAGTTGCTCAAATGAGAAGATAGTTAGCTCTTCGAGCTATCCAGTTTTACTATTTAATTTTCCTTCCATGTGTCAATGTCCGACTCTGCATTGTGGAATATGGACGCATCACTAAACCATACAAATCTACTCTATAGACACAAGCAGATAAGTGTGTAACACGTGTGAATTACATCGGAGCAAGAACATAATTACACCCCCTTTCTAGGTACTATCAGTATCAAGTATTTCCCGTGCACTAAGTACTCTAACATATGATCTCCCTTTATAGATACTATATAATCATCCTCTTTATCCTACTTATTAACCCAAATTCAATTCAATTTATAAGTATTTATATAAGTAGTTCTAATGAAGTTTCGGAGTCCCTATATAGAATCATAACATGTAATCCTACTCAATAGTGAACGCACTCAATCAATAACCCAGATATGTAGTCAGACTCTACATAACAGTTAATGATGCACAAAACAACTATGAGTATGAATTAAAAACGCATTGTCTTATATAGAATAAATCAACAAGTAGTGTTGTACGGAGTATATACACAGAAATTCAATAACTAGATAAAAACTTTCATAATCCTAGAACTACCAAAGCGAGTCTAGTCCATGACGCTTAGAAGAACGTTCATGATATTTGGATAGATCTTACCCATAGTCTTGAAAATTACAAGAAAGATTAAGTTGCGAAGTAAACCCTAGATGTGGGCGCCATCGCTTCTCGCTCCGTATTGAATCTTCACTTGGTTCTCACTTGATTCGCAGCACGAATCTCTCTCTACAGCTCCTGCGGATGGAGTTAGGGTTTGGTTATGATGTAGGATGGATGTGGAGTCTAACTCTCTTTTTGATATGATCGGCACCTCTTTTTATACTTGTAACTTATCCTCATGGACCTTTACTGGGCTTTTTTGTAGAAAACACGCACATGCATGCACTGAAGGTGAAATCCCGACGTTTCAAAGCTGATGTGTCCCAGTTCGACCAGACTTGGCTTAGTTGAATTGGACCCCCTTGGTTGAACCACGGTCGAACGGCGTGTCTGTAAACTGAACTTTGTCTCACCTGCAGTTCGACCTCACTTGTGTGGTTCGACTTGACTTCACGTGGTCGAACAGTAGCCCTTAGTCGAATAACCTCTCTATAAGTTGAAAAACTCCCGTTCGACTTCACCTGTGTAGTTCGACTTGGCTGAGCTTGGTCGAATCGCAGTTCTCTGGTCGAACTACGCCTCGAAAAATGTATTTTCCAATTCCGAGCACTTCCGACCTATTTTTTAGTAAAAATATGCTCAAATTAGCCTCAGTAGCATCTGATTTGTAGATTTTCTATAAACATCCCAATTCGTCTTGATAATAGAGCAAATCATACTCAATTTCCACACAAATCGTAGCTCAAAATACGTGAATTATTACTCTCATGATACCCCCAAACTTACATGTTTTTCGTTCCGAGGCAGCAAAATCAAAACAAGGTAAGAGAGTGTAATCACGAGATCCTTATAACAAGCACAATCTATTCTAACACATGCAATTATATCAATTCAAAACATGCATTCATCCATCATACCTTTCATCCATGTAAAAATATCAATCAATTATAATACTTCTATGAGTGATAAGTCATCTAACTCGCTAGATAAGTGTTTACTCTCGCTCTCAAGTGTAAAAGATATACACTTTAAATTGTTAGTATATACGCTCAAAATTAATTCATATATTCGCGTAACTATAAGTTTGGCAAAGGTCTCAAAAATCAATTCATAATTGTTTCAACACTATGATCACAAAGGACTTGTTCTTTGGGTTGTAACGTTGGCTCTTTAGTAAAGGTAGGAGAATATATATAAAGTGACTAACTTCACTAGTAGAGAATTATCTTGGAGAGTTGCTTTTATCAAACAGCATTAATACTTCTTGTCCTTCTTCATTCTCATGATCTCTTCAATCCTTCTTTTCTCCTGCTACACTTAGAATCAACATATCTCTTCCTTTCAAAGTATAAGGGTACCAATTTCGAGCACTACCCTTCTAAACAATCGAGGTACCGATTTCAGGCACTACCCCTTCACAAGATTTAACCAAATACTTCTTACTTTCATTACTACGCAAACTTTCCTTTCCTTTTCTTCTTCACATACGAACTAGCAATTTATTCACCTCAACTCTTTACTAGTAAATAAGGTATTTAAAGGCTTAAGTAATAGGTAAATAAAAGTTTTTTATCATAGGCTTGCCAAAAAAAAAGCTTTAAAGGCTCAACAGGGCTTCCAATTATATATACTACAAGGTAGGATAAAATTTGGCTAAGTGGTTCAATTAAAAAATAACGGCCTAAGATCATGTCCTAGTATCTATCAATCATAAACTTCAAACAAGACTCCAAGCCAAGTTCTAGAATACGAACATATGAACGGTACTCTCAAGAATAAACTATCATGCATTGATGTAGCATGATTAATAAGCTCAAATTCTCACATGGGTAATAGATTTTCTAAGCACTCTTCAAAGCATGTAATCGAAATCAATCTCTACATAAACTACAAGTAATAATGGCACATATCTATCATCAATAAAATCAACATGCATCACAAATAAGTGCACATGCATAAACAGGAAGAATCATCATCACAAGCACGATCAAACATCAACAAATGTATCCATCCTCAACATCATCAATCAATCTCGAGTACAAACTACTCACACATGAATCTCAAACAAATGTTCAACCACCCACACAACACCCATCCTGTAAAGTGAAAAAGAGAATAGAGGTGAAAAGAAATGAATAAAGATAAAACCTGGCGCCACTACTCCTCTGGAGCATCATCATCACTCGCTTCATTGCGCCAACCATCGAAATACCTCTGCAGGGTATCGATCTTCCAGTCCAAAACTTCATAATTCTCATTTAGATCTCCCAATCTCCTATCCATCACATCATATCGGAGGCTGAGTGTAATGTAATTCATGTTCGCCAATGCCAGTTGTCGATTTGTCTCTTGCTGGTTTGCCTTCAGAGTGGCAAAATGCTCGTTCAACAGCCTGAACTGCTCCCGATAATAGTGATCCTGGGACTGTCAGAAATCCTACTGCTACTGTGGTGGCGGCTCATAGTACTTATACTGATGTGGCTGTGGTGGCTGTGGCGGCTGCATCGGAGGAAAATTCATCTCCGGGTGCTCATGAGCTAGCTGTTGCTGCTGATCACCACCCTCAACAAAATTTGTTGGATCTCCTATTAAGATCATATCCTTATCGATATAGACACCCTGAATATGCATCTCAACTAAAAGCCTCCAGTTTTCTTCTCCAATACAAGTGTCAGAGATAGCCTTGTGCTCTGGAATGTCCATCAAAAGACTGTTGTTGATCTCAATAGTAGTAAGATCAACAAATGACAATGGGAACTTAAAAGAAATCGGATTCTTAACACGAATGAACATCCACATATCATCAGTCCTTTGAATCAACCCCATCCTCACACAAGATGTTAGAATCAAATCAAGGTCTCCTCGAATCGGCCGATACTTGGTCAAATAAACTCGGTAATACTCTGCTATCGGAGTAATCAATCCACCAATATTGATCTTCTGGAAGGAGTGAGTAGAGAACTTATACAGCTGCTGGAAAAAGTAAGCAGCCACATTAAATTAAACTCCATTTATCATGCACCATAGCACGTATAGCTCTCCTCTAGGTATACAACTCCCCTCAGATCGAGCAAATAGTGTGTTGCTTAGGATCCGGTCCATGTATGCTATCACGGGGTTGCTATTAAAAGCAACTTTAGCTGTATTTGTATTGTAATCACCTTGCCTCCCCGAAATAGATCTCCAGAACTCATCAGCATTGAAACTCTCATTCTCCACTTCCGAAATATCTATCGAACATCCGACCATCTCATTAAACTCACTTGCGTACATCAACTTCAGCTGGCCACCTATCTGCATCCACAATCCATAAGGAAGATAGCGATCTCCACGATCAACTCTCATCGTGCACAACACCTCAGCTGTGATGTGAAAATATGTCTCCCTCTTCAGCTCCATAAATCGAGTGATCCCTACTCGATTGAACATCCAACGAATATTGTTGATGATGTTCATCTCCACCATTTCTTGATTATCCTAATAACGAGTCCTTGTTATTTTATCTGAAATTGCTCCCCATAACTCTTCCTTTTCCTCCCAATCATCAATCTTTATGCCAAAATCGGAAGGCCTCCTCTTATCTCTCTTCAACTTCTTTGCAATTTTGCCCTTCTTAGGAGACTTAGTCTCCTTTCTTTTTGAGGATGAGGCAATTCTTTTAACTTACAAATCGGAATGAGAGCTCAAGAAAGGGTGATGGGGAACTGGTCAAACAGTGCAGAAAATCGCTTATTTTCGTGACTTCCAGACCGAGTTCGACTCGAAAGGCATAGTCGAACTAAAGCCACCAGGTCGAACAGGATGTCTGTCCACTGAAATGTTTGTAGTTCGACCAACTTGTCTTAGTTGAAGTACAGCTGTTTTGTCGAACTGCACCTCTGTAAACTAAAAAGTCACCCCCTGTTCTCTCCTGTTTAGTTCGACTACCATTCAACCGGGAAGTGCTGGTCGAACCAGATGATTTTGGTCAAACCAGCCCTCTGTAAATTGATAAACACTCCGGAGTGCAATTCGACCATCGTTCGACCATAACATCTTAGTCGAACGACAAGAGTCTAATCGAATTGGCTTCCGGGCATGTCTTTTTTGTGCTTTTCTTCGTCTCCTGCAAAACTCAAACACTAAAACAACATCAAGCATTATATTAAGTCAAAAAAATGCTAGATAACCAGTCTTAGACTATATATAAATAATGTATATTACTCCACTCACACTATAAAATAAACAAAACACCACTGAACACTAGGCAAATTGCAAAAAAATTGACACATCAAAACTGGTTAAAGTTTCAATATATCGCAAAAAATCAACTCCCCAAGCAAACATTACAAAGAAAAGATTATACTCTTGGTGCTATGATTAGCTAAGTACATCACACCTCCCCAAACTTAGTAGAAACTATAGTCGAAATTAAGATTGCAAAGAGATGCAAGTGCCGATTAGTAAGCACCTTAAATATAAAAATTTCTTACTCGCACTAAATAAATTAAGCAATAAAATGGGAGGTAAGCCCCCAACAAGCGCTCTTATTTAATGTCGGAGAGTCATGACGGTACCAACTCAATGTAAGGTATCTTCAAAAACGACGCAAGCATCATCCGGTGACTTATAGTGCTTCAATCAATATCCATTCGCCGCTATGATGTCTCCATCTTTGTCCATGATCTCAAAACTCCCCCTCCGCAGGCTCTATGGATAATGAACGGTCCCGTCCACTTTGATTTTAATTTTCTTGCAAAAAGCTTCAAACGAGAGTTAAAAAGTAATACATCATCTTCATGCTTGAACTCCTTATAAGTGATCTTCGAGTCATTGTTGAGAGTGGAATTTCATGTATTTTAAGTCTCACATTACACCGTTTTTGTTCAAATGTGGCCATGATCTTGCATAATTAAGATACTACTAAAGTGTTTTATTGAGTTTTTAGGGTAAAACATGATCAAAAGTTCAAAGTTGGAATGAAGAGTGAAAGTGTAGAGGTCTGCTGAAAAATATACATCAACATTAAATAATTTTTCTGTATTTTTGTTGAAGTCCAAATTAATCACGTAATATATCTTTGGAAAGCCACGGAAGAGAGGAATATTTTGGCGTAAAAATCACTAAAATCGGAGTCCGTATGAGAAAGTTATGCTCAAAACGGTGAGGTCGCGCAACTTTCGACGGGAATTTTCGAAAATTTTCGAAAATTAGCCCATCTTTCCTATTTCTTGGAGCACAATTTCCTTATCTCATTCACTTCTCATACCTATATATATTTTGCATCATTATTCATAAGAGACACCATCCTCCACAAGGGGATCACCCCCTACCATCCATCATCTACCATCATCCACATCCATCCCATCATCCATCCACACCGAAGGAGATTCAAGGGTTATTCAAGAGGGAGATTAGTCAATCGAAGAGACAGAGAAGGAATTTGAGACAACGCCAACACTAGGATTTTTCTATTCCTTTCTTTTCTTTTCGTTTGTCAAGACTTCTGGTATGAATTTGATAGTCATGGGAGTTGCTTGTAACTCCATGGGCTAATTTCGTTTACAATTTTAAGGTTTGAATGATAGATTTGATTAATTTGGAGACCTAGACCAATTTTGTGAATTCATGCAGTTGATATTCTGATTTTACTTAATTTTTTTAGATATTGTTTTTCTGCTTCGTAACGTCTTCATATTAAATTCGTGACATTGCCCGTGATGCTTGATTTATTATGTTAGCTTGTGTGCGTTCATGAATTGAATTGTCTATCTGTTAGGAATTAGAGTAGTCTGTCCATAAACACTTTAATTCCAAGAACTAGTAAATCAGATACTTGAATTGTATAGTGGAATAATGCAATTGGACTTTCAAGTAGGAAGTGAATAGAGTCTTATAGTACTTTCAGAAAATATCTTGTTAGTCAAACTTACTATCCGGAGGTATTGTTGTTTGTATTGATTAGTATCTAGGAAGGGGGCTTGGTAATATTCACGCACATTAGGGTTTAAATAAGATTATACTTTTAGCTTTGAATCGGATCATATCCGATGGGAAAATAGGATTATGTGATGTATTTTCATAGAATCTGCATGAATGAATAATTGGAAGTCTAGGAATTCAAATTAATTGATCTACACCTGATTACCTTAGAACTGTTAATCATCTCTTGAGTCAAATTTATATTCTTTCTTCTTTTATTTTATTTTATTAGTTATTTATTATTTTTGTCTCTTAGATAATTAATTCAAATCACTTGGAAATTGATTACCCTATTCTTATTAAGCTAGTAATATTTAGAAGATAAATGATTAACTATTCTTTTGGGATTGATAATTTAACTTGGTTGCTTGCCGCTACAATTGGAGTGTGTATAAATGCCTATCAAGTTTTTGGCGCCGTTGCCGAGGACAATTTTATTTATTCATTTTCTTTTATTGCTAGTTTAATTAGGACTTTTTATTGCTTTATTTTTTTTATTTTGATAAATTCCGACTATAAATTATTTTTGAGGTTCATGAGATGGACGAATTATTGAAACGCTATGGAAGTCAGAATGTTATGGATCCTTCCCCATGCATAGACGAAATATTAAAACGCTATGAAAATCAAAATGCTATGGTTCCTTCTTGATATTATATGGATGAGAGAAATTATGGTTATGATTCTCCAGTGAATCAAAGTCCTTCTCAGTACTACAATCAAGTCAGATATGAAAATGAATGGTCTTGTGCTCACAATGAAAATTCTTATCAAGACCTATTCTGGATCGACCGAAGTTTCCAAAGGATTACAGGACGCGTTTGATACCTCCATTAAGAAGCATGAAAAAACCATGGAAAGGTTGGAAGCTCTAAAAAGAAAGATGAAAGTTCAATCGCAGGAGAGGAAAGTTGCATTGCAGGAGTTTCATGAAAGAACGAGAGAGATAAACAATATTCTTACAAATATCGCTTCAAGATCAAATGCTCAACTTCAACGAGAGAAAATAATGGATGAAGAGGAGTTTGAGGAAGATATTGTTGTTCCATTGTGCCCTGGAATGCAGTTTGAAGGTCCTATGTTGTCGTTTGAGGAAGTAGAAATCAAAAAGGAGTCCACTAGATTAAGTCAAGTGGCTCCACTCGAATTGAGCTATCAACTGGAGTCAATTTTTGAGGCCGAAGAAGAGATTGATGAAGAATTTGAGGATGTTGAGGTCGAAAAGAAAGAAAAAAAACAAAGTCAACTAGCAATCGAAGAGGATTTGAAGAATGAAATGAGCATTTCTAAACCTTTGACCTCTTTAAGTTGCACTGAATTTGATGATACTGTTTCTATTGACTTTGTTTTACCTAATGACTCCTCACATATTCTTAGGGATAAAAAGGAGTTAGAAGAGAAGTTGGAAATTTTTGTCGGAAGAAGGAATAAGTGGTGGAGTAGAATGAAGAGGTTGATGAAATTTGATTTGAACATGGTTGGTAAGGTCAAGATAAATTTTAAGAATGCCAACGAGGCCATCCCTTGCCATAAGTATTGGATTGATGAAGAAGCACAACGATTAGAATACGATGGCAAGGATGAAATATATCCATGGCCATTCCGATGAACCTGAGGTATTCCGTCGTGACTCTCCGACATTAAACACGAGCGCCTGTTTCAATTGCTTTTATGTGTTTGTGTGGTGTAGGAATTTTATTAGGTGTTGCTCGACTACAGTATATACTTCTTTACAAACTTAGTCTCTCACTTTGTTTGGTCCAAGTTTGGGGGGGTTACGTACATACCTTTGTCTTGTTGTACTAAAGTAAATTTTCTACATTGTTTTGTATGCTTGGAGGGTCGATTTTTTGTGATTAGTTGATATTTTTGATTTTTTTCGTGAATGTTGATTTTTTGATTTTTTGCAATTTTCAAGTGTTTTGTTTGTGTTTATTTGTTGTGTGTTAAACCTAGTGTCGGTATAGTTAATTTTTGGTTCTCTAGGATGATTTTTTTATTTTTCTTACACTTGATGGTATTATGTGTGATTATATTTGAGAAGCGATTTGATATCGTGGTTTGATATTGAGATTCTTGAAGTTTAATTATATGCAAGGATGATTAGCTGTGTAGCTTTATTAAGATTGCTCGTTCATTTCTATAGCCATGTGAAATTTGAGCCTTTTGAAATCATGACAAGTGGCATGAACTTGGTTTCAGTTTTGGTATAAATTGATTAGAGCAAATGTACTCCATCGCATTTTTATTCTGACTTTCGCACTCAGCTCGACTCGAGTTTCGGATCTAGACTCGACTCGAGTCCTGAACTCGACCTCCAACTGGTTGTGTTGCTGCTTCTGATGTCAAAGCTTGCCCTCGTGTACAGGCCTGAGTCCTCCTGCACATGGGTCGAGCTCTGTACTCTGATTTTGCACTTTTTCAAACTCCAAACTCTATTTTCCCCTGCTCATTTGCTTCCGATGCAACTCATATATGCTCAAAAACCAATCAATTTATGACCAAATAATAGACTAGCATGCACTTCAACACCACCAAACATGTCAAAACGAACCAAACTCATGAGAAAATTTTTTAAAATTTACCCATTTTACACAAGGCAAACAATCTATCAACATGATACATCAAGCATACAAAAATGGTGAGTCACACCACGCACTCTTCCCCCAAACTTAAATCGAAACAAGTTGAGAATTAAGTTTGCAAAAAAGTGGTGAGACTTACCCTTGTAGTTTCCACCAATGATTTTCATAAAATTACCTTGTGATGATGTATGTTTACTCCAAAATTCCAGTATGACCACCACGCACTCTCCCCCCAAACTTAAATTAATACAAGTGTTAAATTTAAGTTTGCAAAGAGTGGAGTGACATACATTTATATTCCAAATCAAGGACACCTCGACTCCTCCATATTTATTTTTTCTCATGAGCACAATCCACCTAAATACCAAAAAAATAAAAGAAAAATAAAACTAAACAAGACAATTTACTAAAATGGGTTGCCTCCCATCAAGCACTTGATTTAATGTCGTCGAGCTAGATATATAGGCTCTTAAGAATCAGAGAAATCCAAGACCCCATCGGGCCTCATCTTTACTTTGAACATTTCCTTAACAACCTTCTTATCAACACTTCGTGCTCCTCTACTACTTGAACTCGATTCAATGCCTTTTTTCTCATATTTTCAAATCCCGGGGGTCCTTTATCAATCTCCCAATCAACATGTAAATTTCCCCCAAACTTATTCCTCTTTGAAGAAAAATTTCCTGCAAATTCAAGTAAAAAGTTAGTTAATTCTTCATCCTTTAGAATCTCACTTACCACTCGATCTCGATCATCCAGAGGCATAATGGGTGGCTCCAAATGAAGTTCTCCCCCTTTTAAATTCTTGCTTAATAGCACCAATTCTTTTACATTTGAACGGAGTGTGAGTTCCTTCTTTTCCATATCAAATTTTGCTCTTCCGGTTGCTAAAAATGATCTTTCAAAAATCAATAGAATTAATGGATCCGCTTGCTTCTCAACTACCATAAAATCCACGGAAAAGATAAAATCCTCTATTTTCACAAGCATATCCTCCACAACTCCACGGGGCTTTATCATTGAACCATCCATTATTCCGATTTCCACATTCGTTTCCATTAACCTCCCAATGCCAAGCTTTTCAAAAATTTCAAAAGGCATAACATTAATGCTTGAACCAAGATCACATATAGCATTAAAATATTTCTCATTTCCAATTTTACAAGTAAGAATGAATTTACCGGGATCCTCAACCTTCAATGAAGCATCAACTTCAGTTATTTCATGATCTTGTTCCAACCACAACTCTTTATCATACTTACTTTCATCATCAAACGAAGACAAAAATTCACCAATAATCCTCTTATCATCAAAAGTCAAATCATCATTAATGACAACTTTCTCCTCCACTTTAGACACGACTTCATCACAAACTACTTCTTCAATCTTTGAAACAATGTTTGTTGTTTCCACCAAGCCTTTTTCCACTTAACTTTTTATATTACAAATGGTAACATACAAACATTGTTCCTTGGGGACAGTAATGGTAGTGGAGGAAAATTTACCTTTACAATGCATTTCACCTTGCTCGGTAGCCATTTGACTCATTTGAGTTTCAAGTGCTTTGATTCTCTTATCATTCACTTCATCTCTTTTTCTTCTCTCCTCCTTATCTTCCTTTACAAATTCAAACATCTTGACCATTTGATCTTCCAACGTAGGCTTCCCTTCTCCATTTGGAGCTTTCTTCCCCGAATTAGTACCCGATGGAAGAGTAAGGGCATTCTCTTGATTCCCATATGACAAGTTTTCATACCTACTGTTGGATTGTATAATAAAAGTCTAGTTTTTTGTATGAACAATGTTTAAACAATGAATTTGAAATGAGAATCATATGATCAAATGATTACGTCTTATAATTTATTTATATGTCGATGCAATAGTCCATTTACTTTATACTGTAGATAATATATTGTGCGACAACATGCGGAAGATCATATTATCGGCTTTTTTATAAAGTATAAACAGATGCTCACAATCGAGAGAGATGGGGACTCTCTATCGGGATGGTTGTAATGTGATTTGGTATTAGTTTGTCTTGACTATAGAATCACATTAGTATGCTTTGTGTGTATTGAGCAGGACCACTTGAGATCATTCGACTTGTACTGTCTACATAGAAGAACTTGATCTCAGTTATTATAGATGTTCGTACTCTTAATTCCTATACAATAACCTCGACACGTAGGGCAGTATGTATTTCTTTGATTCATCAATGGGTGAGATTTACATGTAATTAAATCAACAAACTCGGTTAGTTGGGAAATAGTGTTGTCTCTATGGTGTGCTGTTGATTGTAGAAGGAATCCGTGTCCGTTATAGGTTGATGATATCCCCTTGAGGAGCTCATAAGGATTATCATGTAAACCCTGCAGGTGGATTTATTCCGACATGATAATGAGGATGAGTGGTACTACTCTTGGATGAGATATTAATTAATAGAGTTGTCAGTAACTTAATTAATTAATGGGCATTGTGTATCTTAAACATGGAGAGACTAACGAGCTCATAATAAAAAAGAGCCCATAACGTAATTATGGGATTAGAGCGGTAGTGCAGTAATAATATTTTATTGATATATATTATTATTATTGGACTTAGGTATAAGCTTTGGGCTAAGCTTGGATACTTAAGCCCAATAGAGGCCCAACTCTAATTTCTCCTCCTGGTCCCTGTAGTAGCCCATATATAAGTCATCTCAACTATCCAAAAATCTTAACTGAAAAGAAAATTACGCCTAACACTATGAGGAGGGTGAGAGAATAGTAGATTGAGAAGATCTCGAAGATCGTCGCCCACACGACGTCGAGATTGGACTTGGGAATACAGCAGAAGACCGGAAGGTTGTTTGCTGCTGTTGTCCATTAACTTACATGATTTTTCTAAAATCGTACAGAACTTAGAACTGAACATGTGATATAAGTTAGAAATCCACTGAAGAGAGAATCATTTTGGCGCATAGATCACTCAAATAGGAGATCAGACGAGAGAGTTATGCCCATAATGGTGAGGCTGCGCAGACTGCCGACGAGAATTTATCTTCTTCAACATACCCTGGTGAAAGATGAAACATTTCTTTGTTTTCTTGCTTCCACTGGATTAAAAACTTATAGAACCCTAACGGTTCATGTTAACCAAATGATCGAATGCCAATACCTACGGGGTTGATTAAAATTTCCTCCAAAATTACCTTGACCAAAACCTCGTTACCTTTGTGGATATCCCCCTCCATGGTTACCAAAATTACCACCATAATTTCCTTAAAAGTTCCTCCCTTGCATGAAGGCAACTTCCTCAAGTGACATCTCCGGTGGACACGAAGTATCTTGAAATCCAAAATTAGGGGATATTCCTTGTTGAGGCATAAGTGTAGGCATTTGACAACTTTGAGAAGATTGGCCCATATTAGGCATAGATATGCCTTGTTGAGGATTTGGAAACAATTGTTGTTTCATCAAAGGCATAGGCATGGGCATTGAATTTGGAGGTACTTATTGATTCACAATAGGCTTAGACAAAGGATCCAGAGACACGTGCACATTAGCATTCATCCTCTTAAGTATCTCCGTGATCACCTTGTCGGTCTCATCTTCCTTTGGTGCCTCCACCTTTTTCACTTGTTGCATGCACACTTCTTCCATCTCAGCAATCTCTTCACATATAGAAATAGCTCTTTCTGGAGTTAGCCCCAATATAGAACCTCCTACCGAAGCATCAATAAGCATTCTTTCACTTTCATTCAATCTGGCATATAAAAATCCTACTTGTTGATCTTTGAAAAACCCATGTTGTGGACACCACCTTAGCATCTCTTTGAATCGATCCAAGCCTCACTAAAAGTCTCAAGAGGCATTTGCTTAAATTGAAATATTTGACCTTTTAGATGCAACATCTTCGATGGTGAGAAATACTTGCTTAAGAACCTTTGAGCAAACTCTCTCCATGTAGTATAAGATCCCGGAGGTATAGTATGATACCAGGCCTTAGCTCGATCCCATTATGAGAAGGAAAAGAGCTTTATTTTGACAATATCCTTACTCACTCCGTTAATCTTGATGGTATTAGCTAACTCCGTGAATTGAGATAAGAGAGCATTTGGATCTTCCATTGCACCACCTCCAAATTGATTCACTTGCACCATATTAATCAACCCCGTTTTAATCTCAAAATTGTTGACATTTAATGGCGGCCCAGTCACATAATTCCCAAATTGAGGTTGGAAATGATCTCGGATATTCATCCCCACTCCATTATATCCATGGCCTCGAGGTTGATTTTGTACTATCGGAGGAGCTTGTTGATTATTTCTAGCTTCTTGTTGTGTCATCAAGTGTTGAATAATAGCTTGTGATTGTTGTTTTTGCAAGTGCACTTGTTGAGCATTAGCTTGTAGCACAAACTCCGGATTAATATGTCCTCCTCGAACATTATTACCCCCTTGTTGAAAATTCCTCATATGACCCTCTTCATCAACCATATTGGCATTATCCATTCCGTTTTCCATAACTTCCTCCGTAGGATCTAACACTCCTCTTCTTTGTCTTCTTAAGGTAGCTTCCAATTCTAAATTCAAAGGTTCAATGGATTGAGACCTCGAACAAGTTTGTATGTACCTATAAAAATTTCCAAATTAGCTTTCCAAATAACCAAGACAAGTAAACAAATAAACAAATAAAAGAAATACTCTTATCAAATCTAATCAAATTCAAATTTGTTACAACCAAGATTTTAACATTTCCCCGGCAAGCGGCGCCATGTTCTTAGTCCCATTTTTGGTTAAAATAATTTAGAGTAAGAGAACTCTATCGTTGTTGAAAACGTAGTGACCAAGTAACAAAACTTATAGAATATCATCCCAAGGGAAAAGTAAAATTAAGGTGTATCCGGATTTGCCTTTAATCATGCTTTGTAAAAGTGATAGAATTTGAGTTTGGGTTTTAGACTAACAATTATTCTAATCAATTAACTAGAAAACAAGTAATAACTATGATTATCAAAGAACAATGAGGTAATGGAATGATTGAAATAGATCTTGGAAAGAATGCAAGGCTAAACACAATCCAAATCAAGGTAGCATCCTAGATATGCAAGACTCTAGTAGTAAACATTGTCAACAATGGAGTAGAAACAATCGCAATTGTACCCCTAATCTCTATGGCCAAGGTGACTAGGTTCTCATCCCTTTTACAAGATTAAATCCCCATAGATTGGTCTTATTATCAATTCCCATGAAGGTACTATGACTCTAAGTGTGGTTCTTTTCATTTAATTTCTTAAATGTCCTCTTATAAGTGTTCTAAGCATTCAAAGGGTATGGCTTTCCTCTCCTCATACTAACATACATGACCATATCACTAATTGATTCAATTTATCCCTAACACATAATATTGGAATGGCCATCCTAACATGATGTGTATAGAAATCAATCACACAATTAATAAAATGAATCATGAATCACAATTTATAAGAAGAAAACCATCATCAATTCAATTTACTACTAAAATCTCACACATCTAGTTTTTCCTCAACTCATTATGTGGCTAGCCTCACAAGAGGTCTAGCCACCAACAATCATCTTACAAACCTTACAAAGTCCATAAAATGCCATTGGTAACTTCAAATCAAAGGAATTACAAAATAAAAATAGAAGTTCTTCTCTTGCGATTAAGAGTTGATCTCCTTCCTTTATAAACTTTCCAAGCTATTAAGCCTTAAATCTCTCTAAGGATGTTGTGGATGGAAGATGTATGGAGAGAATTATGGATTCAAAGTGATTGAAATGGATTAATTTGGTGGATTTTTTATGTAGGAGAGAGAGTGTGTGTGTATGTAAATGTGGTGTGATAGTGTGTGTTTGATCTTGATAACTGCTCAAAATGGGCTCTCTCTTGTAAATCACGCTAAAATTGGGCATTTATACCCCTTGGAATCTTCTAGAACACATGCAAACTTAATCTAAAATCTGCCTGAGCTCGACTCGAGTAGGCACAAGTTTCTCGGCGTGCTTCTATGTGTTGATGGAGCTTGACCCGTGTGCGGCGCACGGCCTCAGAATGGGTGTGTAGCTGGTTCTGATGCTCGCACATGGCCTCCTGTTACAAGCCTGTGTGCGGCACATGACACAAGCTCGACCACACTGCTCGACTCGAGAGTGGTCGAGTCCTGTCCACCTTCTTCATTTCAGCTCCCAACTCCATTTTGCTTTTTTTTACCTATTTTATATACATTTAAGCTCATTTCCACACATTTATCAATCTGTACACACTTCTCCTAATTAACACAAAACTCCACCAAAAGTGACACAAATACGGATAAAAATATCTGAAAACCCACAAGTAAAGACACTAAAATCTAGGTAAAAATGACGACAATCATGGCATGATTCAGTTTATTCTTGTGAGTGTCATTCATACACACGTATTCTAGAACTTGGCTTTAGATCTTACTTGAAGCTACGTGTTTGATTAGACGATAGGAAATGATCTTAGGCCATCTTTATATTTATTAGTCACTAGCCAAATTATTATCCTACCTAATGAAGTTATCCGTAGTCAACCCTCTTGAGCCTAAAAGCCTTATTTGTTGGAAGCCTACATGATTAGCTAATTGATCCTTTTGCTAGCCTTAAAAATTCCTACCTAGTAGAGAGTTGAAAGAGTCAAGTTGGTGTTTTGTGAAGAAGAATACAAAAGGAGTAATAATTTGGAAGTGATGAGAATTGATGGAGAAAATGGTTAAAATTTGCATGAGGGGGTAGTGCCCGAAACTGGTAACCCATGAAAGGCTAGTGCCTGAAACTAGTACACTTATTTGGAAAAAAAGAAAAATGATTCCAGTACGTTGTGTTCGAATTACAAGAAAAGTTGAAGAGCATTGAACGAGAAGAAAGAAAGATAAGTTGTTTGTTGAAAAGTTGTAAGATCTATTTGATTCTCTACTAATGATGTGATACCCGAGCTTCTCACTACTCATGTGCCAATATAATTTAATTTGTGTTATGTGTATTTTATAATTATGTGATAATACTGTGACAATTATGTGATAATTGTTTCTACATTTTATTTATCTTTACATTTTATTTGAGATATATATGATAAGAATGGTGACAATAGGTGAATATATGTGTGCATAAATATTTACGTGCATTAATTTGGATATATAATTAAATTTTCTTATGTGTATAAATACATTATTTCTTAATTATTAAGTATCATGCGTGTTCTCGTAATAATAGTGGTAAGAAAATGTACACGTATGTGTATTAATTTGTAAATGTATTATATCTTAGTTATTAAGTATTGCACGTATATTTGTAATAGATAATAATAATAATAATAATATTTTCTTGCTATAAATAGTATATACTAATAATAGTAAATAGTGGTGAATCACCACCTACACGACCATCACCTCTCCTTGTGTATATATTGAGGTTGATAACCTCATTTTTGGGGGTGAACAGTTGCGACCAACAGTTCGGAAAAAAAATAGAGAGAGAGGGAAAAAAGAGAGAGAGAAAGAGGGAAATGAAGGAGTTCATGCCAGTGCCGGGAAGAGAGATAGGAGATTAGTGATAGTTCTTCACGCGGTCTATAGTATTACTATTGTCGGAGTTCAGGTAAGTAGAAGTCCAACTACAATGCATAAACATGTTGTTTGTGAATTATTTGTAATTAGTATTTGATAATTATGTTATGGATTATTTGTAATTAGTTTAATTACGATATGAATTATTTGAGATTAATTTATTATATAAGCTGTAGATTTATGTGATTTGGAGAAAGTAGGGTTCATATTCAACAATATTATTTATAAATTATTTGTGATAATTTTGCGATACAAGTTGTGGATCTATGTGATTTGAAATAATATCATTGTCCTATATAGATCTGTGTGATTGGAAACTGTTGAAAATATATTTGTATGGCTTGAGAAGATATTGGTTATAAGGATCTGTGGGATCCGAGGTGAAGTTGTTATTCCAAAAGTGGATCTGTTCGAATTGAAGTTAAATTGTTGCTTTATTGTGATTAAATGTTGATATTGATATTGTAAATGGTTTGTGATGCACATTTAATTGTTCTGGGTGCATACCATGCATAAACATGAAAAGTGTTTTCCTCAAAATTAATAAGATACTAATGGTGTATGCGGCCACTATATATGCATCTCTGTCAGGGTTTGATAAATCGTTCCTGACACTTTATTAGGGGTTCGGAAAAATCATCTCCAACACTCTGTCAGGGTTCGGAAATCATTCTCAGTGTTATATTCAGGGATCGGAATCGATCTGACACTAAGTGTGTCTATTGACCTCATTTGAGGTGCATATCATAAGTGTGTCGTGGGGATCCCGCAACGTGAATAATTTTCAAAATAAAAGAGATCTACTAGAAAGATTAGAAAATAGACGATAGAGAACTAAATACATTTTCATGCACTAACATGCATGATTTCTACTTACTGAGATTTTTGTCTCACTAGTTTATGCATTGTAGGTGAGCCTGTTGATGATTGAGTTTGTGATATGACTGTGCAAGCTGTGGAGCTCCTCCAGGGTTTTGAGCGGATGTACATAGATGACGACCTGTTGGGTTAGGACATAGGTTTATTTTATTTCCGCTGATATTCTGTTATGTAATATAATAAGTATTGTCAGGAGTTTGTCTGGATTGAGGTGGTGTCAGAAACCAGTTATGTATGTTGAACTGGTGTGATGATTTTGGTTATAAATATTTTATGTGGAAAAAAATTATGCAATTTTTATAATGATGATGTTTATGTTAATTAATATTTGAATTATAAGTTTTGTAAGGTGGGTCGTGTCAGAGTGGTATCAGAGCGTGGTTTGGGTCCTGCAGACTGTCTATGTACATGAGCTCATTCCTTGGGAGCGCAGCCTTGCGTGTAAGTTTTATTTTCATTCTGTGTTGTTATGTGTCTTATAAATTATATTCGCCATGTGGTGTAGGAAGCATAGTTAGTAGACAAAATGGTAAGGGCTACAAGTGAAAGTTCTGAAGGGGATAGGACTGCTGAGCAAGCAGCACCTCCTGAAGGGAATAATCGTAATGTGGTGATTACTCGACTGATGGAGCTGGTAGAGCGCCAGTCCTAATAGATACAACAACTGATTCAGCAAAGAGATATGGGTGGACAAATAGAGGGTAATGCAAATCAAGATAGACGTCAAGTAGAACGTGTGGAAATGGTTTGTGAGAGGTTTCGAAAGCTGAGTCCTCCAATATTTGAGGATGCAGCAGACCCCACAGATGTTGAGGATTTGTTACGCACGGTGAAAAACATATTTCAATATAGTAGAATTCCAGATGGGGACAGAGTGTTGTGTGCTTCTTTCATGTTACGAGGAAGTGCAGGCCACTGGTGGGATACAATTAAAAGTATTGAGGACGTCACGACTATGACCTGGGAAAGGTTTAAGGAGCTTTTCAGAAATAAGTACTTTACGGAACCAGTGAGAGCAATGAAGATGAACGAGTTTATACAACTGAAGCAGGGCGGTATGTCAGTCACAGATTACCTTCGTAAGTTTGAGCAGTTGTCGAGATTTGCTGAACATATGGTGAATACGGAGGCACTAAAAGTGGAGAGATTTGTGGAAGGCTTAAGGCCTGAACTTTATAGAGATGTGAGTATAGCGGGACTGCATGGAGCAACATACTCACAAGTTGCAGAAAGGGCCCAAATTGCTGAGCAAGCGGAGATGAGGATCAGACAAGCGCAGGCTATCAGACGTCAATTTCAGCAGAAACCTGTGCAGCAGTTTGGGAGAGTTGATAAGAGGTCGATGCCATTTCAGAGGCCAAAATCAAATGTTCAAGTGGAGCAAGGACAGAACGAGGAGAACCCAACAAGCATCCCAAATTTGATCAGGGTAAGGTGCCATCGGTGCCGCCAAAACCTATATGCCCTAATTGTCTTAGATCACATGGTGTGGAGTGTTAAATTCCTCTGAGAACGTGTTACATATGCGAGGAGAAAGGACATGTGACTACTACTTGTCCTAAGAAAGGGAAGCAGGGACAGCAGGGAAGAGCTCCAGCAAGGGTGTACACTTTGACGCGGGAGGAGTCTGATGCGAATCCCTCAGTTGTCACGGGTAAGTTCTCTATTTTTGTCACTTCTACATGTGTGCTATTTAATTCTGGAGCAACACATTCATTTGTATCCACTGAGTATGTGAGGAAGTTGGGTGGAACATCTAACTTGATAAAAGCTAATTATGAGGTGATGATACCTTCTGGTGAGTCAAAGCAAACTAATAAACTTCTGCGAGATTGTGTTATTCCTATTGAAGAAAGACGACTCCTTACTAATTTAATTGTGTTAAGTATGAATGATTATGATATCATATTGAGTATGAATTGGCTGTCAAAGTACGGTGCTACAATAGATTGTCAGAAAAAGAATATCACTTTTCAGCCATTGGGTGGAGAACCATTCATTTTGTTGGGATCAAGAAGAATTTTAGATTTCCTATTATATCAGCAGCAAAAGCACAGCGGTTGTTGGAAAGTGGTTGTGAGGGGTATCTGGTGAGTGTAATGAATGTTGAGGGGCAGCAATGTCAAGTTCTCGGTGATGTACCAGTAGTTCGGGAATATCTGGAGGTATTTCCAGATGATCTTCCAGGTTTGCCACCAGACCGGGAAATAGAGTTTGTTATTAAGCTACAACCAGGAATGGCCCCTATATCTAAAGCGCCATACAGAATGGTACCAGCTGAACTGAAGGAATTGAAGATACAGTTACAAGAGTTGCTAGACAAAGGATTCATCCAACCTAGTTTCTCACCTTGGGGAGCACCAATTCTGTTTGTTCGAAAGAAGAATGGCACATTGAGGATGTGCATCAATTATCAGGATCTCAACAAAGTTACGGTGAAGAATAAATATCCATTGCCACGCATTGATGATCTGTTTGATCAGCTACAGGGTACAGCTATCTTTTCGAAGATTGATTTGAGGTCGGGGTATCATCAGTTGAAAATAAAGAAGGAGGATATCCCAAAGACTGCATTCAGTATAAGGTAAGGGAACTATGAGTTCTTAGTGATGCCGTTTAGATTAACGAATGCTCCTGCAGCATTTATGGATTTGATGAATAGAGTATTTCAGGAATTTCTCGATAAATTTATGATTGTGTTTATCGATGATATTCTGATTTACTCTAAGAATAAGGAGGATCATGCTCTATACTTGAAAAAGGTGTTAGAGATTCTGAAGGAGAGGCAGTTGTATGCGAAGTTCAAGAAGTGTGAGCTTTGGTTAGACCGAGTTGTTTTCTTGGGACACGTGGTATCGGGAGAAGGAATTTCAGTGGATCCAGGTAAAGAATCCATGATTGGCCACAACCCTCAAATCCCACTGAGGTTAGTAGCTTTCTTGGATTGGCGGGATATTATCGAAGGTTTGTTGAAGGATTTTCTAAGATTGCTTCACCATTAACACAGTTGACCAGGAAGAATGTGAGTTCACATGGACGGAGGCATGTGAACAAAGTTTCCAAGAATTGAAGAGACGGTTGACATTAGCACCTATCTTAATTATTCCTACGGAGACAGGAAACTTCAAAGTTTACAGTGATGCTTCAAAGAATGATCTTGGGTATGTATTGATGTAGAATGGAAAAGTGATAGTGTATGCATCCAGACAGTTAAGGGAGTATGAGAAGAATTACCCAACTCATGATTTAGAGTTAGCCGCAGTAGTGTTTGCACTCAAGATTTGGAGGCATTATCAGTGTGGGGAACGTTGTGAAATCTATACTGATCATACGAGTTTGAAGTACTTTTTCACTCAGAAAGAGTTGAATATGAGGCAAAGAAGATGGTTGGAATTGGTGAAGGATTACGATTGTGTTATCAATTATCATCCGGGAAAAGCCAATGTGGTTGCTGATGCATTGAGCGGAAAGGCAATACAGAGTGTAGCTTCTATGACCATAAATCAAAAACCATAGTTGCTTGATTTGCAAAGGATGGGTGTGGAGATCATTCAGGAAGGATCGTTGGAAGCAAAGATGGCAGCTCTGACACTTCGACCAACTTTGATGGATAAGATTCGACAGGACCAACAGGAGGATAAGTTGTTTGACAAGATAAAGAATGATATCACCTCTGAAAAGTCTTCTGACTTCCAATTAGGAGATGATGGCGTGATTCGTTATGGAGGTCGATTATGTCTACCTGAAGTGGATGACATTCAGAAAGAAGTGATGGTGGAAGCTCATTCAACACCGTACTCTATACATCCAGGAGCTACTAAGATGTATAGAGATTTGAAGTCACATTATTGGTGGCCAGGGATGAAGAGAGATGTTGCTCGATATGTGGAGCAATGTTTGACTTGTCAATAAGTCAAAGCCGAGCATCAGAGACCAGCAGAAACTTTGCAGCCTTTATTATTCCAGAGTGGAAGTGGGAGAATATCACGATGGATTTTATTATCGGGCTACCGAAGATAGTGAAAGGTCACGATGCCATTTGGGTTATCGTGGATCGATTGACTAAGTCAACTCATTTTCTTCCTATTAGCTCTACATATTCCATGGATCGTTATGCCCAGCTATATATACAAGAGATTGTCAGACTCCATGGAGTACCACTTACCATTATGTCAGACTCAGATACGAGATTCTTGTCTGCTTTCTGGAAGAGTTTACATAAGGCGTTGGGGACACAATTATCTTTCAGCACAGCATTCCATCCACAGACAGATGGTCAATTAGAGCGTGCAATACAAATCTTGAAGGATATGCTCAGAGCGTGTGTGTTGGATTTTCAAGGTCAGTGGAGTAAATTTTTGCCTTCGATCAAGTTGTGGATCTATGTGATTTGAAATAATATCATTGTCCTATATAGATCTGTGTGATTAGAAATTGTTGAAAATATATTTGTATGGCTTGAGAAGATATTGGTTATAAAGATCTGTGGGATCCGAGGTGAAGTTGTTATTCCAAAAGTGGATCTGTTCGAAATGAAGTTAAATTGTTGCTTTATTGTGATTAAATGTTGATATTGATATTGTAAATGGTTTGTGATGCACATTTAATTGTTCTGGGTGCATACCATGCATAAACATGAAAAGTATTTTCGTCAAAATTAATAAGATACTAATGGTGTGTGCGGCCACTATATATGCATCTCTGTCAGGGTTCGGAAAAATCGTTCCCAACACTTTATTAGGGGTTCGGAAAAATCATCCCCAACACTCTGCCAGAGTTCGGAAAAATTATTCTCGGTGTTATATTCAGGGATCAGAATCGATTCGATACTAAGTGTGTCTATTGAGCTCATTGGGGTGCATATCATAAGTGTGTCATGAGGATCCTACAACGTGAACAATTTTCAAAATAAAAGAGATCAACTAGAAAGATTAAGAAATAGGCGATAGAGAACTAAATGCATTTTCATGCACTAACATGCATGATTTCTACTTACTGAGATTTTTGTCTCACTAGTTTATGCATTGTAGGTGAGCCTGTTGATGATTGAGTTTGTGATGTGACTGTGCAAGCTGTTCCTACAGGGTTTTGACCGGATGTACATAGATGACGACCTGTTGGGCTAGGCCGTGGGTTTATTTTGTTTCCGCTGATATTCTGTTATGTAATATAATAAGTTTGTCACAAGTTTGTTTTGATTGAGGTGGTGTCAGAAACCAGTTACGTATGTTGAACTGGTGTGATAATTTTGGTTATAAATATTTTATGTGGAAAAAAATTATGCAATTTTTATAATGATGATGTTTATGTTAATTAGTATTTGAATTATAAGTTTTGTAAGGTGGGTCGTGTCAAGTGAATTAGTCACTTAACCCATATATTTTCTACCTTTACCAAAGAGCCAACATTACACCCTAATGCAAAACCTTTGTGATCCTATTGTCGATATTATTCCTTTAGTCAAAAGTTGAGATGATTGCCAAGCTTATGGTTATATGTGTGTTTGAATTGATTCTGAGTGTAAATATCTTACCCTAAAGTTTATATCTCACACTTGAGTGATGAGTGTAAATACTACCCGTGAGAATGAGTGAATGAGCATTCCAAAAAAGTGAAGTAGTCGATTTGAATGGTATGTTCTTAGATGGATGGTTATCTTAGTGTTTGAAGTATGATTTTCAAATTGTTATATTGTCTTGGATGTGTTAAGCTGTGAAATTTTCTCTCAATTACTCTATTGATTTTCTATGTTGTTGCCTCGGGACAAGCAACATGTAAGTTTGGGGGTTTGTTGAGAGTGGAATTTCACATATTTTAGGTCTCACATTATACCGTTTTTGATCAAATGTGGCCATAATTTTATGTAGAATGACATGGTTTTCGTACTTGCATAATTAAGATGCTATTAAGGTGTTTTGTTGAGTTTTGAAGGGTAAAACATGATCAAAAATTCAAAGTTGGAATGAAGAGTGAAAGTATAGAGTTCTGCTGAAAACACACGTCAACATTGAATACTTTTCTGTGTTATTTTTGAAGTCCAAATTGATCATATGATATATGGTTGGAAAGCCACGGAAGAGAGGATGGTTTTGGCGTAAAAATCACTCAAATTGGAGTTCGTATGAGGAAGTTATGCTCGAAACCGTGAGGTCGAGCAGCTGCCGACGGGAATTTTCAAAAATTTCCGAAAATTAGCCCATATTTCCTATTTCTTATAGCACAATTAATTTTATAATCTCATTCCCTTCTCATACCTATATATATTTTACATCATTATTCATAAGAGACACCACCCTCCACAAGGGGATCACCCCCTACCATCCATCATCTACCATCATCCACATCTATCCCATCATCCATCCACACCGAAGGAGATTCAAGGGCTATTCAAGAGGGAGATCAATCCTTCGAAGAGACAGAGAAGGAATCTAAGACAACGCCAACACTAGGGTATTTCTATTCCTTTCTTTTCTTTTCGTTTGTCAAGACTTCTGGTATGAATTTGATAGCCATGAGAGTTGCTTGTAACCCCATGGGCTAATTTCATTTACAGTTTTAAGGTTTGAAGGATAGATTTAATTGATTTGGAGACCTATACCAATTTTGTGAATTCATGCAGTTGATATTCTGATTTTACTTAATTTATTCAGACTTTGTTTTTCTGCTTCGTAACGTCTTCATATTAAATTTGTGACATTGCCCGTGATGCTTGATTTATTATGTTAGCTTGTGTGCGTTCATGAATTGAATTGTCTATCTGTTAGGAATTAGAATAGTCTGTCCATAAACACTTTAATTCCGAGAACTAGTAAATCAGATACTTGAATTGTTTAGTGGAACAATGCAATTAGACTTTCAAGTTGGAAGTGAATAGAGCTTTGTAGTACTTTTAGAAAATATCTTGTTAGTCAAACTTACTATCCGGAGCTATTATTGTTTGCATTGATTAGTATCTTGGAAGGAGGCTTGGTAATATTCACGTACCTTAGGGTTTAAACCAGATTATACTGTTAGCTTTGAATCGGATCATATCCGGTGGGAAAATAGGGTTATGTGGTGTATTTTCATAGAATCTGAATGAATGAATAATTGGAAGTCTAGGATTTTAAATTAATTGATCTATACCGGATTACCTTAGAACTATTAATCGTCTCTTTAGTCAAATTTAAATTCTTTCTTCTTTGATTTTATTTATTATTTTTGTCTCTTAGATAATTAATTCAAAACACTTGGAAATTGATTATCCTATTCTGATTAAGCTAGTAATATTTAGAAGATAAATGAATAACTGTCCATTTGGGATCGATAATTTAATTTGGTTGCTTGCCGCTACAATTGATATCCTTCACTTGGGGATTTAATTGGTTATGTGGTGTATTTTCATAAAATCTGCATGAATGAATAATTGGAAGTCTAGGAATTCAAATTAATTGGTCTATACCAGATTACCTTAGAACTATTGATCGTCTCTTGAGTCAAATTTAAATTCTTTATTCTGTGATTTTATTTTATTAGTTATTTATTATTTTTGTCTCTTAGATAATTAATTCAAAACACTTGGAAATTGATTACCCTATTATGATTAAGCTAGTAATGTTTAGAAGATAAATGATTAACTGTCCTTTTGGGATCGATAATTTAACTTGGTTGTTTGCCGCTACAATTGATATCCTTCACTTGGGGATAATTGGAGTGCTTATAAAATACCTATCAATCATGCCACTTCTTCATTCTCTTTTTATAGATCACCGAGTTCTTGAAAGCTTGATTTCTGAACTTGTCTAGTTGATTGATATGAGTCAACCTCAAGTCCTTTTGCTCCTTAAGAGACAAGTTCATACTTCTCACGGCCCAGAAAGGCATGCTGAATCTCTACGGGTAAGTGGCACGGCTTCCCATAGACAATTTGATAAGGTGACATGTCTAGCACAGTCTTAGATGAGTTCGGAACCCCCATAAAACATCATCGAGCTTCATATCCCAATCCTTCCTATTGGTCCCAACCACCTTCTCCAGGATTTACTTAACTTGCAGGTTAGAGACTTCCACTTGCTCATTCGCTTGAGGATGATAGGGTGTAGTAACCTTATGCTTAACACAAAATTCCTTGAGAACTCTTTCAATAAGCTTGTTGACAAAGTGGGAACCTCCATCACTTACAAGTGCTCTAGGAACTCCATAACAGGCAAAAATATGCTTCTTCATGAATGACAAGACCGTCTTTGAATTATTCAGGCGAGTTGAAATCGCTTCCACCCACTTAGAAATATAGTAAACAACAAGAAGGATGTATAGAAATCCATTAGATGGGGGAAACGGCCCCATAAAATTAATTCCCTATACATCAAAGATCTCTACAACAATGCTTGGCTAAAGTGGCATCTCATCCCTTTTACTTATGTTTCCCATCCTTTGACATCTATCGCATGTCGCTACATAGGATTCACAATCTTTAAACAAGGAAGACCAATATAAAGTGGATTGTAGTACCTTTACTGCAGTCTTTTGGGCTCCGAAGTGCCCCTCGTTAGATTGTGCATGGCAAAAATCAAGAATGCTCTCCATCTCCATCTCGTGCACACACCTACGGATGATAGAATCCGTACAAATCTTGTACACAAACGGATCATACCATAGAAAAGTCTCAACATCTCTCTTGAATTTGGCAAGTTGATACCTATTGAGACCTTTAGGGATTTTACCGGATACAATGTAATTAAAATAATCAACATACCATGGATCCATTCCTTGAGCAGCCACTACACAAGCTCTCTCCGCTCCTTCAACAAACATCACCATAATCTTTTCATCCGGGAACATCTCTTCAATGTATTCAAAAGAGTCATCACAATGCTCCCATGTCTCTAACCTTGATAGGTGATCCGCCAAAACGTTCTCCGTTCCATTCTTGTCTTGAATCTCCATATCAAACTCTTATAGAAGAAGGATCCATCTAATAATCCTAGGCTTCGCTTCCTTCTTCTCCATCAAGTACCGGATCGTAGATTGATCCATGTACACTATTGTCTTCATGTCAACCAAATACTATCGAAACTTGTTGAATGCATACACAACAGCTAAAAACTCCTTTTCAGTGACAGTGTAGCTCTTTTGTGCTGCATCAAAAGTTTTGTTCGCATAGCAGATGGCGCAGAACTTCTTTTCTCTTAGCTGCCTGAGCACCACTCCAAGTGCTAAATCAGTTGCATCACACATAAGTACAAATGGCTAGTCCAATCCGGTGTGATCAAGATAGGTGCAGTAATAAGCGCCTCTTTCAAAACCTGAAAATCTGTTAGACATTCTTCATCAAAAACAATAAGAACATCTTTTTCAAGTAAATGAGACAAGGGCTTGGAGTATTTTGAGAAATCTTTGATAAATCTTCAATAGAATCCAGTGTGTCCAAGGAAGAACCGCACTCATTTCTCATTAGTAGGTGGTGGAAGCATCTCAATCGCCACCACCTTTACTCGATCAACCTGCAATCTCTTGGCCGAAATATGATGCACAAGAACAATCCCATCTCTCACTATGAAGTGGCACTCCTTCCAATTCAAGACAAGATTAGTTTCTTGACATCTCTTCAAAACAGTAGATAGGTTAGACAAATAAATATCAAAGGAGGAACCAAAAATAGAAAAATCATCCATAAACACCTCCATGATCTTTTCTATCAAACCATCAAATATGGTCATCATGCAGCGCTGAAATGTAGCAGGTGCATTACATAACCCAAAACGCATCTTGCTAAAAGCAAAGGTTCCATAAGGGCAAGTAAAAGTAGTCTTTTCTTGATCCTCGAGAGCAATCATGATTTGACTATAACCCGAGTACCCGTTCAAGAAACAATAAAACTCATACCCTGCTAGACGATCTAACATTTGATCCATGAAAGGAAGAGGGAAGTGGTCTTTGCATGTATTTTTATTCAGTTTCATATAATCCGTACACACACGCCATCCCGTAGGAATCATAGTGGCTAATGTCTCTCCATCATCGGCTTTCACATAAGTCATGCCCCCTTCTTAGCTACTACATGCAATGGACCCACATGGGGACTATCACTAATTGGATAAATAATTCCTGCATCTAACCACGTTAGAATTTACTTCCTAATCACTTCTTAAATTGTGGGATTAACCCTCCGCTGATTCTGAATACATCCCTTAGCTTCATCTAGCAACCTTATCTTATGCATGCAATATGATGGACTAATACCCTTTAAATCATTAAGAGTCCAACCAATAGCAGACATATACTTCATAAGCACATCTAACAACTCTTTAAGTTGATCATCAGTAAAAGAAGAAGATATAATTACTAGATAAGTTTCATTATCGCCTAGATATGTGTACTTCAAGAGCTCCGGTAGTGGTTTCAACTCCTCTCTCTTTTCTTCCTTCGGTGTGCTTTTTTATCCAATGGGAGGTATTGTCTAGTACACTTAACTTCTTCAAGCGTGGTTCTTTTCGATTCATACTTGTCATCACCCAAAGTAAGTAAAATTTTAAAGAATTCAATACATACCTCGTTAGAGAGCTCATCTAGCTTCGTGGTGGGAAAAATAAGAGACTCCACCAAGCATGTCTCCAAGGGATCCTTCGAAAGGATCAAGGATACATCTTCCTTCACGATCTCCTCCACCACATCAATTCTGTGACATTGCGTCTCCATTGGTATCTTCATTGCTTTATCAAGGTTGAACATAACCTCTTCTTTAACCATTCTCAATCTAATCTCCCCCTTTTGGATATCAATCATAGCCAGCTGTGGCAAGGAATAGCATCTCCAAGATAAGAGGAACATTATCCTTGTCATCTTTCATCTCTAGCATAAGAAAATCCATAGGAAAGACAAGCTTATCTACTTTCACAAGTACATCTTCAATCACACCCTTCGAAAAAGTCATGGACCTATCCGCCAACTGAGAGCCACTGTTGAGGGAGCGAGCTCCCCCAAACTTAGCTTCTTGAATATAGACAAGGGCATCAAGTTGATGCTTGTACCAAGATCACATAAAACTTTTCGTGCCGGCCCCTTTCCAATTTCACATAGAATAGTGAAGCTTCCCAGATTTTTCAACTTAGCTAGAAACTTCCTCTGAATGATCGAGCTGCAGTTCTCTGCTAGATTCACTGTCTCTACTCTGTTCAAGCTCCTCTTCTTCAATATGATATCTTTAAGAAATCGGGCATAGTATGGCATCTTCATGATTGCTTCAGAGAAAGGAATGTTCAAGCTTATGTAGTTTATTATATCCTGAAATCTCTTGAACTTATCTTCCAATCCCTGTTTCACTAACTTGAAAGTAAAAGGAGGAGGTATCTTTGCCTTAGGAATTCCCCATTCGTCAAGTTCAACCTCCTTCGCCTTATCCTTCTCGACTTTCAATCTCTTAGCTCTTTCCTACTTCTCCTCTACTATATGCTTATTATTCTGTTCTTGTGATAGTACTAGAGTGTTCTGAATAACAGGTGTAGCAATCGGTACAGAAATGAGGGTTGATTGCCGCAATTCTACCATAGTTCGACCAGAATGATCTGGTCGAATGGGATGAGTTTGGTCGAACTGGGTGTCTGAAAATGGGATCAGTCTGTGCAGTTTAGAGATTGCTGATTTGATCATGGTTTGACCAGAGAGGACTGGTCGAACTAGAAGGTTTTGGCCGAACTGGAGCTCTATAAACTGAACTATATTTTTTGGCTCAATAGGTACTGGTTCGACCTAAGTTCGACCAGAGAGGTCTGGTCGAATTGAAATGCTTTGTTCGAATGGCGATCCAGAAAATAGAGCATCGTTTCTCTATTTTTCCAAAAGTGGTTCGACTATAGTTCGACCAGCTGATCTGGTCGAACTGAGTGTGTCTGGTCAAATGGCGGTTCTGCCTTCATTATTTTCGTCCACCGGCTTCATCAGACCTTTGTACTACGTCCCGGATCTCAATTTAATAGCATTACAAGATTTAGGGTTCGTAATTCTTGGAGACGGGAACTTACCCTTCTCAATTATTTGTGTCAACTTGTTTACATTCCCTGTCATCTCTCCCATCAACAAGGTAAGGCCTTTCATCTGCTTGGATAACTCCTAATGATTTGAATATATTTTAATCTCAATACGATCCACCCTTGCATCATTCCTACCCACATAACGGTTCACTCTATCATCCAAACCCAATTTTTCTTCTTCCATCTTAGCACCAGGATTAACACTAACAGGAGGTTGCATCGCTGCATTTGGATTGCTCCATGAAAACTCCAGCCTCCTTGGTTGTTGATAGTTACCCAGGGGACCACGATTGTTATAGTTTCCTTGGTAATTCATGTTTTCTTGATTGTTTGGATGCGTCGTTCCTTGAATACTTTCTCCCATGGCATAGTTTGCCTCTTTTAATTCCTTTTGGATTGGTCTTTCTTCACCGTCATCCTACTGCATCATCATTGGTACTCTCTGTGACAAATCAGTAATCTGTTTCTGCTGAGATTCAAGTAGCTTATTAATATTAGCCAAACTAGAGACAATCTCATCTTCCCTACTCGACTTTACCATGGTGTGTTCAACCTGTGCTACCTTTCCAAGGTCATAGGTCCCTCTCACTCTATCAGTTGGCCAATCTCTTAAATTCATAGAAATATCCTCAAAGAGCTTTTCGGTCTCAACGAATGTTTTAGCAAGTTGTGATCCATTCGATGAAGCATCAAGCAGAACACGAGAATCACAATCCAACCCATTGTAAAAGATACTGATATATTGAGCTTTTGACAACCCATGTTGTGGAAATCTTCTGAGCATGTCCTTGAATCTATCCCATGCTTCATGGAATTTTTCATTACCACCGATAGCAAATTGATTGATTTCTTGTTTCATCTTAAACACCTTTGAAGGTGGCATGTATCGCTCCAAGAACTTACTTTCAATTACTCCCATGTAGTACATTCAGCGGCACAAAGAGTATCGTACCAATCTCTCGCTCTTTCAGTAAGTAAAAACTTAAATAAGATGATCCTCCTCGCATCTTCATGAGTTCCTATATCTTTTTGTGTACTTGCATAATCAAGGAACTTATTAAGATGTTGTTGAAGATCCTCGAAAGTTCCCTCAGAAAAGGAGTTCATTTCTATCATGCTGATAAGGGCAGGATGAAGATCAAAATCAGCATCAGCTCCACGCGCTCCTAATAGCCCCACGTTGCCCCCTCCGTTGTTCTTAAAGACTTCAGGATGGCAACATTGTCCGATTTTACCCTATCTTGGGCCATGTTGACTGCTTCTGCTTCCGATTTGTCTTCGGTTGCAGCTTCAATTGTTTTTGGGTTTGGTACTTCAACTTCAACACCTAGATTAAGAGCTTCGGTTGCTTCCACTTCTTATTCTTCTTTTTCTTTCCCTTCTTCTTCCTTGACGATGCTCCAATTTTCGGATCAAAAGGCATTATTGTTGCTTCCTTCGACCTAGTGTGCATACACCTAAGAAAAATTCAGCGTTAGAAATTAAAGACAAGTATGAAGTAATTTCAATTAAACTAGAAATAATAAAATCGATAATGACAACCGTCCCCGGCAATGACACCAGAAACTTGATGGGCATTTTCTCAACACACAATTAATACCTAAGTATGAAGGATGTGATTGTAGCTTAAGCAAGCGACCAAGTTATATTATCGAACCCAAAGGACAAATTGTTATCAATTTATTATTATCTAAATTAACTAAAACTATTATTTGGCAATTGTATTGGAGAATTATTATTAAACTAATAAACAAAGTAATGAAATAGCAAATAAAATAGAACAATAGAGAAATAACGAGAGTTGCTCAAATGAGAAAATAGGTAGCTTTTCGGGCTATCCGGTTTCACTATTTAATTTCTCTTCCATGTGTCAATGTCCGACTCTTCCTTGTGGAATATGGACGCATCACTAAACTATACAAATCTACTCTATAGACACAAGCAGATAAGCATGTAACACGTGTGAATTACCTCGGAGCAAGAACATAATTACACCCCATTTCTAGGTACTATCAGTATCAATTATTTCTTGTGCACTAAGTACTCTAACCCGATATGATCTCCCTTTATACGTATTATATAATCATCCTCTTTATCCTACTTACTAACCCGAATTCAATTCAATTAATAAGTATTTATATAAGATAGTTCTAATGAAGCTTCTGAGTCCCCTCACTTAGAATCATAACATGTAATCCTGCTCAGCAATGAACGCACTCAATCAATAACCCAGATATGTATTCAGACTCTACATAACAGTTAATTATGCACAAAAACAACTCTGAGTATGAATTAAAAACACATTGCCTTATATAGAATAAATCCACAAGTAGTGTTGTACAGAGTATACACACAAAAGTTCAATTAACTAGATAAAAGCCTGCATAATCCTAGAACTACCAAAGCGGTTCTAGCCTATGATGCTTCGAAGAACGTTCATGGTATTTAGATAGATCTTACCCATAGTCTTGAAAATTACAAGAAAAATTAAGTTGCGAAGTAAACCCTAGATGTGGGCGCCGTCGCTTCTCGCTCCATCTTGAATCTTCACTTGGTTCTCACTTGATTCGCTGCACGAATCTCTCTCTATAGCTCCTGCGGATGGAGTTAGGGTTTGATTGTGATGTAGGATGGATGTAGAATCTAAATCTCTTTTTGAGGTGACCGGCACCCCTTTTTATACTTGTAACTTATCCTCATGGACCTTTACTGGGCTTTTTCGTGAAAAACACTCACATGAACGCACTGAAGGTGAAATCCTAACGCTTCAAAGCTAATGTGTCCCAGTTCGACCAGACTTGGCTTAGTCGAACTGGACTCCCTTGGTCGAACGGCGTGTCTGTAAACTGAACTTCATCTCACTTTGCAGTTCGACCTCACTTATGTGGTTCGACTTGGCTTCACGTGATCAAACGATAGCTTATTGGTTGAACGACCTCTCTATAAGTTGAAACACTCCCATTTGACTTCACCTGTGTAGTTCGACTTGGCTGAGCTTGGTCGAACGGCAGCTCTTTGGTCGAACTACGCCTCGAAAAATATATTTTTCAATTCTGAGCACTTCCGACCTGTTTTTCTGTACAAATATGCTCAAATAGCCTCAGTAGCATCTGATTCGTGGATTTCTATAAACATCCCGATTCGTCTTGATAATAGACCAAATCATATTCAATTTCCACACAAATTGAAGCTTAAAATATGTAAATTATCACTTTCATTAGTATCTGTCTCACGTAACAATATTCGTGAGACGGTCTCACACAAGTCTTTGTCTATTTTATATTATGTAATTTTTTATAAAGCTTAAATTTAATTTAGTAAGAATATTTTAAGTATTTTCTTTAATAAAATTTTATTATTTTGTGTTAATAATAATATTTTGATATTTTCAAAATTTTTTAATATCGTATATGGCGTCATCACATTCGTTCTTGATAAAATTTGTATATTTAGTCTCACCTATAATTAATAATCTTATTCTTTAAATTAATATTTTATAAAAAAAATTATTTTGTAGGTGGCGTCACCATAATGTTCCTTTAAATTTTTTGTGTATAATAGTGTCACCACGTTCATTCTTATAAAAGTTTGTATACTTAACGCTCTCATGTTAATCTCACAAGTAATATTTTATTTTAAATAATTTAACATTTTAATTAATATTTTATTTAGTCTCTCTTATAATAACTTACAATTAATATTTAAAATAATTAATAATAATAATAATAATAAATTTTAATATATTTTGACATTTTAATGTTTTGACCCATGGCAGTCCCTTTTATTCCTGGTAGATTGATTACTGATAATTCTCTTCATCCATTTGAAATATTCCACCAAATGAGGCATAACAAAGCTATTTATAAGGGTTCATTTACCTTCAAACTTGATATGAGTAAAGCTTATGATAGAGTAGAATGGAAATTTTTGGAGAACATAATGCTAAAAATTGGTATATATGCACCACTTCTTCGTACCATCATGCATTGTGCCTCTACTGTCTCTTACTCAATCATTGTTAATGGGAATCCCTTCGAGTGTTTCTACCTATCCAGGGGCCTCCGTTAAGGGGAGCTCCTATCACCTTACCTTTTTCTATTTTGTGCAGAGGCTCTATCTGGTCTTATAAGACGAAATGTGGAATCAGGAGCCCTCCATAGGAATCATATTTGTAGACGAGCCCCAACAGTCTCACGTTTGTTTTTTGCTGATGATAGCATCATTTTTGGGAGAGCCAATGCTAATGAAGATAATACAGTTAAGAAAATCTTGCATAGTTATGAGAAAGCCTCTGGACAGATAAGCAATCTTTCGAAGTCCGAAATTGCTTTCAGCGGGGGTATTCCAAATTCTAGAAAAATTATTTGGTTGATTTAGTTGGTGTATTGATCGTTGTCATTTTCACCTAGATTTTAATGTCTTTATTTGTGGATTTTTGGATATTTTTATCCGTATTTGTGTAACTTTTGGTAGAGTTTTATGTTAATTAGGAGAGATGTATACAGGCTGATAAATGTGTGGAAATGAGCTTAAATGTATGTGAAGCAGGTCAAAAACGAAGCAAAATAGAGTCGGGAGCTGAAACGGGCTGAAAAACACCCAACTCGAGTTGCATGGTCTTACTCGACTTGCAACTCGAGTCGAGTTGAAGCTCGAGTAAATTCAGGAATTGTCTAGTAGCTCAACTCAAGTTGCAAGGTCCAACTCGACTTGCAACTCGAGTCGAGTTAGGTGCTGAGAAAAGTATAGCTTCTGACACTAGACATGCGAGAGCTCGAGTTATCTTACTCGAGTCGAGCTAGGCCCAAAAAACCATCCAGTTTGCAGAGACACGCAACTCGACTTGACAGGCGTGTAATCGAGTTACCAACTCGAGTCGAGTTGGGTCAAAAGGCAGAAAAATTTAGGAAAATTCTGAAAGCTTCTAGAAGGTCCCCAAGGGGTATAAATGCACAATTGGTGCGAAAATTAAGGGGAGAGCCTCATTTGATAGTTATTTTGGAGATCAACACACACACTTTCTCACCACCATTTCACACACTCCATCTGATCCATCTCTTCCACCCTTCAATTCATCCATCCAATCAACTTGATCTTCAATAATCCATCCATCTATCCATCCTTCCACCATTTTGAGAAGAGGAAAGCTTCAAGGATTGAAGGAGTTAGCATATTGAAGAGAAGGAAGGTTTCTCCATGAAAGGGAAGCCAATCTACTTTTCATTTGTTGATTTTCTTCTTATTTTGACTCAAATGGAGCAAAGCTTAACTTGTAATGATATAATCACAATGTGTAGTGGCTAGTCCTAAAGTAGGGCTAATCATATGAATAGTTGAGATGAAAGTTAGATGTGTAGAACTTGAGTAGTGAATTGAGTTAAATTGTGGATTTCCTTTTATGATATATGAATCATGTTTTATTTCAAAACTTGTGTGATTAAATTCTCTATGCATGTTAGTGTGAAGGGATGTAAGCCATATCCTTCTTATGCTTAGAACATTCATAGAGGGACACTTAAGAAATTGAGTAAAAAGAATCAATTTATGATCATAGTACCTTAAGCGAATTGAGATTAAGATAATCCTAGGAGATTTAAATTTGTAAAAGAGTTGAGAACCTAATTGCCTTGGCCATAGGGATTAGGGGTAAAATTGTGATTGCTTTTAGTCCACAAGTTAATGAAGTTCACTATCAAGAGTTATGCATATCTAGCTAGAGTCTTAACCATGATTATGATTAACCTTGCTCTCTTCTCAAGTAAATTATACCTCCATTCCATTCATCATTTGTGTGTTGATTGAATCATTACTTTGTTAGTTCAAATTCTTAGTTAATTGAGTAGAACAATAATTAGTAGTCTAAATATCAACCTTCAATCTATCATCCTTACAAAGCATATTGAAAATCCGAATACAATCATGAGTTTACTTTCCCTTGAGACGACATACTTATAAATTTTGTTGCTTGGTCACACATGTACAACAACGATAGAGTCTCTTACTCTAAAAATATTTTACTAGGAATGCGACTAAGAACATGTATGCAAAGTTGAACAGCACTCAATATACCTCAGGCTCCCTACTCACGTGGGCAGATCGAAATGAGCTATCTTTCGTGAGATTGTGAATCAGGTGGAGAAGAAACTCAAGGATTGGAAGAGTAAGACCCTCTCTCTTGAGGGGAAGATAACACTCATTAAATATGTGGTTCAAGAATATACCAACTTATATCATGAATTGCTTTCTGCTACCACAGAATATTATTAACCGCATCGAGTCGGCTATTGCTCTTTTTTGTGGGGCCAGAAGAACAATGAAAGACGAATACACTGGATCTCTTGGAAGAACCTTTGCAAGCCAAAAAGAGAATGAGGGTTGGGTTTTCGAAATTTACATTGCTTCAACAAAGCCATGCTAGCTAATTAAACAAGAATGGAGACTTCTCAAGGATGAAAGCTCTCTTCTTGCACGTTCACTAAAAGCTAAAAACTTACTATCATCTGATTTTCAAAAGGCAAGAACTGGTTACAACCCAAGCTACACATGGAGGAATATAGCTGTTAAAGAACTCTTAGAGTAAGGGATCCTTTGGGTGATTGGCGATGGCAACTCCATTGATATTTGGAGAGACCCGTGGCTACTTGATAGCCTCAATTTACACCTCCAATCAACTCAATAAACCACATCCAATGTTTCTAAGGTTAGTGATTTATTTCTACCCGAAACTCATAGGTGAAACATGAAACTTTTATAGAATATTTTTTTGCTTAATGATGCTCGGCAGATTTGTGTTATTCCTCTCTGTCATAAGGGTCAACCCGATACTCTTTCTTAGATGTTCTCCAAAGATGGAATATATAATTTTAAAACTGGTTATATGCTGGGGTTTTAAACGAAATCAGAAATGTTGGAAGCACCTAATGATCCTATTATAAAAAGGTGGAAATGGAGTTAGTCACTTGATGTAACACCAAAAATTCAAGTTCTTTTGTGGAGGTGCATCAAAGGTATTTTGCATGTAAACATAAACATTGGGAGAAGAGGCATTGATGTTGATCCATTTTTTAGATGGTGTGGTAGTGATATTGAGACTGAAGTACATGTTTTTCGGATTGTTCTTGGGTTAGAAATTATTGGCTCATGTCTCCCTTGTTGGATTGTATACTAAAAGTCTAGCTTTAGTATGAACAATGTCATAACAATATTTGAAATGAGAATCGTTGATCAAATGATTGCATCTTATAATTTATTTTATATGCATGATGCAATAGTCCATCTACTTTATACTGTAGATAATATGTTGTGCGACAACACGCAGAAGATCATATTATCGGTTTCCTTATAAAGTATAAACAGATGCTCACAACTGAGATAGACGGGGACTCTCTATCGGTATGGTTGTAGTGTGGTTTGGTATTAGCTTGTCTTGGCTATAGAATCACATTAGTGCACTTGTGTGTATTGAGCAGGACCGCCTGAGATCGTTCGACTTATACTGACTTATAGAAGAACTTGATCTCTGTTATTATGGAAGTTCGTGCTCTTAATCCCTATACAATAACCTCGATACGTAGGGCAGTATGTATTTCTTTGATTCATCAATGGGTGAGATTTATATGTATTAAATCAACAAACTCGGTGAGTTGGGAAGTAGTGTTGTATCTATGGTGTGTTGTTGATTGTAGAAGGAATCCATGTCCGTCATAGGTTGATGATGTCCCCTTGAGGAGCTCATAAGGTTTATCATGTAAATCTTGCAAGTGGATTAATTTCCGGCATGATAATAAGGTTGAGTGGTACTACTCTCGGATGAGATATTAATTAATTTGAGTTGTCAGTAACTTAATTAATTAATGGACATTGTATATCTTAAACATGGGGAGACTATCGGGCTTATAATAAGAAGGAGCCCAGAACATAATTTTGGGATTGGACGGGTAGTGCAGTAATAATATTTTAGTGGACTATATTATTATTATTGGATTTAATTAAAAGCTTTGGGCTAAGCTTGGTTAATTAAATTCAATTGAGGCCCAGCCCAATTTCTCCTCCTGGTCCCTGCTGTAGCCCAATATATAAGTGAACTCAGCTTCCTGGAACCCTAAGATTATTCCTGCACCTCTTTTGGTGAGAGAAGCAGATTGAGAGAATTCTGCAGATTGTTGCCCACACAACAGCAGGATTCGACTTGGGTCATACAGCAGAAGATCGAGAGGTGGTTCTCTGCAACGATCAACCTATACACCAACCCAGAAGTACGGTAAATGATTTAATTATGCTTCCGCTGATTTTTGTTTACTCGTTGTCCTAACGGATCACATTGAACCGCACGATCCAATTGCCAACAATTGGTATCAGAGCGTTGGTTTCGTGGTGAAACGTGAGACGTTAGGAAGGGTTTGATCTTACGTGTGTTGATAGTGGATTTAATAGCATGTAAGAAAGGCCTTTTGTGATTACATGATTTTATCTTGTTATTATCGCATAAAGAAAGGTAGGGTTTATCTTTTTGTCCTTGAATTCCCGTGTTATCGTTATTGATGGAACAATGAGAGAAAGATAAAATTGATGTCCTATCACGCGTTGATCACACAATCACTCCACTGCACGACGAGAGGCATTGGCGAAGGCTGGACCACTGCTGTGATCGCAATGGGCTGATGGAGTTTGCGATGGAGGCTGTCGTACGGTTGTGCAGTGATGGGTTAGACAAATTCAGCGCTGGCGAAAGGCAGCAGCAAGGGTCGATCTCGACAGTACAACTTGGCGGATGTTCTGGGAGTCAACTGGACATCCCAGTCGAGTCACAAGCCGCTTCCAATCGGGTCTCTGCAACTTACCAGTCGAGTCGCTGCTGCAAGTCTCGAGCGATTTCCCTGATGGCCAGGGTGTGTCTTGGCGATGCCTGATTGTTGACGTCTGGCGGCGCCTGTCTCGACTGGTGCTGCGATTGCTAGGCTGAGCGCGGCGGTTGAGCGGCAGAACGTCAGATTGAACTGGCAGAGTTCTGACCAGTCGTCGACTGGGTTAGTCGGTTGTGCGGCGGTTTTCAGTGGATCCCGATCGGCTTGACAGTGCTAATCGATGGTGGGTTCTCGTCGATTTCGATTGCGGGACGAGGCTGGACATGAGAGGCCTGCTGTGAAAATCGATGGTGGGTTGATTGCGTTGCATAGCAGCGACGCGGCGGCGCTGATCGCGTTGCATCGTAGCGGCAGTTTCATTGACGGAGGCGCTGTCGTTGCTGGCTGGCGCTGCTGGAAGTTCCGGCGATGGGGTAGCAGCAGCGGCGGGAAGCGCTGACGGCTGTGGTCGGCGGGAACGCTATTGTGAGCGGCGGCCTTCTAGTCGGTACCTGCGCTGGTGGTTGCTGTTGTCGGACCAGGAAGGCAGCACGGTACACGGTTGACGTTGCGGCTCCGGAGGATTGTGGGCGCGGCTTCCGGTAGCTACGACACCAGGTTGCACCGGCGACGGCGCTCGGTGGCGGCTTGATTTCGGTGGGCAGGTTCACCGGCTGCACTGGCACTAGGTTGCGCCGGTGTGCACTGGGGGTTGGATCGCGTGATTGCGGCTGGTGATTTAGGGCAGCAGAGTGGATGGGCTTCTGGGCCTATATTCATGTTTTGCTGGGCCATTTTTTTTTTGTGTTAAAGGCTGGCCCAATTTTTTAAAAAAAAAAGAAAAAAAATGGTAATGGGCTGTGGATTAATAGTGGGCTGCACATTTTTTTTTAATTTGGTTTTGGGCTGTTGGGCCCAAATTTTAATTAAAATGGTAATGGGCTGCTGGGCTATTATTTTATTGCTGGTTTTAATTAATTGTGAGTAATGGACCAAGCATGATAAATTAATTTTATTAATGGACTAATTTTGTGCTAGTGGGCTTGGTGGACTTAATTTAATTTTGGGTTAAGATTATGGGCCATGGATAATGAGCTTGATTAATTATTTAATCTGCTGCTCATTTTGTGCTTATTTGTTGCTCTTGGGCCCAAATTGATTGATCCACTAATTATGCAATTAATTAATGTTATATAACTGATTAATTGATTTAATTGTCAATTATTGCTGTATATGTGACAGACATGTTCTATGTGATTTATTTATTTAAATTGCTGTTAATAGAAGCATGTCTAAGTTGTATATTTTATTTTGGAATATTATATGCATGTTAAAACCCTCGGTGTTAAATAACTAAGTGGGAGAGGGGATTGGTAATTAATTCCCGCGGCCTCCATTATTGGTTTGTAAGTGATGTGAGTAAACTTGCGCGTTGGCAATAGAGCCTTCCTCCCTAACGGATGAGTTTATTCACGGATCACTGGTACAAACTTCTTTAAATAATTATTGTTTGTAATGTGTTGCATATGGGCTTGCGCGTTGGCTATAGTGCCTTCCTCCCTAACGGATGAGCTTATATGCGGTTCACTAGTACAAACTTATATAATTGATGGTTGTAGAAAGTTATCTGAGCGCGTGTGTACTTCTCTAACAGTAAGGCACATAAGCTTGGGCAGCGGACTTGGGATCAAATAATGGTGTACACTTAGATGTGAATAATTAGTATCCTCCCCAACGGAGTCACTGCTATTGTTTGCATGGCTAAAGAGGAACCGACTATTAATTATTTTGTCATAAAGTTAGGTTGACAAATGAAATTAATGGGTAAAACCTTCTCTTGTAAATGTTCGGGTTTGTAAACGTCCACCCTAACGTGGCTTGCAGACTCACGGTGCTTGAGATGTCGGTGAATTTTATTTTTATATTGTTTTGAGGGAAACAATATAAAAGGATAAAATTCGAAGATTTGATCGGAATATTTATTTGAGATTCTCTGAATTTTCGAATGGTTTTATTTCATTAATTATTAACTAAAAGACATTATATTTACTCGTCCATATTAAATGATTAGAAAAGAATCTTGGTTTTTAAAATTACTGCTTAAGAAAATACATGTGTATTCTCACAAAGGACGTCTCATGATGCCTATTAAAGTCTCTAGTGAAGAGATGAGAGGTTCATAGAAATATGATGGTCTCATGTAACTCTTCGGATACTTGAGTAAATTAAAAGGCAGAAGATCATGGTTCAATTGATGAATGAATTGGAAAAGCTTGGAATAGAAATTGAAAGGGAAACCTAAATCAATTTATTCTTCACAATTTGCCTGGATGTTTTGAGCAAGTTCTACCTGAAATACGAGAGGTTGTATATGGTGGGAAACTTCTAACAAAACATGTGGCAAAAGAAAGCCAATTTTCATCATTATGTGAACAAGTTTAATACCTTATTTACTAATGGTTTAAACATGATTAGTGATGGCATCTACTGACACGAAGTATGTAGATACTGGAATCACTAAATGTTTATCACTAAGTAAGGATAAGATTGTTAATAACATGGGTAAAACTACAAAGATAGTGGCTATTGCAGTGGGAGTTGTTTATTTATCTCATGATAAGAATAAACGATTGATTATGAGAAATTATCTTTACGTACGTTTCATAGAAAGAATTTAATTTCGGTTTCTATGCATTAACGGATGGACACTTCATTTCATTTAAATGACATGGTCATGGTAATAAGGAATGAGGTTATAACCCGTTAAAATACGTTGGTGGATAAAAAGTATACTCTTGAATCATGTACATCCCACAAATGCAATAAATAGTAATTAAGTAATGCATCTTCTAATATAAGTAAGAGAAAGGAACCTTCGGAAATGAACTAAACATACTTTTGGCGTCTATGATTAATTCATTTTACTTGAGTATGATTCAAAAGTTGATAGCCGATAGACCGTGAGGTTTATCTGAAGTGGAAACTATCGGACTTGCGAGTCTTGCTTGGAAGTAAAAATGATTAATTGCCTTTTCAAGGCTGTGGGGTGTAGAGCCAAAGATATATATGTTGGAATTAGTTCATTCTGATTCAAGCGAACCTAACAATATCCAGGCGAGAGGTGGTTATGAATATTCAAAGATTATTCTGGGAATCGATATATTTATTTGATGCACTGCATGTCTAAGTTCTTGGATTAATTCAAGAATTGTAAGGCTGGTACAGTGAGCGTCATGAAAAATATATCATGTCATTACGATTCAATCGTGATGATGAAGACCTCTTAGGATAGTTAGGAACTAATAATCAGAAGTTGAGATTAAATCTCAAGTTGACTACACCGAGCATGCCCCAGCTGAATGGTGTGATGGAAAGAAGGAATAAGCCTCTTATGGTTATTATTAGATAGATGATGAATTATTTGGAATAATTAAATTCATTTTATGGATATGCCCTAGATACAGTAATTCGTGAAACGTTCGTCTGTATATGGGATATTCTAGAAAAATGGATAGTGATTTATTTAGTCCAAAAGATCGAAGGGTAATTGTTAACACAATAACCAGATTTTTGGAAAAGGACTATGTAATAAATCACAAGCCCATGTATAAGTTGTTCTAAAGGAAGTGAGAGGAAAACACTAAGTATAAGTACCAAGTGTACAAGAGGATATACCACAAGGTAAACTGCAACGCGTGTCACGTCTGATACACAATTACATGTAGTGCCTTGTCGTAGTGGGAGGGTTGTATGACAACCCATATATATATATGTTTTGGGAGAGTCGTGAGACTTGATCCCTAGTAAACATGGTATTGTCCCACGAATACGACGTAGCACTACAAGATTAAAATGCGGAATCTTAGTAAGTTGCAATGTATGTTGAAATAGAATCTAAAGATTCTATATTAAGTCTGGGAACTTATATGACCACTAAATGGTGTAAAAACCATTGCAAGTGATCATAGGAAATAAAAGAGGATCATACGGAAAGGTGAAAATCTTGGAAGCAAAGCTTGTTGCGAAAAGATGTACTCAGAAAGAAATGGTTCGATTATGAGGGAACATATTCGCTGGTAGCTATGCTTAAATTGATCCGGATTCTTTTATTTATTGCTGCTCATATTAAATTATGAGGGACAGCAAATAGATGTCAAGACAGCTTTCCTGATTGGAAGTCTTGAGGAAAACATCTATGTGAAGCAACCAGAGTAATTCATTGCAAAGTACTAATAGCATTTTGATAGTAAGCTTCAAAGTGTCCGGCGATGGACTAAAGCAAGCTTTAAGATAGTGAAGCATCTGTTTTGATTAGGTAATCCAGTGGCATGGATTTAAATCAATGAGTGGATGAGTCTTGTGTGTTGTAAAGAGTGACGAAAACGTGGTGGTATTTCTTGTACTATACTTAGATAGTATCTTGCTCATTGGAGACAATGAAAGAGTATTATCGGTCGTATGGGTACGGTTTATAAAGCGGTAAAGATGAAGAATTTAAGAAAGGCAAAATACATCCTTTTGATCACGGTAATACGGATCACAAGAAAGGATGTTATGTTTATCTCAAGTTTCATAAAATGATACAGTCCATACTCGTTTAGCATGTAAATTTATCTAAGTGAATGTGTCTTTGAGACACAAGAAGAAGATAAAGTAGATGAAAGCGGTTCCTTATGCTTCGGCGAATAAGGAAGCTTAATCTAAAGAATGCTATGAACGAAGTTGGATATCTGTGTTGCTGAACGCATGAACAGAAGGTATCAACGTAACCCGGAACAAGAATGATGAACTGTGGTAAGACATTTATAAAGTGCCTGAGAAGGACTGGATATTATATGTGGATTTACTAAACAGATTCACTGCTTCTTGTGGATTACGTAGATTCAGATTTTTTAGTCAGATTGGACGACAGTAAATTCTCCTCAAAGGTTATGTGTTTAATCTTAGGAAGTAGAGTCATAATGTGGAGGAGTGTTATATAGAAATATATTTCAGACTCCGGACTCCATCATGGAAAGATGATGAATTGGAGCCTATGAGGCAGCCAAAGTATCTATATGACTCTAGAGACTTCATGATGGATTTTGAAGTGTTTCTAAGTTTGCCCAAGGTAATAACAATTTACATTGATGATATTGGTGCAGTTGCAAACTTGAAGAAATCACAAGTCCATAAGGCAATTAAACACATGGAGCGCGAGTACCACCTGTTACGAGAAATCGTATAATGAGGGGAAGGTTGTTGTCGCCTAGATTACATCGGATGATGACCTAGTAAACCATTTACAAGGACCTTAAGGCGAGAGCTTTTAATGGTCGTATAAGTGGGAGTAGGAATCAGATGTATGGCAGAAGACATGACAGCATAGTCTTTTAGTATAAGTGGGAGATTGTTGGATTGTATACTAAAAGTCTAGCTTTAGTATGAACAATGTCATAACAATATTTGAAATGAGAATCGTTGATCAAATGATTGCATCTTATAATTTATTTTATATGCATGATGCAATAGTCCATTTACTTTATACTGTAGATAATATGTTGTGCGACAACACGCAGAAGATCATATTATCGGTTTCCTTATAAAGTATAAACAGATGCTCACAACTGAGATAGACGGGGACTCTCTATCAGTATGGTTGTAGTGTGGTTTGGTATTAGCTTGTCTTGGCTATAGAATCACATTAGTGCACTTGTGTGTATTGAGCAGGACCGCCTGAGATCGTTCGACTTATACTGACTTATAGAAGAACTTGATCTCTGTTATTATGGAAGTTCGTGCTCTTAATCCCTATACAATAACCTCGATACGTAGGGCAGTATGTATTTCTTTGATTCATCAATGGGTGAGATTTATATGTATTAAATCAACAAACTCGGTGAATTGGGAAGTAGTGATGTATCTATGGTGTGCTGTTGATTGTAGAAGGAATCCATGTCCGTCATAGGTTGATGATGTCCCCTTGAGGAGCTCATAAGGTTTATCATGTAAATCTTGCAAGTGGATTAATTTCCGGCATGATAATAAGGTTGAGTGGTACTACTCTCGGATGAGATATTAATTAATTTGAGTTATCAGTAACTTAATTAATTAATGGACATTGTATATCTTAAACATGGGGAGACTATCGGGCTTATAATAAGAAGGAGCCCAGAACATAATTTTGGGATTGGACGGGTAGTGCAGTAATAATATTTTAGTGGACTATATTATTATTATTGGATTTAATTAAAAGCTTTGGGCTAAGCTTGGTTAATTAAATTCAATTGAGGCCCAACCCAATTTCTCCTCCTGGTCCCTGCTGTAGCCCAATATATAAGTGAACTCAACTTCCTGGAACCCTAAGATTATTCCTGCGCCTCTTTTGGTGAGAGAAGCAGATTGAGAGAATCCTGCAGATTGTTGCCCACACAACAGCAGGATTCGACTTGGGTCATACAGCAAAAGATCGAGAGGTGGTTCTCTGTAACGATCAACCTCTACACCAACCCAGAAGTACGGTAAACGATTTAATTATGCTTCCGCTGATTTTTGTTTACTCGTTGTCCTAACGGATCACATTGAACCGCACGATCCAATTGCCAACATCCCTTTCATGTTTGTCACTGTCAAATCCACAGCAAACTCTTGATGAATGGGCGGATGAGGTTGGACAACAAGATGATAAAAAATTGGGATGCAAATTTGCTACACTTCTTTGGTGTATCTGGTACGCTCGTAATTTGCTCATTTTTAAGGATAATGTACTCGAAGTCGAACACCTCATTTCGATGGGGTTGTCACACTTAGAGGATTTCTGGAAGGCACAATCCTCATCCTCTGGTGGGAGTTCATCCCAAACATCTCGGCAATGGAGGCCACATATGATAGGATATTTAAAATAAACACAGGCGCCTCAATTGTTCAGGGTACAGGAACTGGTATAGATGGGGTGGCTCGAGACTCAAATGATAAGTCAGTTGGTGCTTCACCGAGCATCAAGAGTCAGTTCTTCCTATTGATATCGCTGAGACCTTAGTAGTGCGTTGTAGAATTCAAATTGTACAAGAACAAAACAACAAACACATCATTCTTAAGGTTGACTCGCTTGTCCTCTATTATACCTTATGCCTTGATCAAATCAAAGAATGATCTATCTTACTTTGACTCTATCGTTGAGGACATTCTGGCTTTATTCCCTCTTTTGAAGACATCTCTTTTAGTTGGGTTCGTCGTTCGGCAAACATTTTAGCCCACAAGCTAGCCAAGTTTGCTTTCAATAATTCTTTAGCAAGTTACTTTAATGTTAGTATTCCTCTACCTATTCTATCATATATTAATGTAGTTCTCTCTGATGTTGAATGATTAATCTTACTTTTGGATTTAAATAAATAAATAAAATAAAATAAAATTTTCTCACCTTAAACCAACGTGAATGATCTCGTGCAAATGTTTCTAATTGAATTATGGGAATATGCGTTAAGCATACATAAATATATATTTACTATACTTAATAATAATGGAGTAATAAATATATAAAATAATTTTAAAAATGTTCCTTCATGAAAAAGAAAATAAAAAAAATAAAACCTTTAATTAATTAATACATTAATGGTTCAGTTAAGTCATTTATACATCATATTTGAATCAACAAACATATACTAGTAGTCTAGTACATAAAAAAATGTTACCTCTTCCACTCTTTTAAATTGTGAATAATAATTTTCATTTTCATTCTATCTATTAAATTGTGAACAATTTTGATATAAAATCAGGTGAACCTTGTTTGCATTGATTACTCTTAATACATGAAAAATTACTTTTTAAAGATATAAATTATTACTTTTTAAAATGAAAAAATTAGTCTTCAAATTCTTATACATCTTGATTTATCGATTATATTTTAGTACATGAAAAATTACTCTTTAATGATATAAATTATTACTCTTCTGAATAAAAATTATCACTCTTCGAAGAGTAATTTTTTATATACTAAAAAGTAATTTTAAACCCTAACCCCTAAATTTCAAAGAGTATTAAACACTAAATAAATACAGTTTATACTCCCTCTATCCCCAACTCAATTCCCTATTCCACTTTCCATATTTTATTGTTATTGCATAACATAAAAACTATACCCTACCATTTATCATTAAACCTTTGGGGCATGTGGCGTTAGTTTAGGCATTGATTGTAACACGTGGCATGTATCTAAAGAGTGGAATAGGAGATGAAACACGTATGTGGAATAGGTGATCCCATTTGCTCTATCCCACACCACCCTTAACACTTTCCTTATTCGTATGTCCCACACCACCCTTTACACCACAAAAAAGGAAATAATCCAACAACCTCAAAAGTTACTTTAATTTCAAATTTGACACTCATTTTTCACACACATACCATTCCTTTATACTTTTTTATTATTATCTAAAAAAATTCAATACCCTATAAAGTCAACAAATTTAGTTTAATTTTTTTTCTTAAACAACATGGTACAATAAACCGAAAGGGTGGTTCGGAACGGAAGGAGTAATAAACTTCAATTTCGAATTGTCTTTTTTTTTAACACTCCATCACAATGTACTTTACTACATTTATTAATTAAAAGTACCCCACTATATAACTCAGTGATTTTTGTTGGATATTTTAGGTAATGGTAAAGTCACCTTAAAATGATGTCTATTAGATTAATGTGTGTCTATGAAGAGGTGTATTCAAATAATGTGATTGTTGAATAATTACGTCTTTTCATTAAAAGACATTTGAATTTGAATTCAAAATCAAATCCAATGGTCGCATCAATTTACGAAAAGACATCTTAAAATCTATAAATAGGTCCTCCCATTTCGTAATCCAGCACTCGAATTTCACTTGATCTACACTTGAAAATCATTTTGAAAGCACTCTCACATACGCATGTTGTGGATATTCAATAAAGTCGAGTGAAGTTGAGTTGTCCAAAATAATTCGTGGTGTATTCATAGATCGTCCTACTCCTAAGGTGAGTTCATAATATTAGTTGGTTCGCCGTATCTTATGATTGTAGTGCTACTGTCATAAGATGTGAGTCGTTGTATCTTGGAGATGATTGTCATCAAACCATAAGCACCAAATCGGGGCAATTTCGTCTTAAGGAGAAAGAGTGTAACTCTTGACTCGACTCAAATTCTGTTCTTATTATTTTCTATCATATTTTCTAGTCAACATATTATATCGAAACCCAAATATATTCAACAATTTTACTTTAATATGAAGAAAATATAAAACTACAAAGAAACTTATGCGAATGTTTGTTTGAGACCACATATTTGTTAGATCTCTATCAAGAAGCAGAGTGGATGACCCACAAACACTGGCTGTTACTTTTTATTGCAAGAAACTTTGTTTTCATGCAGAGTATACATCATGATGACAATGTGTAGTGTCCTAATTATATAAATGTCACCCCCTTTCAACTGCTCATCATCCAAAAATAGAAAGATTAAACAAAATCACTTGGGTTAGATTTGCAATTGGGGATGAATAGCTCCATGTTCAGTTCGTTTGATGCTGTTTGTGCAGAGCTGCAGGGGTGGAAAAGGTAGAGAAAGAGATAAAGCATGTTAATTTAGAAAAGGAAACATATGAAAGTTGAGTGAGTTGGGAGTTTAAGGGTAAATATTGCAAGTTTGAATTCCCCGTACTACGTTCGCTGTTTCATTAGTGTTTAACAATATAAAAAAATTATACCCTACAAATGATCATTTAACCCTTGGGCTTGTGTTGAATTTTGAGCATTGATTATGATACATTGAGAAAAAGGGGATAAAATACCATTGTGGAATAAGTAATCTATTTGTAAATATTGTGGTGATTTTTAGAATATATAGGTGTGTGTTTGGAAAATCAAATTTGATTTTCAAGACCCAAAACAAGCATGGCTTATAAGGCAACCTAAATTTTCTATATATATATATATATATATATTTATTTATTGTGAATGACATAAAAGATAATGCATTGAAATTCCATAGAAAATTATGAATGGTTGTCGATGGTATGAGTTGTACGTTGTAATTAATGGAAAATAATACCTAGAATGTACCGTGACTATTTATTTTATATGACACGACACTACTTACTTCAAGGATATAAGAAACGAGATGGAAAATCACAATTCATAGCTTTTATGCATAATCAATGTCTGTTGCACGTGAATTGCACCAACTCCTCACATGTTCACTCATCTAAACTCTATCGAAACAAATTCACTCACATACTTATGAAAAATACAAAAAGTTAACGATCATGTGCATTACATGTAAGAAGCTAGAGGATAAGAAAGAGAAGGTAGAGAAGTAATAATATTTTAACAAAATGATACTCACTTAATGAAAAGTAATAATGATGCAAAATTAATTATTTTATGAACTAAAATAAAAAGTTATAAGATTTATAAAGAAAAGTGATTAATTTTAATAAAAAATAATAACTAATTAAAAAGTGTAAAATGATCTCACCGTCAAACGATCCCTCCCAAAACTGCAGCCAAAAAAAAAAGTAACACTTGTATGAGACGGTCTCACCGTAAAATTTTTTTAATTTTTTTTAAATTAGTTGTGACTTTTTAAAGTTGGAAATCATATTATCACTTTCTTTATACTATAATAGTATAAATTTTTCATGAAATAATTTACAAAATGATTATCACTTTTTATTAGTTAATTGTTACTTTTTATTGAAATATTATTATGTTTTATTCATCCTACATTGGAATGTATTTTCTCTTTCTGAATTATGTCATGCCGGCATGTGATATGAATACATAGGATGGTGTGGAATGTTAGTGTTGTAAGTTGTGATGAGTTGCTGCTAATTGGCTGAGTTTTCTTTTGATAATTATGCATCATGTCCAACGTCAATTGTTTGCTCATTTGAGGTAAGATTGTGTGTCGGAAAATAGTACTCATATGATCCATGTTAGTTTGTTGGCAGTGGCGGAATATTTTTTAGTTAAATTAAAAGAATTAAAACAATAATTTCATTATTACAGATGCCTTAATTAATATTTTCAAGTAATAAATGATGTTAAATTGTGTTTAACCAATATAAAGTTACTACATGTGTTTTAAAAATGTATTTCATTAGAAATGACATGTTTTAAAAAACTTATAAAAGGAAATTACTTCCTAATTATGTATATTGAGATTCTGCAACACTTGGAATTGCATACAATATTGGATATGCGTTTCCTTGTCACTGGTGTATTAATTTTTGTATGTTGCATAATTAAATGAATGACATGTTTAACATGAAAGCACAAGTGTTAAAGTCTATATTTGTTTAAGGTTCATGTAAGTTTTAAAAACGTGTATTAAAATGATCACCTCGTCTAAACGAGTTTTAACAAACAACCTCCATTCAAGATCAAGCTCAGTATTATTTTTCTTGAAGAGTTCAAGATTTGATATTTCTTAAAGAACGAGATTAAATAGATCAAAACTCGAACTGGTTGATTTACACCACTATCAAGTCGAGCTCAATGGGTCTCCAAGTAGGTTCAAGAAAGGAATCATCATCCCCAGAGATAAAGTACTCATCATTCCCTCAAATTTTGGAAACCCAACTAATCTGGTAGTAAAAGAATTAAAATTTGGTTGCTCTGATCCAAATAAACCCAACAGACAAACTGATTTAGCACAAGCCATATACTATATGTTTGGGTCAAGAATTGGAGATTAATCAAATAAAATATTCAGAAATTAATTTAGAAAATTAACATTGCTGAATATAAACGAGACAACAGTGGTGGAGAAACAAGAAAGAATTGAATCTGCCTCTTATTGTATAGCAGGATATTTTCTTAATCAAATTACAGATTTCCAGTAATGCCCCTTTCGTATCATCTCTTCTTCTTTGGCCTCTTTCTCTGGTTAAGTTGTATGGAGTTTGCAAATTAAAAAGGCAACAATCTATCCACCAAATAATTTTCTGTTGACCGCCTAATGAATCCTGCAACGAGCCTTGGGTCACAACCCAGGGCCTGTTCTTGCAAACTTCCTCGCGACCCCAAATATAACAGCTTTCGTTAGTAGGCCTCGATCAAACGTGCACGCAAGGGCAAGAGCACCACCAACCAAGAGGATCTTCGGAAGACCTCTTCGTGGTGGTTTTTCTGTATCCGTTGAAACTAAAGACTCAGCCTCGGATGCACCACTAGTGGTCTCCATGGATTCTAGAGAGTCGAGATTTAATTTAGAGTTGATTTGAGCCATGACAGCACTGCGAGAAAGTGGAGCTCCTGATTCCCTATACTTCTGGTAGGCACGCAAGCCAGGATCGATCTTCTTGACAGCAGCCCACATACCTTGACGAATACCAAGTTTTGCAATTTCCCGAGGAATGCCCATGTCTTCATGATGGAAGAATATGACCTCACAAGCAGTAGGTCGCCCGTCCCTCTCCGACTCAGCTAAAAGAATAAAGGGAGATGATGAGATTTTAGACACGAAATCATAATCAGTCATATACACAAGTCTGTTTTTCCTAGCTCCATAATGACTTTTTAGAAGAAGCCTTTCTTGTTTTACATTGACATGTGAATACAGAATTTAGCGATAAAACATACTTTTGTTTTCATACTTTAATTTACTTTAGAATCACGTTTTAATGGGTCAAACATCATTACTTTAAGTTCAATTCATTTCTTTTTGACATCAAATTGTAGGATCAAACTTCGAAGTTTTACAGGTCAATACTTTAATAGTAACAACTAAATTTCATACTTTCAAAGTACGAAATCAAAAGTATGCCTGTTATATTGTCAAAATGTCAGAGATGGTGTCATTAATTCTCAAAAATTGATAAGTAGTTCTTTTAACTATTTAAACTAGAGCTTCCAAAGCAACATCTTGAGCTTAACTCGTGGTGATTGTAAAATGGAAAATCGGTACCTGCACGAATGCACCAACTAGAGTAGTACAAATCAACTCGTCTTGGCTTGTTTTTACGAGGCACCGAGGGGCGTGGCACACCCTACAGCATAAAGAAATAACATTGGTATGTTTATCTCAAAAGACTATCATTCAAATAGCATCTCAGTTAAGTAGAAACTGAAATACCACCCACAAGGATATAAGTTAAAAGAAACTCAGTAACACCGAGGATTAATAAACCATATAGGTTCAGAATGCATACAAGCAAATCCTAGACAAATCCATTGTTAAAATCCTATCAACACAACGAAGAACCTCCATAAAGCTATTAGTTAGCCTAATCTGAGGTCAATACCACAAGTGTAGTAAAATCTAAAATTTAACATATTCAACATGTTTGAGAAATACAATTAGTGCGACATCAAGAAGCAAAGCAATTAATTACATTTCCACAGATTATAACCATTTCCCAGTTCCCTACATCCCAATCGGTACAAGAGCAAGAAATAATTAGCATTTCTCTTACCTTTGTTACACAGTAATAAGTACGTCCAGATTGCCAAATCCGACGGCCTATAATGTATTCTCGGTCACTACAAAAGAAGGGAAACTGCAACACAAGAAAAGAATGCGATCAACACTTCATTATCAAAGCATCATTCATACACCAAAACTTAAAACAAAACACTCCCCACCTTCCGAGTCCAATGAACAATCATTGTCCCTGTCTTGGGGCATTCCTCCAGAGTTTCGGCATGGAGAATCATATCATCCCATTTCAATCTGAACTCGTCATCCCAGAAGAAATCCCTCAACATTTCTGGAGTTGCATCTTCATAAACAGTTCTACTACGATATTGAGGAGGTCCAGTCTAAGGGAAAACACAAATAATCCGCAATTATAATTCACAAACAATGCTCATAATCAGTTCTTGATTAATATATAATCAGTACCAACCAACCCTACCTCTGTATCCCTTCTCCAAGCCTGATAGGTCATATTAGGGGCTGACTTATTCATCATATGAATCCAAGCAGGACCTCCATCTTTCTCCTCAACTAAATTGTAAAGGTGTTTCACATCATTCTCATTCACAACCTTTGATTTCTCATCAGTCTCCATCTTTGATGAGCTAAACGTAGAAAATTCAACTTATTACTAAAATCAGTCGAATTGGAAGGATAACAAATCAAAGAAATAGCAACTACAAAGGACTAATTTAAATTAATTAAGATAAAAAGTGTAACCCAGAACAACCAATCAATTCTCTTTAACAAACTGTAAATAAACCAACGTGATAGACTCTGCAACGTACCTGCAATCAAGATATGAAGGTGAGGATAGGGTTTCCCTGTCAGCAGAAAAATCAGAAATCCAAGAAATGGAAGAGGGAATTTGCCTCTTCAATGAGCTCAAGCTCGGGATTGAAGCAGAAAACTGAGGTAACACCACCACCGATTTATTCGAATCAAGAAAATCCACATTCAAATTGGCCCATTTAGGTTTCCATGCCCAACCCAGTAACACACCGACGACAACAGTCACCCAGATGGGCGCCATGAACACCATCAGCTCAGCAATCACATCTCCAATGGTGGGCTTCTGCAGAATCTCAAGAAAAACCGAAACAAGAGCCATATCTAGAAACCCCTAAACACGAAAAGTAAACCTAAACAAAAACAACCAGCAAAACCCTCAATTCAATCGGGTATAAGATTTAGCTTTAAAGCGCAGGGATGAGTCGAGGGTTTCAGTAAAGATTTCGAATAAACCCCCAATCAACCAATCCAATTGCAAAGATTGGGGGGGGGGGGGGGGGGGAGAAAAGCAATGGATAAGAAGAAGGGGTAATATTAATACTGAATTATAAGTGGTAGAATTTGCAGAAGCGGGAAGGATGAAGACAGAAAAGTATGTGCTGTAGGCAAACACAAAATCCGAAGAGAGAGAGAGAGAGAGGATAAGGATGGGAGTGTCAGAGAGAGAGAGAGAGAGAGAAGCGGTGGCAGAGAGAGGCGTAGGAGAGATTGCGGTAGGGCCCCTTCAATTACACTTCACAAAAATCAACTGGTTTCCATTACCAACCATATCTGAATCTCTCTCTACATTCCACCTCCAAACAATCTCGTTTGTTGCTATCTGCGCAACCACAAGTAGCCGCAGAATTCCAAACTAGTTGGCGGATTATGGAGAAATTTAATGGAAAATTGAAATTCCTTAATGGCGTGAAGTTGGTTTGGTTTATGGTATTGATTTGAGAGGATTGAGAATGATTGTTGGATTGATTTATAGGAGAGGTGTGGGGGTGGGTTTGGTCTGTGGCGGGTGGGGTGGGTTTGGTCTGTGGAAGGGTGGCCGCGTTCTCATTTTTCACGTTTGGATGGTGTTGGGATTTTACGTTTGACTTTCATATGTACTCGTGTTATGGTAGTAAGACTGCATCATTTTCTATTCTTACACCAAGCTATAAAAAAACGCGATTGTTGCTTATATTTTAAATCCTACTCCCTCCGACCATTCCACCATTTGTTTTTGGTAAAGAGAGCACCACAAACCTAAACCCTACAATTTATCAATTTTCATTAATTTAAGTATCATTTTTTATTAGAATACTACTCCCTCCATCAAGTGAAATGCGAACAGTTACCTAATGTTTATAATAACATATTGCTTGCATTTCATCGGGACGGAGAGAGTATTAATTTTTATTCATCTCACGAAAACTTTCTTGTGAAATTGTCTCACACAAGTATTTGTTTCGATAAAATTTTGTGAAAGGCCATTGTTGATAGTTGTCTTCGTTGTGAATGACTCAACCTACACCAAATATGAATGAATCATAGAAGAGAAAGAAAAAACACTTTTTATATTGATGAATAGAGCTTGAAAGCTCAAATTGATATATGCACACTCAACCTCTCATCTCTCAATTTGAAGTGTAGAATTATAAGTGTAAAAAAGGCGTGTATGATTTTGTATCTTGCTCGATTTATACTTTCCTCTTATGTTATCCCCTTGGATGGGTGGAGTCACTTCATGCTTGATCCATAGCTAAGTGAGCCTTCCATTGAGATTGTGTCATGTGTCACTAAGGGAATCATTGGTCAACTAATTTAATATCATTTACATTCTTAGCTTGTGATTGGTGGAGAGGAAATTCTTATCATTTACATTCTTATCATGTGTTACTAAGAGTATGAGGTGCATGTGTATGAGTTGGTTAGATTTGAAAAGTGTTCCCCCACAAGAATTTGTTGTTGTTTGGGAAATTTAATTGGTTAGTAAGGATTAATTAGTAAATTAATTAAAATTAAATAATAATTAAAGTGAGTGAAATTAGTTTCATACGTGGAGTTGATAAAATATGGTAAATTGGTGATTTTGGGTCTAGAGGTTGCCCGATAGAATCAATGACAAATCTGTGTGTGAGCAAAATCAGTGACAAAATTGTGTGTGATCATGTTAAGAACAGAAAAACAAGATAAAGAAAATCAAACAGTAAATACCGTTTATCTAATCAAAAGGAAAACTCTGTTTGCCCAAAAGTCTTCAGGCTCCTTAATTCAATAATAATTCGATAAAATTTTCATAAATTATAATCACACCTTAAATAATACTACTCACTAATACCAAAAAAGAAAGAAAATAAAACCCTACGGACCTAGACAAAAACATAATAAATAAGCCTAACCCACGAATAATGGGCTCAAGCCCAAAACATAAAGATAATTAAAATAAATAAATCAGCCCACGGATAGTGGACCTAAGCCCGCCCCCGTCGACCGTGAACCCTAATTTTGCTTCCTATCAATTCCATCCTCCTTCGAAATAATCTTGTCCTCAAGATTCTAGTCAGGTAACCGCCCTAGAGAAAACATGAAACCCCCGTCCCTCCTTAAAAAGCTCTTCATGTTCATCCATTAACTCTTTTCCCGTCACCTCGCAATACTCGTACTGTTTGAGGTTCAACTCCTCATCCTCCTCAGCCAAAATCACTCTCAGTTGTTTGAATGGACAGTCATACCCAGGTGCAAAGGGTTTCTTACACCTAAAGCACAACCCTTTTGCTCTCAGGTCCTCCAACACTCTCGGTGGAAGCCGAGTATATTTGGAATGGGTAGTAGACTGCCAGCCCCAAATTTATCCCGTACAGCCCTGAATTTGTCCCGGATAGCCCTGAATTCATCCCGGGGGATGCGTAACCGGCTTAGAGAAAATGTCGGTCGACCCATGTGCACTGCTACCCCCTGCTACCACATTACTTACAGCAGGTTACCTTGAAAAACTGCCTGAACGCATCCTCAAATCGCTGAAAATCTTACTCCTTTGCCCTTCATTCTGAAAGGACAGATTATCCTCAACATCCCTAGCTAATTCCATCATTGTCTCTAAATTATTTGGGCGAAGTAGCTGTAGTGAACCCCGAATCAGACCCTTCAACCCATTCATGAAATATCCCAAATAGTGTGCCTCAAACAATCTTGGAACCTGACCCGCCAATTGGACAAAAATTGAGATATAATCTTCCACTGTTACGGATTGCTCAAATTTGGATAGTCGTTCGAACCTACTCCCCTTAAATCGTGTGTTGAAATGTGCCACCAGTGCCTCCGAGAATTCATCCTAAGTCAACCCTGGCTTGCGAGAACGTAACCAAGTCACCCAATACAGCGTCTGCCTCCTCCATTGCAACCACTGCCGCTGCACCTTCATTCCCGAGCTTGTGTTATGGATTTCTAACTGTTGAGTGGCACGTGCCAGCCAACCAATAGGGTCTGATCCATCAAAGGACGAAATTTGCACCGAACCTATCTGCGATTGAGAGTGAATCTCCGGTGGTAGAGTCATCGTTTCGGTCTCTGTGGTGGCGACATCCTTACCACACAGATCTACAGCCGACTGTTGCGATCCCGAGGTTTTCAGGATCACTTTCAAAAGTTCGCCAAGAGTAGCCAATATTTCTATTAAATTCTGCTTCATCTCTTTCTGATCAGCCTCAAGTTTATCCAATCTCTCTCCGAAATAATGAGTAGTTGCCATGTCAATGGGAATAGGATCGGCAGGTTGGACTAATTGTTATGAATAGAAAAAATAAGATAAAGAAAATCAAACGGTAAATATTGTTTATCCAATCAAACGGAAAACTCTGTTTGCTCAAAAGCCTCCAGGCTCCTTAATTGAATAATAATTCGATAAAGAATCCATAAACCCTAATCACACCTTAAATAATACTACTCACTAATACCAAAAAGGAAATAACCAAAACCCTAAGGACCTAGACAAAAACATAATAAATAAGCCTAACCGACGAATAATGGGCTCAAGCCCTAAACATAAAGATAATTAAAATAAATAGATCAATTCATGGATAGTGGACCTAAGCCCGCTCCCGTCGACAGTGAACCCTAATTTTGCTTCCTATCAGATCACAATCACTAATTAAAATAGGAATCTCGTCATATAGGAGTGATATCTGGAGCCTATAAATATGGTTATTCTGCACTAATTCCATTCAGTACTCCATATCCAAAGCAGCTGCATACATAACCACTTTCATTTCTATTCTCTCTTAGTTCGCCGGAGTTCCTGCAATAATGGTGTTATTTCGTCGAAAACGATAAGTCATTTTATCTTTGGAAAGATCCGCCAAGATCGGACCTTTTTGAGAAGGTCTGTCAAGATCGGAGCACTAGTTACTATTTTCCTTCTCCGTTGTCCCAAACTTATATTCGGTCATCTTTAGAATAAATAACTAATGCTCTTTTCATCACAACATGATTTACATAAATACTGTGAATACAAAATTTAATAAAGATTGAATATATAATATTTTATTATTTTGATACCATATATATTTCTAAATTAATTTGTATATAAAATGTTATATAATATAATTTTCACATGAAATATAAATTTTTTATCTATATATCAGTATTTAATATTTAATATTTTAAAATAAATCATGAATATTCATTTTATATTACTTTAAAGTAATAGAATTAATATAGTATTTCAATAATAAAATAATTATTATATGTTGGGTGGGCCACCATTCACCATTTAATATAAATCATTTTATTTATAATTTTAAATTTTGATTTTAAACTCAGATGGGCTAGTTCACCTATCACTGAGCTCCTCACTAAATGACTCAGGAAATTGAATTAGGGGGAGTTATAAGGAGGCTTTGAGAAGTGGGGAGTATGAGTGCATGGTAAACTAAATACTAACTATACTAACAACTAACATTTATCGATAAAAAAAATTGAGTGGGTCCCATATGTTCAAAAAAGGAAATAAGATCATTTGGGTGAGACAATTAAAATGGTAAAATGAGACTCTTACCTAGGGACGGAGGGAGTATGAGTAGTAAAAAGATAAAAATAAAAAATAAAAAAATTATAGAGTGAAATCTATAGTCTATATATAGTATTTAATATTTAATATTTTAAAATAAATCATGAATATTTATTTTATACTATACTTTAAATTAATAAAATTTTAGTGTTTTAATTCTAAAATAATTATTATATGTTGAGTGGGCCACCTTCACCATTTAATATAAATTATTTTATTTATAATTTTAAATTTTGATTTTAAATATTTTAAATTTGTAAATAAAAAAATATGAGTAGTAAAAAGATAACAAATAAATTATAGAATGAAATTAAATTAAATATAATTTTATAATAATATAATCATTATTATAACATTTAAGTTTCTTTCAATGAAATAATCATTATTATACATAGGTGAGACCTATTTACCTCCAACCACTTTTAAAAATGTGGTCACATGACTATGAGATCACATAAAAATTATCATTCAAGTGAAATATATATATATATATATATATATATATATATATATATATATATATATATATATATATATATATATATATTAAGTATACTATAGCAGAAACTTTTCTTGCTGACGTGTTATCTTCAGAGCGCTCCAATATGACGTGTAATTTTCTCAATTTTTTAGATTTTTAATATTTTTTTAATATTTTTCTTATTTACTTTTAATTAACTTTCTTATTTAATATTTTCTTTTTTAAATAATATATTTCTTATTTTTAATAATGATTAAATTTTTAATATTTTATTTATTTATTTAAATATCATTAATTAATTACTAAATCTTTTAATGCAATAAATTAATTAATATCAAATTAAAATATATATATAAAGGGAAAAAAGAATATTTCATATAATATTCTCTCTCACCCCACCTATAAATAAGACTTTATGGTTATTCATTCTAAATACACACATTCGATTCTCCAGATGAATAGAAGCTTTCTTTAAGTTCCTCTAGAGAATTGAATTATGAAAGTATAAAAATTTATTTCGATAGAGAGAATCAAGTAAAGATTCGATCTACCTCTAAAAATATATTCAAGTATTCTTCAAGAGAAAGAGAACAGATTCAAGTATTCTTGAATCGATTTACCTCTTAAGAATCAATTCTTCAAGAGGAAGAGAATAGATTCAAGTATTCTTGAACAGATTTACATCTTAAAATCGATTTTTCAAGAGTAAGATGATCGATTCAAATATTCTTCAATCGATTTACATCTTAAGAGTATTGATTCAAGTATTCTTCAAGAGGATCGATGATTCAAGTACTCTTGAATTGATTTACCTCTAAAGAATAAGAGGTTGAAAAACTAATTCATGTATCGAATCATAAGCTTAAGTTCTTTAAGTTAAATCATTATTTCATATCAAATAACATTAAAATTGAGTTTGTAAATATTTATTAATTTTTAAAATTTAGTATATTAATATTTATTTATTTATTTACATATATCTTAATTATTTAATTATGACATATGAAATATAATTTATTTTTTTTAGTTGTTTATATAATTTGAAACTAGTAAAATTAAATAAAAAATAAATTAATAAATTCATTACAAATTTATAAATATTTAAAAGAATATTATATATAAATTAATTTTATTTATATTATATATACATATATTACATTAGTTTTTTTAAAAATAACAATTAATGAAAATAGAATTATTATTATATAGTTAAATAATATATACTTAAACCATAATCATGAGTAAAAAGTAATGCTCCATTTAAATATTATTTATAATATTATGCATATTTTTAAAAAAATATGCATATAGCAACTATTTAAAATATTTTAATAATTTTATTTTAATTAATTATAAATTGCTTGACTTTATTTTTCATAATAATCAAAATATATATATATATATATATATATATATAAATTAAGTATAGTGTAGCAAAGTCTTTTTTCCTATACACTTACTATGACTTATTTATTTTAGTATCATTAATTGTAATTATTTATAAATCATTCGATACAAATAAATTAATAATATCAAAACAAATCATATATATAAAAAAAATTGAGATTCTTTTTTTGTATATAATTGATATTTATTTTAGACAAACAGTAAAATTAAGAATTTATTATTACTAAGAATTACATACTTTGATCATTATTGCATTTAAATACAATGAAAAAAATAAAATACTAACCACTACATAAATACATAGCAAAGAAACAAAATTATCCTTATGTGGTTGCACATTTTTTTAGAGAGATAGAGGGAGTAATAAATAGTTTTCAATTATATTGTGTTATAAATTAACATTTAAAAAAAATATAAGTCGAGATTCTTTCAAATAATTAGAATATATGTACATATATATTAACTTTTTACATGATTTAGTTATACAATATATTACCAAAAGCCAAATGTTATAATTTATTGTAAATTCTTTACATTGATGAAAGAAATTGTCTAGCTATAAAAAAACTCCTTAATTAATTTTGTTACTTCATATAACACGGATTGTTTAATTATAAAAAATAAGAATAATAGTTAAATGATCTCGCGTTATATGCGGGTTTCATACTAGTATATATATATATATATAATTTTTAAATTAATATTATAGTATGTGATATGCCCTACAATAATAGTTACATATTATCATTTTGAGCGGCTCACTTCAATAGTTTTGTTTCCCTTTTTGGTAAATAATACTCACACAAAAACAATTAATATAGTTAAGGCTCACACACAACACTAATATTACATTAAAATATTATTTCTCTCAATCTACTATAAATTAAAATATTATATTTCCTAATACCTATTCATATGCAAACGTAACCATTACTATGTAACCGATGGAGTATTTCATGGAATGATCTAGGTACGTACTCACACAATATTTCTCATTTGATAACTTTTAATCTTGCACGAGACTCTTTTATGAATATTTTTCAATTAATTATATCATTTTTATTAAAAATATTATCAATTTTTATTATATGTAAATTTTTATGAAATAATTTAAAAGTTTAATTAGTAGTATAACTTTTTTATGATGTAATCTCTTATAAATCGAGTTTACATTATAAACTCTTGGGTCCCTTTAATTTAATTATTCTAGCAATAAATAGAATATAGTATAAGATTAGAAGGAAGACCACAAAGTTTACACCGTGAACTCAATTTATATAATTGTATTTTTTATATAATATTATAGCATGCAATACACATCGCTTATTTTGTTAGGTTGTAATTATACTTCTGCAACTTTTGACTTATAACATCGATCTTCGACTTAAGATTTTCATATTAAATACGATATAGATTGGTCAATCTTTATTAATTAAAAATTGACAATTGAAATGTTGACTGTTTCTAAACTACGTGGATTGGGAGGTCAATTCAAAGGTTGTTTTTACGTGTGTGCATAACACATTTAAAAACATTAAACAAATTGCGTGACACCGTGAAAGGAATTAGGGGAAGAATAAAAAGTAATAATAGATTTAATAAAATATTATACTGTATATATAAAGTAATATTAATATACATTCAATTTAATTTTTTTAAGAACAACATGAAAAGGTAAATAATTACAACACTTTTGAAGGGGTATACATGTGTGATACTGTCCAACGTTTAGATTAGTTATATATTTTTATTAAAGATGTTATTATGTTTTAAATTATTATTATTTTTAATTTATACTATAATTTATTTATAAAATAATTCACAATATCGATCGTTATTACTTTTTTATCAATTGAATTATTACATCTTACCTGTTTTATGAAAATTATTCCATAACGGTTTCATACATGTCTTTGTTTTAATAAAAAGTTAAACTTGAAAAAAAAAAGAAAATCTGAAATTATCTCAGTCAATTTGAGATAGTTTTACCAAAGTTTTATCTAAGTAATAAATTAACAAGATTAGCAAATACTATGATGTAAACGATGTAACGAAATCATTAGTTTAATACGATAGAATAAAAAGAAATAAAACGTTTTACAATAAAAAGTGATATATAACCAAGAAAAATGTAACAATTGTTCAATAATAATATTTTTAATTAAAAAAGGGTAAATTATCAAAAAAAAATTCCTTAAGATTTGTCCAAACTATCAAATAAACCCCATAGTTTGAAAAACTACAAATTACACCATTTGACTAGTTTATTATTTGAACAATAATAAAAATACACATTATTTGAACTAAAGAGCTATGGAAATGACATCAAGAATCACTTATTTAACATTTTATTTTTAAATTTCACTATTTTATTTTTTATTTTTATTTTATAAATGTAGAAATCTAGGGTTAGATGGATTTTTTTATATATTTTTTTAACAAGAAAATGACATCAATATCTATATATTTAATATTATTTTTTAAATTTTACTATTTTATTTATTTTTTATTTTTTTTAAATTTCAATACCTAGAAATTAGAAGGATTTTTTTTTTATTTTTTAACATGGAAAAAATAAAAAATTCTTCTAATCCCAGTTTTCTAATTAAAATTTTTTTAAAAAAAAATTAGTGAAATTTTAAAATACATTGCTAAATATATGAGTATTAATGTCACTTCTTTTCCTCTTTATTTAAAAAATGGATATTTTTATCAATATTTAAATCAAATACAAGTCGAAGAGGATAATTGGTAATTTTTCAAATCACGTGGTTTATTTGGTATTTTGGACAAATCTCAAGGGTATTGGTAATTTACCCTAAAAAAGTGACATCAAATAATAATAATAATAATAATAATAATAATAATAAGATGGCCAGACAAATGTTTATTTAAAACTAATTAATTAAAGGAATAATTAGTGTCTACTTTACAAGGATGGCAACTCTTGTGTAAGGCCATTCGTGAACCTTTTTTTATTTTCTTACAAAGTTATCATTTTTTATTAAAAATGTTATATTTTTTTATTTATATTAGGAATTGTTTATGAAAAATTTATTTTACCATTCTCACTTTTCGAGTATTGCTTTCTATTAAAATGTTATTGTAACAACAAATTTTGCATTTATTGAGAAATAAACACAAAGCGTATTACATAGATAATCCAGACATATTTGACTTAAAGGATTTATAAACGAGTTACAATTTCTAATTAATCATATGATTCTTCTCTCAGATCAATTTTGACTTTGACTTGTGTTGACTTGACTGTGTGTTGAGTCAAATTTTAGTTGAAGCTTATCCGAATTCGAATTTGATGGTTTATAATATGGAGGCGTCGAACCTTTGTTCGAATTAAACGTTATTCTTGAAACTTTCCACGAAGAGCTCGTTAACTCCATGAAGAATGTTGAAGAACTTGATGCAAAGAATGCTTGATCTAGGGGGTCTTAGCACTTTGATCTCGGATTGTATATTGTTTTTAATTTGAAAATCTTTGAAAGGAGTTGTTAATGTGAGTGTTGAATCCAGTGCCATCACATCTGGAATCACACCGATCTTCAACGATTTCTCTAACTGCTAACATTTTTATGTTGTTCGAATTGTGTTGTTTAAAGTTGTTTCAGGTATGAAGTAGTTGATGTTGTCGCTGGTCAGAAGATCAAATGCAGTCAACATACCTGGAAGTTATGTGTGGAGGTCACCCAGAGTTAAAGTGTAGTTATTACCTCACACATGGGTGGTTCTTCCCTCAATGGATTACTCACTTGACCAACTCCTGTAGCATCTACTCGTCTATTTAAAAAGCTGCTAGATGGTCAGAACATAAAGAAGAAATTCCAATTGCAATATACAGAAGCACTTTAATTAGATAGATTATGTTGTAGTGTTTTCACTAGTGTTGTCACACCTCGTATAACACTTAATGTATAATGTTATCCCTTACATTTTATACGTACTGTTCACAAGAAATGAAAGTGCATACTTGAAGTAGGATTAGATTTAACAATCGAGGTTTGCCATTTGGAAATTTGTTAGATATAATTAGATCCAATTTTGTATTCGAGAGTGGAAATAATGTTTCCATCTCAAGAATGTATTTTTGTAATCACATTTTCCAAAATAGTGATATTTATACTATGAGGCCACCACAAACGAAAGTTTGTGAAAAGATTGAGTAATCCGTGTATTTAAGTCTTCCGCTATTTTTAAACTTTCTTAATTTTCTATAATCATACAAGTTAGTGTAGTACTTAGTGTCGACAACACTTTGGACAACATTGCTATAAAAAATACACTAACACCCAACAAGCACCCGACAAGTGGCATCAAAGCCAACACTTGATGGTAGTAAGTATTGTTCCTGGTGTTAATTTTTGTGTTATCATAGATTACTCCACAGGATCTGTTGCCCGTCTTTCCATATACTTGTTGGAACAAATTATGTCGCATGGAAAAGTCAAGTGAGGAGCTACATCAAAATCCTTGATGAATGTGCTTGAAAAAGCATATTGTTAGGATGGACACCCCCGATGACTGAAGACAAAGATGGAAACCAAGTTATTAAGAATGAGCTTGAATGAACCACTGAGGAGAATAATCTATCACTGCAAAACTCAAAGGCCATCAACGAATCAACTCTTTGGTTAATACAGTGATGTTCAACTTGATCCAAAATTGTGTATCTGCAAATGATGCTTGGGAAAGGCTTTAAGAACATTGTGAAGGATCTGGAAGTTTTCATAGGGCAAAGGCGAGGATGCTAAATACAAAGTTCGAAAGATTGAGGATGAATGATGATAATAGGGGTGTTAATACGGGCCGAGCCCGCCGGCCCGGACCATTTAAACCTGAAAATTACAGGGTTAGGTTTCTACATATAGTGGACTGTTTAATACCGGTCCTTTCTAGCCCGGACTGGCAAGCCCGTGGTCTAAATGGTCTAGCCCACCGATTTTTTGGGCCAGCCCGCCAGCCCTTGGTATTTTTTAATTTCTGTTAGATGGTAGATTTTCTCTCCCAACTCCCAAGCCTAGACCCAATTGAAATTAGGTATTCTTTCTACCTGTAGCCATTTTCTTTCTGCGCTCCATCCTTAATTCTTCATCCCCTCTCAGTTATCATATTCGCACCAGTACCAGCAGGCGACCTCACTCTACCTAGCACACCAGCAGGTTATTACTCGCTTTCTCTGTCTTTGAAGTTCCTGATATTCAAGATTTTAATTGAATCTGATAGTCGTCTACCTTGATTTAGATTTACAAATTTCGTGAAAGCTAAATGTCACAATTTACCGTATTTCTCAATATTTTTGTTTTCTTCATGTCCAATGCGTTTTTATGATGTTTAATTTAAGCTAGCAATTTAAGATTTGGATTTGAAATACATCTGATACATTTGTTAGGGTTCGGCGTGGTGGACCGGGTTATACATCCGAGTTCATTTGGATTTTCTGATTAAACAAATAGGCTTGGGTTGTTGGGTTTTGGTTGGGTAGTGATTTTTCCTCAAGGGTTAACCTAGATTATGATGATGTAAGCGTGATATCACTATTAACCAAAAAAATTAAATAAGCAACTAGTAACACCACTTTCGTATTCTGCAGTAAGTTTGCTGAAAGATCTTCTGTTAATGAGAGTAGAGCATAATGAGCAGCTAAATTCAGCATTTAAGAGAAAAGTATCTAATGGTGCAGACTAGACCTGGTCATGCCCAATATCTTTGAAAAAAAAGTTATAATAATATTATAAATTATTTATGTAACTTCATCTATTATGTTGTATTTAATTGCAATTACTTATGAATTTGCGAACTTAATTTGTACTAAATGTAGACTCGATTTCTTTCTTATTTTACATGCATTGTGTATTACCTGCTAGCCTTAATTAATGTTCAAATATGTTTTCTCAATTTTGTCAGTTGCTTGAGTTATATTTAAATTTTTTGCAGTATGGATTCTGAAAGTCAAGTTAGTAATGATGATGATATGGAGATCATGGACTCTAAGGCCACACCAGAAAATACAAGTGTGCATGATAGTTCTGATAAATCTTCAAAACGGTGCAGAGAATTCACTTCTCCGGTATGAAATATTTTTTCTAAACCTCTTGATGGAAAAGTAATTTGTAAAAGGTGTCATGAGGAGTATACTTGGCTGAATTCCAATTATGGAACTTCAACACTAGGTCGCCATATGATAGATTGCATGAAGAAGCTTGTTTATGGAAATGTTGGTTTGATGTTAGATGGTAAAGGGAAATTAAGATCTAGGAAGATTGATCAAAAGCATGTTCGTAAAATGATTAGCATGGAAATTATTTCACATGATTTTCCACTTTCCTTTGTTGAATACAAATGGGTTAGAGAATTGCTCAAGTATCTAAATCCTGATGTCAAAAGTTTTGGTAGATTAACAGCTACTACTGATGTTTTAAAGTTGTATGATGTTGAAAAGGAAAAACTAAAATCTGTTATGATTGATAGTCCTGGGAGGATTTGTTTAACTTCTGATTGTTGGACTGCATGTACTGGTGAAGGTTATATTTCTTTGACTGCACATTTCGTAGATTGTGATTGGAAGTTAAATAGCAAGATAATTAACTTTTGTAAAATGGTGCCACCACATTCAGGATTTGAATTAGCAAATAAAGTGTTTGCTTGTCTGAAATAATGGAAAATTGAGAAAAAAGTGTTCTCTCTTACTTTGGATAATGCTTCTACCAATGATAATATGCAAGTAAAATTGAAAGAAAAGCTTGTTTTACAAAACAGTCTTTTATGCAAGGGTGAGTTTTTTTCATGTGAGATGTTGTGCTCATATCTTGAATATTATTGTTCAAGAATGCTTGAAAGTAGCTAGTGTAGCTATAAAAAAGATAAGATCAAGTATCAAATATGTGAAGGCTTCGGAAGGGATAATGAAGAGTTTTAATGAGTGTGTGGCACAAGTTGGTGGCATTGATACTAAAGTAGGTTTGCGTTTGGATGTAGTAACCAGATGAAATTCTACTTATGCAATGCTTGAGAGTGTAATTAAATATAAGCGTGCTTTTAGTTTACTTCAGACGAATGATGAAGAGTTCACATTCGCTCCAACAGATGATGAGTGGATTAGAGGGGAGAAAATGTGTTAGTTCTTATGCCCATTTTACACAATCACAAATCTGATTTCTGATTCGTCTTATCCTACTTCCAACTTGTATTTTATGCAAGTGTGGAAGATTGAATGTCTCTTGAAATCAAATGTGTTGAGTGATGATGAAGACATTAAGAGTATGACTTTGAGAATGCAAGAAAAAATTGAGAAATATTGGAGTGAGTACAGTAATGTGCTTGCATTTGGTGCAGTGCTTGATCCTAGAGCAAAATTAGGAATGATCAAGTATTGTTATTCTCAACTTGATCCAGCTTCAACTCAAGCGAAGGTTGATCTTATTAGGAGTAAATTGCAAATGCTTTTTGGTGAGTATGAGAAATGTATATCATTGAATGAACCACATGGAAGTTGCTCTCAAAGCACTTCAAACTTATCATCTTTCTCTATACCAGCAGCAAGTGAAAAAGGAAAAGAGCAAGCAAATATCAATTTATTTGATATAAGTCTTTATCTTATCTTCTTTAAGAAATCGTCTTTTTTACTTATTTTAGTTACATTATGTTAATTTATTTTATTTTATATAGGTTATGGAAGATTGACAGAATACATCCACAAATTCTCAAAATGAAAAATCCACATTAGATCTATATTTGGATGAGGCGCCTTTTGAATTGAAATACCATCCAAATTTGGATGTTTTAGAGTTTTGAAAAAATTATAAGAATCGGTGTCCAGCTTTATCTACCATGGCTTGTGATATTCTTAGTATCCCAATCACCACTGTGGCTTCTGAATCAACTTTTAGCATTAGGGCACATGTACTCAACAAATATAGGAGTCGACTGCTCGGACAACATGTTGAAGCACTTATTTGTACTCGGAGTTTACTAAAAGGCTTTGTTAATGTTAATACTTCTATTACAATTTACATGTTTTAAATGTTGATTTGCTTTTCATACAAATTCTTAAATTTCTTATATTACTAATATATGCTCTTGTAATATTTAGATGATGGCGAATTAGAAGATGACGATATCTATTTGTCCAAGGAAACACCAAATACGGAACAAATATTTAAATTTAATATTGGAGTGGGAATGCATGAAGTTTGGAATTTATTTTTTTATATTCGATCTTTTATGTTAATGTTTGATTGTTATGTATTTGGATGAATTGTATGAATCATACTTTGAATTTAAGTTTGAATTGTGTTTTGTGTTTTTTTTATTTTAATTTTATTTTATTTTTTAGTGGCCCGTCAGTAGCCCGTTTAACCCGCAAACCGTCAAGGTTAGGTTTAGGTCCAGACTATTAGCAAACCGTTTAAAGTGGACTGCATAAACCGTGGCCCGTTTAAACCATGGCCCTATAGGGCTAGACCTGTAGGTTTAGGATTGGCCCGTTTAACACCCCTAGGTGATAAGATAATCTCATCCTACAATGAACAGCTGTTTGAGGTGGTGGGTGAATTGCAATCTCTTGGAAATCTAATTTTCAATGTCAGGATAGTCAACAAAACTCTTCGTACGTTTCCTAGGAAATTTAATGGTAAAATATATGTCATGGAAGAAGTTATAAACACAGATTTGTTAAATCATAATGAGCTTATAAGTATTTTGAAAACTTATGAAATTGATGTACAAAGGTGTTGTTTTCAAAGGTGAAACTCCTTCATGTTTTGAAAAAAGATCGACTACAACTTAAATTGAACAAGTTGAAGAAGATATTGACAACATTCGGATAACACTGATAGTATTACATTACTTGCTAAGAAGTTTGAAGCTTTCTTGAGACAAAAGAAAAACAAATTTAACGCAAACGTTCAACCTAAGTTAGAGATCAATAATTCCCTTCAAACATCTGCTCGTAAAACCACTCAAAGGAGAAATTTAAGTATAATCCTGAATATAGAAAAAAGATCATTTGTGATGAATGTACTAGTTTTGATTGTTTTGCAAATGAATGTGCTAATACTTTTATGAAGAAAAGGATGAGGTTAAACGTTTGTTTGGGTGATGATGATTCTGAAGGAGATCTAGAGAACAAGGATAAAGAACTTGCATTTCTGACAGATTATGTGAGTGAAGATCATTTTGGAAGTGATTCGGATATTGAGCCTGGTGTGACAACATTGGCAACAACATCATGCAGGTTTCAGTTTACTTCTGATTCTGATGTGAACTTTACTATTGCTTTCTGTGTTGGCGTTTGATCGTTTGGTTAACGTGAACCGTTAGGGTTCCATGCATTTCTAATCCAGCGGAAGTAATAAGATAGAAACGTATTACCTTTCACCAGTGTATGTTGAAGAAGAGAATGAATTCTCGCCGACAGCATGTGCATTCTCATGACTTTAGACATAACTTCCTCATCTAATCTCCGATTTGAGTGATCTACGAGCCAAAATGATCCTCTCTTCAGTGGATTTACAATGGTGTATCACATGTCCAGTTTGGAGTTCCACACGATTTTAAAAAAACATGGAGGTTGACGAACAGTAGCAGCAAACAACCTTCCGATCTTCTGTTGTATTCCCAAGTCCAATCTCGACGTCGTGTGGGTGACGATCTTCGAGATCTTCTCAATCTGTTGTTCCCTCACCCTCCTCACAATGTTAGGCATGAATAATAATTAGGGTTTTCGGACAGCTGAGATGACTTATATATGGACTACAGCAGGGACCATGAGGAGAAATTAGAGTTGGGCATCCATTGGGCTTAAGTATCCAAGCTAAGCCCAAAGCTTATACTTAAGTCCAATAATAATAATACATACCACTAAAATATTATTACTGCACTACCGTTCTAATCCCATAATTACGTCAGGGCTCCTTCTTATTATGAGCCCGTTAATCTTCCCATGTTTAAGATATACAATGCCATTAATTAATTAAGTTACTGACAACTCCATTAATTAATATCTCATCAGAGAGTAGTACCACCACTACAACATAAGTCACATTACATAACATGCAAAACATGTTACTTAACAATTAAAAAATGTTATTATAGGTCATAAATAACACTTTTTGCGGTGTCGCTGTTGCCCCTGTTATCTAAAGTCTAATGTTACACTTTTTTGTTTATGATAATACCTCATATCAATTTTAACAATTTATTGTAACACTTTAAAAAATGTTACATATACTGTTAATGTAATATTTTTTTTTCTAATGTAACATTATTTTGGTAATACTTTTGAATGTAAATATAACATTATATACATTATTTTGTTAACACTTTTAGATATAATGTAACATTAATTACATTGTTTTGCTAACACTTCTAAATATATTGTAACACTAACTACATTATTTTGCTAACACTTTTAAATATAATGTAACATTTACTATATTGTTTTAATAACACTTATGAATATAATGTAACATTAGTTACATAATAATTTTATCACTTTTACGAATATATGTAACACTTTTGCAAAACAATTAAGTAACACATATTTTAACACTTGATATATTTATTTAATATATAATAATAATAATAATAAAATTATTATTATTATAAATTATTATTTCTTTATTAAATATTAATAATATATTGATTATTTAATAATCAATGATGCCAATAATTTAATAATAATAATTTTATTAAATTATTATTATTTGTAATAAACTTAATTTATTACATATGTTAAAAAATATATCATTACTAAAATCTAAATAATTGCAAAACAAGGTAAATATACAATATTATTTAAATTTGTGTAGTATCATGAAGTACATACTTATATATCCACATACCTAAAATTAAGTTTTAGGCAAAGAAAGAAAATAAAAGAAAGCCTAATAAGTGGTCTTCATCTTGATCTTTGTTTCCAAAATCACACATCACCATTGTCAAAGTCACCATCCTGACTGTCTTTATCATCATCTCTTTCTTCATTCCTCAGAAAATAAGAACAACACTTATATAAGCTATAGGAGAATCATTTCAAATATTTCTACTTAAATTATCTCTGGTCAAAACTAAAACTAATCAATTTCATAAGTATCACATGCCATATACTAAATATAATTCACAAAAGAGAATTGAAGCTCAATATTTTGTATAATAATAGCACAATTCAATAGTTATCATATCCAATTATATGTTTAATTTCCCGAAAAAGCACAAGTACTAGCTACGATTTTTTCACAACTCATAATTAATTAGATATGAACTACAACATAATACTATGAAAAAGCAGCTGTTCTAATTCTAAACAAAGCAAAAATTCAATAACTTGAACACATAAATACCAAATGGCCCATGCGGCAACATTAGAAGTTAAACGTAGCAATACAAATTATAAACGTAGCCACACAAAAATTATATAACTCAGAATCTTAGGAATTAATGCAGTTACAGCTATCAAAATACAATAAATGAAGCAACACCTCATTCAATCATTATGGTGTCATATCTGCAAGTACATACTTTAAAAATTAACAAACTAATAAGTCATAAAATAGATGAGCATAACCTTCTTTGATGAGATGACCTTAAAATTCTAGTGATTTTCGCTAGCTCGTTGTCGTCATGCGCTTGATTTACCTTCTGCACATCACCGTTTTCTTCTTCTGGTACAAACTCAACATCATTTGTAACAATTTGTTTCTTTTTATTGATCTTTTACTTCTTGGGCTTTGTGAATTGTGTTACACCATAGGCAAGGGTTTTAACCCCTAATTCCTTCATCTTTCTTTTATTTTCTTCAATTATTTTTGACCTCTGGTTCTCATTTTCTTCCAATCAGCAAAAAACATAAAACCTTTTCCCTATACACATGAAAACATATAAGACAATAAAACAGAGTAAAATCTGATTATTCAAATTGTAGCAACAATATTATTGAGAAGAGAAACCTAACATATTTCTGTTCATCTCACAAATGTGAGTCATAAACTAATTTTGGAGCATAACATTTGAGTTTGATTACATGGTGAAAAAGCAAATGCAAATAACATCTTTGGAATGAATTAATGAATATTGGTATAATGAGGAAGTTTTTCAATCTGATCTTCAATTTTGCGATACTTTTTAGAAACCTAGTACGTTCTTTCTTATTCAAATCAAAGATCAAAGGAGGGAGAGAAAGAGGGGAGGGAGTCGGCCTTTCCCTCTAACCCCTGTAAAGGAAAAGAAGAGATTTAATAATCAAAGAGAAGGAAGGTGAAGTGTAACATTGCATGTAAAATAATACGATATATGGCAGCTACCCAATTGCTTTACACACTCAAGATCATAACATGCCATGAGTTTCTAAGTCATCGTAACCTCAAATACAGAATTTTAATCAATAGCACGATGATTAATACAGCAGTCATGAATATGAAAATAGCTAAGACAGTAAGTCTAACATGATTATGTTCAATCTTAGTGGTGCAACTAACTCTTTTTAGTGAAATGAATAATATACACGAGTTGCATGGTTCAACTGGAGTGAAGTGCAGATAATATATATATTTTTTAAAATCATTCACGTATTCATTCTGAATAAATGTGATGCGGAAAATATTCCAGCACACATTGGGTGTGTTTGAAAAATTACTGGTATTGATCGGGAGTGAGTTAGAGATTGAAAAATATATAGATAGAAAGCGCTATCAGTCTAATTTCCAACGCAATAAGCGGAGAGTCATTTGGAATTTTCTACATGAAGTTATGTTCGATTTCCTGGAAGGTAGCAGATGAACACGAAAATCTGCCAAGTTCAAGCATTTGAGTGTTTTGAGTCTTTCCACTTATCATTTCTTGGTTAAGTCAGCATATTTAATTTATTAATTGTTATAATAATGATAAGCATGGGTTTTAGTGGTCAAAGAAGTATTTAAGGTGGTCAAATGAATCTAGTAAGTGTAGGGTCAAATTTTTAAAGTTTGGATGATTCTAGGTTCTTGAATGACTCTTATAAATAGAGCCTCATTCCTTTGTATTTGGAAGCAGAAAATATTGAGAGAATATAATATATTTGAAGTGTTTACTCTTGTCTAGCAGATGGATTTCTTCTAATTATCTCTTAGTCTTTTGGTGGATTCCTTAAGGCGACGAGTTTATTCCAAACTTGTGGTGGATTCCATTGTATTCGAGTGTGTGCTTGTGTTACCTCCTAAATCTCTAATTTTCCGGTATCAAAACGGGTATTGTTGAGGTAATTTAATCTTGTATGCTGTCACTACATCAGATTTTTGGGTATAAGGTGATTGAAGCAATCTGCCTTAATTCATATATGAAGTTATCTCTATTTATTGTATTTTGACCATGCTGGCAGACTCCTGTTGAGATAGAAGGACTGAAGAATGCAAACATTAGGGATGGGGCAGCTGTGGTGCAATATCTTGTTTGGCTGGACAAACAGGTACAAAAATAAGTACATGAAAGTCTAATATTGTTTACTATCTTATACCTTACTGTATAGCATTAATTGTTACTTCTTGTGGTGGGTATGGCCTTAGCTAACACTATCTTCAGAATTTAAGAAATCACTTTCCACCCTTAATTTAAGAAACTACTAGTATGACTACAGTAACAAGAAAAATAGAACTACAATTGTTGAGTCAAAAGTTAAATACATTTATGCCACATCAACAAACTTACAGGATCACCTAGCAAACTATACCCATGATGCACCACTTAATTGCAATCACTGTCTATTTATTAGATAATTAAACATCTGACTAAGGTAGCTAGATACCAACCTACTCTTCATGAACGGGTTTTAAACATTCGAAAATTTAGCATACTGTACAACATGCCATTTAAGAAAACAACACACATTCTACTGATCATTTACACAAAGAATTTTGTAGAAGCTATATATATATATACACTACTAAAATTTCATAGATAGGACATAATTCATGCAAAGCAACGAGATGAATTTAGGGAAAGATTTTACCTTGGAAGCAGCCACCGCCTTGTTCAAGGATTAGAACTCATCATTTAGCATACATCAGCAAATCAGATTTATTGCAGGGAAGTTAGTGACAAGTGCTCTATATCATAGACAAGCCACAATTACTGATGTGCAAATGGGAGAAGAAGACATTGAAAAACTATGATGAACTTCTAATGGAATATCACGTATAGGAAAAGGGAACGAACAATGCACTTGTTGAGTCTACATCCTATTTCAAGCCTAGGCAGGTCGACCGTAATCACACATAAAAAATAACACTAGTTGCAAAACATATCATAGGATTAACGGGCAACATTTATTGGGTATTCAGTATAATATGTGTAGACCGTACCAGTAATGAGCATCATGCATTGAAGAGAAAAACTGATGTTACCTTATAGCCGCGAGCAAATATAATTCTTGAAGAATACTCCCTACATGATGTAATGAAATAACTATATGAGTTCATAATATCTTTAAATTGAATTTCAATTAATCTAGGGCTTCTATACCTGGAAATCAAAACTACAATTGCTGAGATTACCGGCTTGTTTTTGTTGATTTATCACCCCGCCCAATTCTGCAACACCCAGTTGTGAAATTCCTATGTAATTAAAATGTATCTCTGCCGCCTGTTCCCTCCCTCTCGCAGATGACGAATCCCCAATTCCAGTCGCCCGACATTTGTGTGACCACGATGAAAACTCAAATTTTTTTCAGGAATTGATTTCGTGCGTTCCCCTCCCCTCAATTCAAGGAAGCTAAAAATCTGCATTTTTTTTTCTACTAATAACTTTTTTATTATTGAAATTTCTAAGACACATTAAAAAAGAAATATTAATAGTATATACTAATAATTTTTGATACAATAATAAACACTACAATTAAAAATTTAGCATGAAAATTTTAACTATAATAAATATAAATAAAATACTCATTAATTTTTTTTTCATTCACCAAACGACAAAATTATGGTCTAAGTAGTCTCGTTATTGCAGTCAAGCACATCGCAAACTCGAGCTTGGTTCGAGTAGTTATCAAGTCGAGTTGGAACTCGGCTCAATTATAAAACGAACCTATACACGAGCTTAATATATTAAAAAATTACTCGTTCAAGCACGAGCTCGACTCACTTTAATACATAAAATAAGTTGACTTTTTAATAGCCTTATTGAGTTTATTGAGTTTTATTGACCATATCGAGCCATAATTTAATTAATATATTTAATATTTATGTTTATATTTAATAATTATTATTCACATATAGTTAAATAGTAATGATTAATATTATAATTATTATTGTCTAGTCTTATTCCCGTTTAGATCACTTTGGCTCGTTAGCTAAACGAACATAAGGCTATTTCAAATTTCTGCTAGAGTAATTATAAACTGAGCCGAGTTTGAGCTATAGCGAGCCGAGTTGAGTTCTTGAGCATCATTATTATTATTTTCTTTAAGACAAAAATTTGTGTGTCTCCGGGAGCAGACCGTGCCCCATGGGAACACAACTCTCTCCCTCCATATTCTATTTAAATCTATGTATTACTAGGGATTTAAATTGTAAAAGGGTACGGTGTCCCGCCTCACTCCTTCTTTAATAGGCCTAAGTGCAAAGGTGAAACACAAATTATACCATAGTTTGCCTTAATTCAAATCTGACAAGATTATTTACACTTTCTTTTAAATCTTCTAAAACATTCTTTTTTTTTTTTTCATTTTGCACCTAAGAATTAATTTTATTCAGTCATATGTGTCTACACAAGTTTGTGATAATATGATGAATCAATGAATTAAAAGTTTATTAGGGAATAGTTATTTATTTGATAATTTATGTAATAGTATAATAAATTTATTCGACAAGTATATATTTATTAATAATACTGGTATAATCCATCATAATTTAAATCTTAATTCTGTTTTAGGTAACTTTATATATTTTTTTTAATAGGAAACTACCAAGTGTGTTCACAATTGACTAAGTGTACATAAATAAGAATTTTATATTTTATTAATTAAAATATTGTATATACGTTACAATATTTTTTAATTGGAAAATTCTCGTGTGCTTAAAATGAAAATTTAATATTTTAATTAAAATATTATATATATGTTCTAGTTTAATATTTTTTAATTGGCAAATACATGTCTGAACCGGTTTCACACGTAAACTCTTTTTTACCGATTACTTTTAAATACATGAAAAATTGCTTTTTAGAGAGTAAACTATTACTCTTATAAAGGAAAAAAATTATTCTTCAAATTCTTGCACACTCTGATTTTGATTATTTATAGAGCATGAAAATTTTTTCTTTAAAGAGATGAATAATTACTATTTTGAATAAGAAATTACTATTCAAAGATTAATTTATTATGAACTAAATAGTAATTTTATAAAATTAGCATCGTGTGAATCCGATACACACCAAACTCACTCTTTTTAATTAAATTGTATTTTGAGATTGGATAAGTCTTTTGTGTGACCATCTTATTGGGATCAATAGTGTATCGTATATCCCACATCGGTTGTACATAACCTTTCACACTCTTGTATTGTTGTATATTATTCTTGTACATCATCAATATAATTATCCTTTCACAATCTCTATATGGTATAAGAGCACCTTGGCTTATCGCCCTATCAATCGATCCTCCTTTTCTTTTTTTTTTTTCTTTTGGTCACACTTTCCTTTATTTTCTCCCGTTTCTACAATCACGCATCGTGATCCCTACCTCTCGCCTATTCCTTTTTTTTCCTTCTGCTGCTCTAACCCTTCTCTCTCTCCATGGCTTCGGACACCACCACCACTGATCCCATCACAAACCCTCCCTCTCCGGTGGCTTTCAACGTCGCTTTCCAAGCACCCTTGAAGCTGACATCCACCAACTATGCGGCATGGAGTTTTCAACTCCGTACGTTTCTCACGGGGTATGACCTATTCAAGTTCGTTGATGGCTCATACACGTGCCCTGCCGCCACTCTCACCGTCGCTGGTGCTTCTCAGCCCAATCCGGATCATACCCATTGGGTTCGTCAGGATCAATTAATTCTCAGTGCCCTCGTTGGTTCCATTACACCAACGTTAATCCCGTTCATTACTGCTGTCAAAACCTCTGCGGATGCATGGAAAACCCTAACTTCGATCTATGGGTCATCATCCAGGGGCCGCATCTTGTCACTCAAAAATCAGCTACACAACCCGATCAAAGGCAAGATTTCATGCTCGACATTAAGAGTGTCGTTGATGAACTTGCGCTTCTCGGTGTGATCACCGACATTGAGGACCTTGTAATCAAAGTTTTGAATGGCTTGGATGACTCCTACAAGGAGTTGGGATCTTCTTTACAGGCTCGTGACTCCCCCGTATTGTTCGAGGAACTCCACGACAAATTACTTAGTGCCAAAGCACAGCTTTCACACACCGCACCCGCTGCTGTTCCGTCAACTGCCTTCTAGGCGGGTTCCTCTGCCGCTGCTGCCCGTCAGGCCAATTGGCGAGGTGGTGGTCGCCAAACTTGGAGATCTGGTGGCAATCGGGTGCCCTCCAGCGGCACACGACCATCCCCCGCCCAATAGCTGCCTGCTACCTTTCAGTCCCGGCCATCCCCTGGCCGTGGATACCAAGGCAGATGCTAGCTCTGTGGCGTCCAGGGGCACTCTGCAAGGCGCTGTCCGGAGCTGCCCCACTCCTTCCAGCCTATAGACGTTCGCCCTTTTCCCAGCCAGGCACGGTTTGCACTTCCGACAACAAACTCAGCCGTCTCCAATCCCTCGTCGGAGGATTGGGTATTGGACTCAGGTGCGTCGCATCATATAACAACTGACCTCTCCAACCTCTCTCTTCACTCTCCATTTGATGGTCAGGACAGTGTCATTGTTGGTGATGGTACATCTTTACCCATCACACACACCGGATCACTCTCGTTCCCTAACTTGCATTGTCTCTCTTTTTCTAACTCTCTTGTTGTGCCCAGAATTTCATAAAATCTAATTTCTGTCTCACAGCTTTGTCAACAAAATAATGTCAATATTGTTTTCTCTTCCGCTTCGTTTCAGGTGAAGGATCGGAAGAGTGGAGACGTCCTGCTGGAGGGTCCAAGAGTTAGTGGACTTTACCTTTGACCAGCCCCTACTCCATCATTGCCCTCAGCATCACATGCTCTCATTTTATCTAAAAACCAAGTCCGTCTGTGGCACTCTCGTTTAGGTCACCCTGCCCCCAAAATACTTCGTCATGTTTTGAACAGTAATAATTTGCCCTCTTCACATGCCTTTGATTTAAGTTGTGATGCATGTAAAATTATGAAGTCTCATAAACTTCCCTTTGGTGAATCCACTTTACATGCTACTTCACCACTTGAATTGTTGTTTTCTGATGTTTGGAGTTCTCCTATTACCTCATCTGAAGGCTATAAGTATTATGTTATCTTTGTTGATCACTTCACCAAATATGTCTAGCTTTATCTGTTGAAACGCAAGTCTGACGTGTTACCCACCTTTATTGCCTTTAAATCTCTTGTTGAAAATCACCTACAATGTCCTATTCGTACTCTCTATACAGACAATGGTGGGAAATTCATTGCCATACGCCCATTCCTTACCTCACATAGCATTGCACACCTTACTAGCCCACCTCATACTCCGGAAAACAACGGGGTCGCTGAAAGGCAGCATCGTCACATTGTCGACACTGCTCTCACTTTGTTAAATTTATCTTCAGTCCCGCTTCACTTCTGGCCCTATGCTGTTTCTGCAGCCACCTACCTCATCAATCGACTTCCCAAAGACAACCTTCAGATGTTATCTTCCTATGAGAAATTGTTTCACAAACAACCGCACATCACCAAACTCTGTGTCTTCGGCTGTCTGTGTTACCCATGGCTTCGACCATACACACCGCATAAACTTTCACCTCGCTCTAAACCCTGTGTCTTTCTTGGTTACTCCCTCACACAAAGTGCATATCTTTGCCTTGATTATGACACCAACAAGGTTTTTGTATCACGTCATGTTGACTTTGTTGAGAACATCTTTCCATTCTCCATACTCGTCAAACCCTCGCCAACCCCACCCTCAACAATCTCTGTTCCACCCGACTCCTCAATACCTATCCCACCACCTATACGCTGCTCTACACCAGCAACCATACCCTCACCGTCACCCAGTCCCACGCTCTTGCCTCGACAGCAGGCCCCTCCACTCCCGCCTTCACCACCTGCTCCAAATCCCCATCATATGGTGACTCGATCTAGAAACAACATTTTCAAACCTAACCTCAGGTACTGCCTTACTTCTAAGACTTACAAAGATATTGAACCCACCACTGTCTCTCAGGCTTTGTCTACTCCCTGTTGGCGTAATGCGATATCCTCTGAATTTCATGCCTTGCAAAAGAATGGCACATGGGATCTTGTTCCGTCTTCCGTGGCTCAGAATATTGTTGGTTGCAAATGGGTGTTCCGAATCAAGCGACGGCCGGATGGTTCAGTTGACAAATATAAAGCACGCCTTGTAGCGAAAGGGTTTCACCAACGGCCCGGGATTGACTTCACTGAAACCTTCAGCCCGGTTGTGAAGTCAGCAACAATTCGAATTGTTCTCAGCATTGCTGTCTCGAGACAATGGCCTCTTTTTCAATTTGATGTGAACAATGCCTTCCTTCATGGCACTTTATCTACTGAAGTCTACATGCAGCAACCGCCAGGCTTCATCTCTGCTGCTCATCCTGATCATGTTTGTAAGCTCAGAAAGTCTATCTATGGTTTGAAGCAAGCTCCGCAGACCTGGTACACTGTGCTTTGGACTTTTTTTGTCTCATTTGGCTTCATCTGTACGAAGTCGGATGAATCCCTGTTTGTCTATCACCAAAAACATGTACTGGCATATTTCTTGGTATATGTGGATGATCTTGTTCTCACAGGGAATACCATGGGTTTTCTGTCGTGCTTTGAGGAAGCTCTGGCCTGTCACTTCTCTGTTAAGAAGCTGGGCAATTTATCATACTTCTTGGGGATTGAGGTGTATCGTTCAGCGGTCGGCTGTTGCCTGTCTCAGCAAAAGTACATCATTGATCTTCTTTTTAGCCTCAACATGCTCAACTCAAAACCGGTAGCAACTCCTTTGGTCGTGGGATCCAAACTCTCACGTATTGATGGGTCTGATCCTTTTGATGCCACACAGTATCGCAGTGTTCTTGGTCGTCTCCAATATCTTCTCCACACACGACTGGACATTGCCTATGCGGTCAACAAATTATCTCAATACATGCATGCACCCACCACCGCACACTGGGGTGCTGTAAAGAGACTTCTCCGATACTTAAACGGTACTCGGAATCATTCTTTATTTCTTCGGAGCTCTTCCTCTTTGGCGCTTCATTGCATCGCTGATGCGGATTGGGGCGGAGACTGTGATGATCGATCCTCCACTGAAGCATATGTGGTGTTTTTTGGGAGCAATCCCATTTTCTGGAGGTCTCGTAAGCAACGAACAGTTGCTCGGTCTTCAACTGAGGCTGAGTATAGATCCATTGCTTCTGCTGCTGCAGAGGTTCAGTGGACTCGCTTCATTCTGCAGGAACTTTGTCTTCCACCTCTCTCAATTGTCCCAGCTGTTTATTGTGATAACATCAGTGCCACTTACTTCTGCTCAAATCCTTTGTTTCACTCCCGAATGAAACACATAGCGATTGATTACCACTTTGTTCGAGATCTTGTGAAGTCTTCGCAAATACGTGTTTCTCATGTATCCTCTTCTGAGCAGCTTGCGGACGCTCTCACGAAGCCACTGGCTCGACCTCGTCTCCATTTTTTAATGTCCAAGATTGGCGTGGTCTCCCCACCGCCATCTTGAGGGGGCGTATTGGGATCAATAGTGTATCGTATATCCCACATCGGTTGTACATAACCTTTCACACTCTTGTATTGTTGTATATTATTCTTGTACATCATCAATATAATTATCCTTTCACAATCTCTATACATCTCACGTGAAACACGCTTTAATAATTTTTTTACGTATAATTAAAAATATATTAGTAATTATGTTAATTATTTTTTTATAAACATGAATAAAAAATATCACTTACTGTATTATGTATTATAATTAAACTCAAATTGTATAATATATACTCCCTCCGTCCCATAATACTTTTCACATTTACTGTTCCACGTTGTTTAAGAAAATGTGTACTTTTTGACCAATTTTATTGACTTTGGAGGGTATTGTGGTATTTTTAGATAATAAAAAATTATAAAGTAATGATTTGTGTGTGAAAAAGGAGTGACAATTTTGAAATTAAAGAAATTTTTGAGGTTGTTAGATAAAGTGATGTTTCCTTTTTTTGGGGCATGAAAGATTTTGTGGGACAAACAAATGAAGAAAGTGTGAAAGGTTTTATAGGACGGAGGGAGTACTATATATATATATATATATATATATATATATATATATATATATATATATATATATATATATATATATATATATATATATATATATATATATATATATATATATATATATATATATATATATATTATATATATATATATATATTTATGGGTATTCTTATTACTCTTATATTTAATTATATTCCCCACATCTCACTGAAAGTTTACCATTTTACTATATTGGTTGTTCCATTCAAAAGTCTTCATTTTTCATTTTTAATAAAAAAAACCACCACTCACTATTAATACAACTAAAATAATAATACTTCTTAATGTACGCACAAAAAACAAACGGTAATATTTTGGTGGAACAGAAGGAGTATATTAGTATAATAATAATTCCCACCCTTTGACCCTTTCCTTTAATTAATTATTTGTGGGATAGAAAATATTAAAAAACGGGAATAAGATATTTTGTAATAATTCCCTCCATTCTACCCTTTCCTTTAATTTATTTGTGGGAAGGAAATGTTAAAAGTCGGGAAAAAGATTTGAAAGGGAAAAAATTAAACGGAAATCAATTGCCAATATACTTTCACTTTTGTTTCCCTTCAACAACATAAGATATCACAGACGATTGAAGGATGGCTCTCAAACAGTTTTCAATTCCCATTTCTCTTCGGTAGAATACCGACCGCAATTCACAGTACAGGAGTCTGCCCTTGAAGCTGAAGCTCGATTGGTACGTATTCAAGGATGTATGTATTGTCAATTTCTATGAGGGAGCAGTATTTGGCTGGATTTTTGAAATGCATATTGGGCATAGAGTAAGTAAAGTTAAATTGATTTTAAAAAACCAATTAACAGAGTATGCGAATCTTTGATTCTCACTGGAGCTGACAGTCCTTAATCTGCAGATTAAAAGTTTATAAGAAAATGTCAAGTCTGACAATGCGCCGTGGAACAATCTAGCCCCAAATGAAAGTTCAGGTATACGGAAAATCATGATTATCTTCACTGGAAATTTGATTAAATGATTGGGTCTTATGTGTAGTGGTGAGAGCAATATGAATTGCTATGTTCTTGTATTTTATATCACGATATAAATTAATCACAAATGTAGGAAATTATTTTAATTTAATGTATGCATAATCATCTTGACTGAAATATTTGAGTTGTAGTTCCATCTTGAACTTTAATTTTTTGGTAAATGTGATGATGAATTGCTTCATATTGTGAATGCTGAGAAGTTACTTATATAATGTATTGACCCTGTTATCACATCCAAAGATTCATCATTTCATCACCATCGTGTCAGGTTAGATGAACTTTTACTGTTTACATGCATTTTGGTATGTCAAGTCTCCGAAAAATCTGCATAAGTATCTGGCTGTATTTGATTTCTTTTCGAATCAACAGTGGAGCATTATTCAATCGCATGTGTCTTTTCGACTTTGAAGTTTTTGTGTTTTGCAATATTTAATGATCAACATAAATTATAGTTCATAGTTTGCGTTTCTCATTTCTTTTGGTTACTGTTAAAATAGTTTCTCATTACTGCTCATATAATTAGGTGATGTACTTATCTTTGTGGGCATGTTTGTATGTTATATTAATTTGCCTCTTCTATAAAGTTGTGTGTGTCTGTTTGATATAGTTAAAAAACCTAGTTTGGTCGACGTCAAAGCATGATGCTTACCTCATTTCTCATTATTCAATCATTCATTGGTCTTCATTGAGTTCTAAGAAGACTGAAGTTCTTAATGTCTCCGTTCATGTGGCTCATTGCGAGGCGCATCTTTGGGGAATCAGATGTTCCACACATTCAAGTTTACTTTCGTGTTACCTTTTGCATGTTGTGCTAATTGCCAAATTCATCTCTTCTTCAGAAACACTCATTAAGTTTGCTAGAAGGATTTACACGAACTCAATTAAGTACTATAGCAGTCTGTGTTAATCTTTAATTGTTGGGGGATTCCAAGGAGAGCTTATCTGCAAAGTAATATCTTTTGAAAAACTTATGTCTTTATTGTTCCTCTCTTACTCATCTGTGTTAATAACAGCCATCATAACTATATTGAACAGCTTTTGTCTTTGAGTATGTTGTTCATCTTTTCTTGCTAATCTGTATTCTGGTTAAGAAACCAATTGATTTTTTCAAGTATGATTATACCCTTTTTCATCTGCATCATTTACTCACTTTAATTTTTATCTAATCGAATGGAAGGGAAACACCATTACGATTAAAATCATACTAAAATGGATATGTTTACATTTAATTAGTAACCAATAACAGTGATTTTTTTACAACCTTAATTTTCTTCATTGTCTTTGGTAAGCACAAGCAATATATCTGCATTCTGATTAAGTTGGGGTTTTCTTGATATGGTGAACCTGCATTCATAAACAAAGTGTTCTATTTCAATAATGCCAAAACTTTGAGTGGGATTTACAAAGTATGCTATTTCAACGATGCCACATTATTTTGGTGTTCTGCTTCAGGTGCATTTTCTGCCCTGCTAGATTCTGAGATGTTTTTGTGTGATCTTATAATCTTATGTGATCAATCTCAAAGCCAGTAGTTCTTTGTGACATCATTCTTCTCCTGAATCCTCATTTTGGTTTAAGTTTTCTGTCTTTTTCTTTGTGTTTTCCAGCATTATTATGTTTTCAAATAGTTTATTTTTTCTAATTTCTTATTGAATAATAATGGTCAGATTTTTTTATTAGGTTAATAATTTCCTAAATAGTATTATTATATCATTCCTTAAAATATAAGTCACTCTGTAGATCGTATTATTTTGCAGCTAGAGATGAAGCATCAGGCTGGAAACAGATCAGTGGACTTGAAGATCTTATGCATTCAAAGGTTTATAAAAATACTTGCACTATATATATGAATGAAGATATCATGGATTCATGTAATAGTTTTGGAAATACATTATGCAAGAATTGCTGCTATTAGTACTCTATATAGTTTCATATCCGATGAATACTGTAATTTCTATGATGAGACAGCTTAAAACTTACCTAGTTATATTCTATCATTGTCTAAATGTGTAGGTCCCCTGACCCTTACTCCACAAAATAACCAATTAAGAGTTGGAAATCAGCTTTTTAGGCAACTTATCATAGATCGTAAGATTTGTAATTTCTTACTATGTTCTTTTTATGCAATGGAAATTGATCCTCATTTTTTATTTGAATGAAGATTTTGACAAGTGATTCAGATTTTGTTTTAACCCGATAAACTCTATTTTCAACATCAAAGTTGATGATGTGCAACCAAAAAGATATACCTCAGGAGATATTCAATATCATTAATGACAATTTACTGAAGCACGTAAAATAGGTATGCATATTTTATAGCTTCTTAATTCTGAAGTTAAAAAAAAATCTCTTTGGAGCTGAAATTCCCTTTTATAAGTAAATGATTTTAGATTTAGTCTCATGCGAATCGGGTTTACGATGTAAACTCTGTGGTCCCCCTTTTAATTTAAACCCCTAGCAATACATAGGATATATAGGATTGGAAGGGGGATACATGGTTCACATACCAAGTTATGTAAATCGGGTTTATAAGAGTGTTTGTGATGATTTTATTGATGCAATCCTTTTTGTTTAAATTAATTATAGACCATTCCTTTTTAATAGCTTTGTGAAAGATTTTGTAACTCGGTGTTATCCTTAATAGACTAGGACAATGTGCACGTTAGATTGTTTATAATTGAATGAATTGAATTGTAATTTTTTTGACAAAGTGATGTGTATTGCCTTTTAATTTAGTCAAATCTATCATTTTCTCCTATTTTTATTTATTCTAATGCCATTGGGTACGTACTAACTATTAGGATGCTACTATTAAGAAATAAATAACTCTAAACATATTGAGTATTTCAGAATCTACAGATATTTTTTGTTCTGTCTTGCGGCACTCTTCCTTGTTTTTATGTTGTAGTTGTTGATGCTCTACGTTCTGCCTGCTGCTATATTTTTCATTACATTGCTGGATATTTTGCATGTTTGAATTTGTTGAGATTTGTCAATGCAGTTAGGAAAGCCCTTTGCAGTTAATTATGATGCTTTTGTTTATTTATTTATTTTTTGTTCTCTTGCTGGTTATTATGTGTCTCTGTTACTAGAGCCTGTGCCGGGCTTATCTGGAGTAGTGAGAGTCTTAATCTATCTCATAAAGTTAGCTAACTCTATTGCACTGCTATTGATTTTCTGGATGTAGTTCGAATTGCAGCTTCTACTTTGTATTGGGTTTTTTTGCGACGCTGGTATTTTTGTGGTTGTTTTAATGAAAGTCCCAGTTGGTATTAATATGATTTCTTGTATTAGCTATTGTCTTCCAACATATTGCTGCTACACAGTACTTCTTTCTGCACATATGCTTGGTTAGAATGAAGTAGCAGCATGCAAATGATTGTATTTCTTAAGTAAATGGAACCAATGGCTTGTGATTGTGTTTATAGGCATTGTGATCGTATTGATCCTATCAGAATATTACCAAGTTTATAAGCAGTATTTGAATGGGGACAAGAGAAAACATTAACTAGAATTTATGTGAATATGGCTTTCATGGTCAAAAAGTTTGAAGTTAAAAAGAATAAGGAATGTATTTTAAATTTGATATCATGAATTGGTTATTGTTGGGGGTAAGTAGAAATATGTGAGTGAGAATATTCATCATGAAATTTCTTTTTAAAATGCATTTATTAGTGCCCCTTCCATTCCATAATATTCTGTACCATTTCATTATACTAATTACAAAGAAATGGTGCAAAGTATTATAGAATGGAGAAAGTATTATTTTTCAACCTCAGTATCACGGTTGAATTTATACGACTGAAGCCATACCGATAGATAGACAGGTTCATACTTATAGAATTATCACCATTTCCGTTTTCATGTATAATTGACTTGGGATTTTATTCTAGGTGGGAGTTGTTACCATAGTGTGATAGATTTACAACCTTGTTGATAAGAGAAGTATCATTCTATTGTGGGGTGGGGGTATATGTCTTTTCTTTTATTTTTAAAAAAGAAGTAATATGGATGTTGTTATCCTTGTTATTATTAGTTGTCTTGTAAAATGGCCAGATCAATAAAATGAGAAAACCGAATAACTTTCCTACTCCATAGCTCACCTAACATTGTGTTAGTTAGCATTCGATGGAATTTTTTCGTTGAATGTATCATTTTCGTTGAGGGCAGTTGTTTTTCTGCTTAACATACATATTACTTTCAAGGCGGTAGTGCCGGTATATATGCAGCTTCTTGAACCTGTTTTTGCTACACATTAACAGACTCCTTTCTTGAATTTCAATCCCTTGTTTTATTTGTTGACGTCCACAAGTAGGAGTTGAGAGAAGTTTAAAGATTTCAAACAGAAACATTAATGATCACTGTTTCTAATGTTTAATATTTTTATTTTCAAGATCTCCATATCTGTAGATGGTTTGATCATCTAGCAGAGTACATGATTTGGGGTTGTCTGTTAAACTTAATACCCAGATTCCTTTCCGTTTACATATATAGCTCAGTCTAAAAGATTCAGTGAAACTATTATCCTTAGGTGATAGAAGGTTGTTATGGAGAATAGTGAAGTAGAAGTGGTTCCATCATTGATCCAAGCTATCTTTGCATATCAGTTTGCAGCTGGTTTCGACAATGCTGAGAAATCACTCCACATTCCTTCACTCTTTATAAGTTGCCTTCCAATCTCAAAATTGATTTTTGAAATTTAGATCAATGCTAAATTGATCTCTCTGTATCCTCTCAGGGAATTGACGAAGTTGCAAATGAAGATTTTAGTCATCTCTACGCCACAAAGGATGCATTCTGTTTCCATTAGCATGCTACTTTCTCCAGTTGAAGCTCATCTATTCTCTTCACAAATAAGGATATGTTCTTGGGTCGCAATGATCTCGATACTTCTACCACCAACATCAACATTGGTACTTAGACAAAGCATACCAAGTTATACTTTCAACCCATACCTAAAAATTATGTCCTGAACAAGGCTATTACCAATGCAAAACCTTCCCACACCCCCTAATATTATTTTCTTGAAACACATATTTCTTGCATTGTTTAACAAAAGGGAAAATATTCATTGCAAAGAAAAAGGATTATTATTGACTTTTGGTCATTTCATGAAAATGTTTAATTCTATCTTTTAATATAAAAATAACTTATCGTATATATTTTGATTACATTATTTAAATGAATTGTCCTTGATTAAAAGACTATATCAAGATGGATAGAATTACTTTTAAGGATTTTGATAACTTAGAAATAATTCAACATCATTTTTTCATAAATAAATACACATTTTTTAAAAAATAATTAAATTAATTTATACAAAATAAAGTTTATTACAAATAAAAATTAAAACTCTAAAAACTATGCGTATTTTTCATAAATATATGTATAATACTCCTTTCATGTCACAAAAGTTTTCACACTTTTCATTATGGTTAATCCCACAAAGTAACAAAATTAATTGTATATAGCATTTAGTGTGACATAAATACTTATTACATAAAATTACAAAAAGTATGACATAAATAAATATATTAATGGTAAAAGTGTTATTTAAAAATATTACTTATATAAAAGTGTTATAAAATGATGTTATTTATATAAAAGTGTTACTTGAGAAGTGTAATTTATATAAAAGTGTTATATGCATATGTTACATATTAAAAAAGTGTTACTCTTGTATGTTACCTATACAAAATATGTTACAAATGTGTTAAATATTATAGTAACTTAGAAAGTGTTATCAATTTGTGTTAAATAAATTGAAAGTATTACTAAGATGATGTTATGTAATGTCACTTATGTTGTAGTGCTCAACCTCATTATCATGTCGGAATAAGTCCACCTGCAGGGTTTACATGATAATCCTTATGAGCTCCTCAAGGGAACATCATCAACCTATGTCAGACACGGATTCATTCTATAATCAACAGCACACCATAGAGACAGCACTATTTTCCAACTCAACGAGTTTATTATCTTTCCATGGTGGAGTCCAAAATATATTTCTATATAACACTCCTCCATCTTATGACTCTACTTCCTAAAATTAAACACATAACTTTTGAGGTGGATTTATTGCCGTCCCTATCTAATTTGAAAAATCTGAATCTATGTAACCCATAAGAAGCAGTGAATTTGTTCAGTAAGCCCACATATAATTTCTGGTCTTTTTCAGGTACATAAGTATATGTCTTACCACAGTTCATCATTCTTATTTCGGGTTACCTTGATACTCACTGACCTTGCCTTCGGCAAAATAAATATCCGATCTCGTGCATAGCATTTCTTAGATTAAGCTTCCTTATTCGCCGAAGCATAAGGAACCACTTTCATCTTCTTTATCTTCTTTTGTGTCAAGATACATTTTCTTAGATAAAGTCACATGCTAAAACGAGTAAGGATTGTATCATTTCATGAAACTTGAGATAAGCACGACATCCTATCTTGTGATCACCATGATCGCAAGGATATATCTTGCTTCTCTTAAGTCCTTCATTTCATACTATTTTATCAACCATACTCATACGCTCGACAATACTCTTTCATTATCTCCAATGAGCAATATATCATCTACGTATAGTACAAGAAATACCACCATGTTTTCGTCACTCTTTTCAATACACAAGACACATCCGCGCATTGAATAAATCCATATGCCTGGATTTTCTCATCAAAATGGATATTTCATGATCTTGAAGCTTGCTTTAGTCCATCGATGGACACCTTTAAGCTTACAATCAAAATGATCTTAAACCTTTGCAATGAATCACTCTGGCTGCTTTACATAGATGTTTTCCTCAAGACTTCCAATCAGGAAAGCTGTCTTGACATCTATTTACTATTCCTCATATTTCATATGAGTAGCAACAGATAAAAGAATCCGGATCGACATAGGCATAGCTACCGGCGAATAGGTTTCCTCATAATCGAACCCTTTCTTTCTGAATATACCTTTTCGCAACAAGCTTTGCTTCCAAGGTTTTCACCTTACCTTATGATCCTCTTTTATTTCGTATGACCACTTTCAATGGCTTTTACACCATTTAGTGGTCGTAAAAGCTCCCAGATTTGATTTACAATCAGTAGATCCTATTCCAGAAATCATTGCATCTTGCTAAGATATCGTATTTTTATTTTGTAGTGCTTCGTCATATCCATGGATCAATTCCATGTTCATTATGGACCAAGTCTCACGACTTTCCCAAAATATAAATTTATCCAGTCGTGGAACAACCCTCCCACTATGACAATGCACTACATGCAATTGTATATCAAATGTGACACGCGATGCATTTTACTTATGGTACATCCTCTTGTACAATTGGTATTAATACTTTGTGTTTTCCCTCTCACTTCCTTTAGAACAACTTATACATGGGTATGTGATTTATTACATAGTCCTTTTCCAAAAATCTAGTATTTGTGTTAACAATTACCCTTCGATCTTTTGTACTAATAAATAAACCACCCTTCATTTTTCTAGTCTATCCCACAAACAGATAAACATCAAAAGACATGTTGTTTCTAGGGCATACCTATAAAATGAATTTAGTAATTCCAAATAATTCATCATCTATCTAACCATCACTATAAGAGCCTATTCCTTCTTCCCGCCACACATTCAGCTGGGGTCTGCCTGGTGTAGACAATTTGAGATTTAATATCATCCTCTGATTAACAGCTTCTAGACTATCCTAAGAGGTGCTCGCCATCACGATTAAATCGTAATGGCCACCTCTCGTCGGGATAGTCTTAGGACCGCTTAAATCAGTATGAATTTCCAACATATCTTTGCATGGCTCTATACCCCTTTCTCTTGATAGACCTTTAATCATTTTACTTCCTAGCAAGACTCGCAAGTCAGATAGTTTCTACTTCAGATAAACCCAACGGTCCATCGGCTATCAACCTTTGAATCCTACTCAAGTAAAATTGATCTAGTCTTAGATGCCAAAAGTATGTTTAGTTCATCTTCGAAGGTTCTGTTCTCTTATTGGGATTAGAAAACTGGTTATTAATTACAATTTGTTGCATCCGTGGGATAAACATGACTTAAGAGTATATAAATTGTCCACCAACGTACCACAACATATTATAGCTCCATCCCTCATCACTATGACCATGTCATTTAAATAAAATAGAGTATCTATCCGTGAATGCATAAAAACTGAAATGAAATTCTTTATATGAAAACGTACGTAAAGACAATTTCTCATAATCAATCGTTTATTCATATCATAAGATAAATAAACAACTCCCACTGCAACAACCACTACTCTTGTAGTTTTACCCATGTACATAATAATATCATCCTCACTTAGTTATAAACATTTAGTGATTTCGGTATCTACATACAACGTGTCAGTAGATGCCATCACTAATCATGCTTCAACAACTAGTGAATGAGATACTAACATTGTTCACATCTTGATGAAAATTGATTTCCTTCACCATTTGTTTTGTCAGAAGTTTCTCATCGAATACAACCTCTTGTAATTCAGGAGGAACTTGCTCAAAACATCTAGGCAAACAATGAAGAATAAATTGACCTAGGTTTCCCTTTCAATTTCTTCTCCAAGTCTTTGCAATTCATTCATCAAGTTAACCATGACTTCCTGCCTTTTAACCTCACTCAAGTATCCGAAGAGTTGCATGAGACCATCATATTTCTATGAACCTCTCACCTCTCCACTAGAGACTTTAATAGGCATCACAGAACATCCTTAATGAGAACACATTTTTATTTTCCTAAGCAGTAAATTCGAAACCAAGATTCTTTTCTAATCATCTAATTTTAGACCAGTAAATATGTTTTCTTTTAGTAAACAATAAGCGAGATAAAATTATTTTGAAATTCAGAGAATCATAAATAAATAAATCGATCAAATCTTTGAATTTATCCTTTTATATTGATTCCCTCAAAACAATATAAAATAAAATTCACCAACATCTTAAGCATCGTGAGTCTACATGCCACGTTAGTGTGGACGTATACAAACCTGAACATTTACAAGAGAAGGTTTTACCCATTAATTTCATTCGTCAACCTAACCTCATGACAAAATAATTAATAGTCGGTTCCTCTTTAGCCATGCAAATAATAGCAGTGACTCCGTTGGGGAGGATACTTATTATTTACACCTAACTGTACACCATTATTTGATCCCAAGTCCATTGCGCAAGCTTATGTGCCTTACGGTTGGAGAAGTACACACGCGCTTGGATAACTTCCTACAATCATCAATTATAAGTTTGTACTAGTGAACCGCATATAAACTCATCCGTTAGGGAGGAAGGTCTATGCCAACACGCAAGTTCATGTGCATCACATTACAAACAATAATTATTTAATGAAGTCTGTACCAGTGATCCATGAATAAACTCATCCATTGTGGAGGAAGGCCTATTGCCAACACGCAAGTTTATTCACATCACTCACAAGCCAATAATGGAGGACGCGGGAATTATTTACCAATCCTCTCTCACACTTAGTAATTTAACACCGAGGGTTTTTACATGCATATAATATTCAAAATAAAATATGCAACCTAGCATGCTCCTATTACGACACATAAAGTAGTAAATCACAGAGAATCATGCATAAATATATAATAATAATCAGATAATTAAATCAATTATATGCAGTTATATATCAGCAAATTTGATTGTTCGCCACCAAGTACGAATGCGGGCTACGCAGATGGGGATCGACCTCCCGGTGAGGTTGCAGGGATCGACCTGCCTGGTCAGGCCGCGAGGTTCGGGGTAGTACCCCGAAACCTAATTCAAAAATCAAAACCACCAGAACTGATCGCCTATGCCCGGCAAGACCCTTGCACCCTTGGTACACTGCCGTGCGCAGCACACGGTGATCCCCGTGCAACCTTGCATGCCACAGTGCGTGCCTGCCTGGTAATCCACATGCGATCGAGCTCCTCACTGTGCAAGCCTCCATGCGCGTCAATGGGTGCTACGCCCTCCAAGTAGGAACGTTCGCCCACCACACTTGCTTGCACTGAGAGCCCAGCATGCTTCCCAACACCTCACGCTCGGCATCACACTCTCTCCTGTGCCCACCCGAAAGACTACTCACCAACATGCGTTCGTCACCTGGCGTCCCACACAGTGCCATGCACATCTGCCCAAAACGTGCGCTCTGACGGGTGCCCATTCATTGCAAACATGCTCCACGCCCTGTTGCACGCCTGGTCCAGTGCTCGGCCGCCAACGTGCGCCAATAGCCTTCATACGATACTGAATGAGTGTCGAGTTCACTCACGCCTGGCATCACGCTGCTCACACGGTAATCGGCGTGCCAACGTGCAGCTTCTGTGCACGCCTACGAGCTCCAATTGTTCGGCCCCATTGGACGATAGGCCCGCTACCGTGCGCCCATTATCTCGGAAACGTGCACCCACAGCCCGACCTAATCTTCTCCAGCGCCCGATTCCATACGCTCGTCAGCCTCCGTGCGTACTCAGCACATCATGGGGCACACCGCCGTGTGTGCTATCCATCCTGTCATGCACGCAACGTGTCCCAGCTGTGCAGTTTCTCCCACACCCGGCTATACCCGTGCACCATTGGCATGATGTCGTGCGCGTCCAGCAGCCCTCCGTACGCCTGACACCCGGGAGTCTACATGACCCTGTGCTCGGCCAAAAGCTGTTCTGCCCGCCAACGTGCTCCAACAGGCTTCCTCACCTGATTTCCCAGGCACTCATCATCGTCATTCACCGTGAATTTAACAAACAGGTACAGTTCGAATCGTTCACCACCATCGACAATACATGGATTATACAGGCACAATCAAATCATATCAAAACCCTAGTCATACATGTGATTCTATTTCGAACAAGAAACACATAAGCCACATAAACTCTAGTCTAACGTGTCACGCTTCACCATGAAACCGAAGCTCTGATACCAATTATTGGCATTTGATTATTTGGTTAACATGAACCGTTAGGGTTCCATACATTTCTAATCCGTGGAAGCAATAAGATAGAAACGTATTACCTTTCACCAGGGTATATTGAAGAAGAGAATGAATTCTCGTCAATAGCATGCGCAGTCTCACAACTTTGGGCATAACTTCCTCATCTGATTTCCGATTTGAGTGATCTATGCGCCAAAACGATACTCTCTTCAGTGGCTTTCAAATGGTGTATTACATGTCCAGTTTAGAGTTCCACAAGTTTTGAGAAAAATTATAGAAGTTGACGAACAGCATCAGCAAACAACCTTCCAATCTTCTGCTGTATTCCCAATTCCAATCTCGACGTCCAAGAACTCAATGCATATTTTTTTTGCACGCAAAATTAATCCCAAGTATTAAGGATATCAGTTGCAGCTTAAGCAAGCGACCAAGTGAATTGTCAAACTCAAAGGACGACATATTATCAATTTAATTATTAACTAAATTAATTAAGACGAAAAGCAATAAAGATTGGGATTTTAATCTAATAACCAATAAACAATTAATTAAAATAACAAATAAAATAAAATATCACTTGAAGAATACGAAAGTGGATCAAGTAAGAGAATAGGTAGCCCTAGGATAATCCAGTTTCACGCATTAATTTCCCTTCTATGTGTTGATGTCCGACTCTGCCTTGTGGAATATGGACGCATCACTAAACCATGCATATCTACTTTATAGACACAAGTAAACATGCGTGTAACACGTGTGAATAACCTCGGAGCAAGAGATATAATTCCACCCCCTTTCTAGGTACTATCAGTATCAATTATTTCCCTGGTCAATTGGTACTCTAACCCGATTGATCTCCCTTTATAGGTACTATAAAATTATCCTCTTTATCCTACTTAATAACCCAAATTCAATTCAATTAATAAGTATTCATATATGATAGTTCTAATGAAGCTTCGGATTCCCCTCACTTAGAATCATAACATGGAATCCTGTTCAGCAGTGAACGCACTCAATCTACAATCAAGATATATATTCAGACTCTATATACCAATTGAAGATGAACAAAACGACCATGAATATAGATTAAGAAAGCACAATCGTATATAAAATAAATCCACAAGTAGTGTTGTACGGAGTTTACACACGAAAGTTCAATTAATTCGTAAAAACCTTCACAACCCTAGTTCTATCAAAAAGGCTCTAGCCCATGATGTTACGAAGAACAATCATGAATTTTGGATAGATCTTACCCATATGTCTGAAAAATACAAGATAAATTAGGAAACGAATAAAACCCTACATGCGGGAGTCGCCGCGTCCTTCTTAGTCTTGAATCCTCCTCTTGGTTCTCCTCTTGATTCCACAGACGAATCTTCAAAGTGATAGATGGATGAAGGTAAGAATGTGGATAATGGCTGGGGGGTGATCCCCCCTTGTGGGTTGTAGGATGATTGTCTTGTCTCACATGAATAATGATGTAAAATATATATAGGTGTGAAAGGGAATTAATTAAGGTAATAAAAGATATGAATGAATCATGAAGGATTATGTGATAAGGAGATTAATTGTGCTCCAAGAAATAGGTAATTTTCGGAAAATTTTGGAGAAATTCTCAGAAATTCTCGCTGACAGCTGTGCGACTTCACGATTTTGAGCATATTTCCTCGTCCAAACTCCTATTTTAGTTATTCTTACGCTCATGCGATCCTATCTTCCTTGGCTATCCACATAGAGAACTCACAGAAACTCTAACATTTGAATATGTAACAAGTCATGCAAAATGGAACAGTCGTGCTGAACAGGAACAACTTGCGCGATGTTACCACTTTGATCATAACTTTCTCATTTGTATTTTGATTGAAGTGTTCCTTACGCCAAAACGATCCTATCTTCTGTGGCTTTTTAACCATATATCACACTTTCAGTTCTGAGCTCCACAAAAATAAAAATAATTACACAAGTTGGACGTGCGTTTTTTAGCATTCCTACACAAGTTGCACATTTTTCTCCAACTTTGCACTTTTGATCCTTTTTCCACCTAGAACATAATAAAACATCTCAAGTGAACCTTTTTCTCACATATATCGAACATAAGACATTTTTGCTAATATATAACAATAATTTCTATAAAAAAGTATAAAATTGGACACTAAAATAAGCTTATTTTCACTCTCATCAGTCGTGTGGGTGACGATCTTCGAGATCTTCTCAATCTGCTGTTCCTCACCCTCCTCACAATGTTAGGCGTGAATAATAATTAGGATTTCCAGACAGTTGAGATAACTTATATATGGGCTACAACAGGGACCAAGAGGAGAAATTAGAGTTGGGACTCCATTGGGCTTAAGTATCCAAGCTTAGCCCAAAGCTTATACTTAAGTCCAATAATAATAATATATAACACTAAAATATTATTACTGCACTACCGTTCTAATCTCATAATTACGTTACGGGGTCTTTCTTATTATGAGCCCGTTACTCCCCGTGTTTAAGATATACAATGCCCATTAATTAATTAAGTTACTGACAACTCCATTAATTAATATCTCATCCGAGAGTAGTACCACTCAACCTCATTATCATGTCGAAATAAATCCACCTGTAGGATTTACATGATAATCCTTATGAGCTTCTCAAGGGGACATCATCAACCTATATCGGACACGGATTCCTTCTACAATCAACAACACACCATAGAGACAACACTATTTCCCAACTCACCGAGTTTGTTGATTTAATACATATAAATCTCACCCATTGATGAATCAAAGAAATACATACTGTCTTACGTGTCGAGATTATTGTATAGGGATTAAGAGCACGAACATCCATAATAACTGAGATCAAGTTCTTCTATATAGACAGTACAAGTCGAACGATCTCAAGTGGTCCTGCTCAATACACACAGAGTGCACTAATGTGATTCTATAGTCAAGACAAACTAATACCAAATCACACTACAACCATCCCAATAGAGAGTCCCCGTCTATCTCGGTTATGAGCATCTGTTTATACTTTATAAGAAAACCGATAATATGATCTTCCGCGTGTTGTCACACAACATATTATCTACAGTATAAAGTAAATGGACTATTGCATCGATATATAAATAAATTATAAGACGCAATCATTTGATCATATGATTTTCATTTCAAATAAATTATTATAACATTGTTCATACTAAAGCTAGACTTTCAGTATACAATCCAACATTCTGTTATAGAGAAAGTACCTCACAAGAACTCTTAGAGAGTAAGATTACTGAACTCTTAAAAGAATTAAAGGCTGTCAACCAAGTGAATGATGGACTGATTGAGACCATTGCAAGATTTGAGGTAAATCTTACAAAAAATACACTCAACACGAAAAATACTTATAGGAAACAAAGTTATCACAGTTAAAACACAATATACCAACAGGGAAGCAATTATGCACCCATTGCTCTAAACCACCGATCTTTATCCTCTTACCATTAATCTAACCATGTTTTTGTTATATGTTGAGGTTTTTAGTTGCAAATTGAAATTGATTTCTATTAAAATATATTGAAGAATACAAATAAAAACATCCAAATCATTCTTTTCTAGTGTCATCTAAAATCCAAATAAAGAAGAACGAATCTAAATTAATGTCAACTAACATCGAGTTAAAGTAGTATCAAATCAATTATAGGTCGAAGAATAAAAATCTGAAAGCTTGAAAAAATTACTTTGTTTTTGGGGAAACCATAAAGTTTCTACTAGTTGTAGAACTTCCGGCGTTCGAGGATGCAATTCAAGTCTCGTAGGCGGAACTGATTGCGAAAGAACACCGTAATGGATGAGAATAAGAAAGGTATAGGGGATGTGAAACCACTATCTATTTAAATATTATATCTCTTAATCAACTTTAAAAAACAAACATAAACATTAATGCAGAATAGAGGAATAATCTCATATAAATATGGGCAAATAGTCACATATGCCCCTAAACTATATCATCTGGATCAAGTAAGCCCGTAAACTATAATTTTGAACAAATAAACCAATTATCTTTATAAAATTAAATAAATATGTACTTATATCATAATAATTTTGAAGCATTTTACAGGTTAATTTCAAAACAATCCGACCGTTAAAAAATTTCAATCTTTATATTAAAATAAACCTCTTCTTACATTGAGAAAACTCATTATAAAAAAAAATCTTTTATAACTTCTAACTTTTAATACAAAAATAATTAATCTATTAATATTGAATTTAAAATTCGAAACCATTGATGAAAAGCTCAAAAGAAAGGGTTTCTTACTATATCGAGTTTGTAAAATTTTTACAGTTGGATTGATTGGAAATTCACTTAAAATAAACTTATGTTTTTGAAAAATTTGCTACGAAATTGTGGCATCAAAAATTTGTCTCAATTTATATTGAATTTAAAATCCAAAATGGTAGATGAAAAATTTGTAAATAGTTCTTCATTTCAATATAAAGTTTGAAAGTTATTAACAGTCGGATTGTTCGTAGATCTACTTATAAGAAAATTATATACTACTATTAATGTTTATATTTTTGAAAATTATATACTACTATTAATGTTTATATTTTTGATATAAGGGTTTTGATGATCCATTTTTAATAGATATAAGGGGTATGAGTGTTCAATTTTAAAATATAAATGGCATGTTTGTTTAATTTTATAAAAATAAAGGATTTATTTGTTAAAAAAATAATGGAAAAGACTTGGGTGAGACCGTCTCACGGACCCTCTTATGTGAGACGGATCATCCATTAGCCCATTTACCTAATTGTAAAGAGCCCTGTTTGGCTATAATCAAATTAGAAAATTAAAAAATTAATTATAGAATGAAATTAATTAGGTTTAATTATTTTTAAGGTGCCATGTTTGGTTGATAAAAAATTAAAAAATTAATTAGGCTATATATATTATTTTTTTATTTTTTATTTAATTTTTTATTATTTAGAAATGTAACAATTTAAAATTCGTTATTCATTTAATTTATTTTTAATTTAAATATTATAAATTTATAAAATGTGATAACTTTCATATTTAAAAGTGATACACAATTGATGAAAAGTGATAACACTATTGTGAATTATTTCATGAACAATTTATATATAAATAAAAAGTGATAATATTTTTTTAAAAAAAGTAATAAGATCTTTAATAAAAAGTGATGACTATTTTTAAAGTTAAAGTCTATTTCATGAATAATTTAAAAGTTGGATGAAACATGATAGTAATATTTTTAATAAGAAATAATTACTGATAGGTACACACTTTGTACCTCTAATTACTACTAGATACATTGATTTAAAATAATTATTATTTAATACAAAATATTAAAGTAAAATACCAAATATACCCCTAAACCCATATACCTTTAAAACACTAACCCCAACCTCCACCCACCACCGGACCACCGCTGCCGCTGCCGGACCGCCGCCGCCGCCGGCGGAGCTCCGGCAGCCGGAAAATCTGGTCGTCAGGAAAAAAAAAAAAAAAAAAAAACTGGTCGCCGGAAAGCTGCCGCGCCGCCGCCGCCGGAGCTCCGGCAGCCGGAAAAGCTGTTCGTCCAAAAAAAAAAAAAAAAAAAAAACTGGTCGCCGGAAAAACTGCCGCCGCCGGAAAAGCTGCCGGACCGCGACCGCCGGACCACCACATTTTTTTGCTGCACACACTTTTTTTTTTCCTGCACACACTTTTTTTGCTGCACACACTTTGCTGCACATGAACTTTTGCTGCACACAATATTTATGTGCAGCACATTAATAGGGGTAATATTGGAATATCACTATATATTTTTGTACCTAGTAGTAATACTTTTGTATGTTTGTATCTCATAGTAATTTAGGGTTTTTTTGTGTACCTAGTAGTAATCCTCCCTTTTAATAAAAGTGATTCATAATAGAATAAAAGTGATATCCATAATTATTTTCACAAACAATTTACTTGAATAATAAAAAGTGATAATATTTTTAATAAAAATAATACTCCCCCCGTCCCGTTTCAATGTTTACGTGTACTTTTTGTATGTTGATGAAGGAGTATAATATTTTAATAGATAGTGGGTGAAATATATAATTTTTATGTAAAGTGGGTAGATATATTAGTGTTGGATGATATAATAATTGTTTTAGATGGATCCCATATTTCAAAAGGAAAACGTAAATATTGAAATGAGATGCGCAAAATAGAAACGTAAACATTGAAACGGGACGGAGGGAGTACATGATAAAGAAAAGTGATAACCGTTTAGTAAGATTATTTTATGAACTAATTACATGATGAATAAAAAGTGATAATATTTTTAATATAAAGTTATATATCCGATTAAAATAAAGTGATAACAAAATAATTGAACTATCTATTAACTTATACTTCTACTTATAATAATAACAATAATAATAATAATTGATTATATTTTTTAATTAAAATGATTACTTGAAAATTATATTATAATAATAAAATAAAAATTAATTTAAATTTAATTGTTAATCATGCATGGTCGGGCAGCACACAGGTAATTAGACGTTGCCTACAAATTGAGTTTATTTGTTAATGAAAATTGGCATTTTAATTAGGAGTGAGACTCCGTGTACCCGGGTGCAAGGAGCACATTTCGTGCGCTTTTGCAAATTTTGTGCTCCTCTATAATTTAAACCCCTAGCAATACATATGTTTAAATAGAATATAGAGGGGGAGGGTTGTGTTCACATGGGACACATAGTATCCCTCCGTGTCCCGGGGGTGCAGGAGCTTTTGCCTTTAATTAATCGCCAAACGTGATCCTTTTTTCTGTTTATTTTTCTATTAATTTAATTTTAAATATATTCTATTTGGTTAATGGACCATCCGTCTCACAAATTAAGATCCGTGAGACAATATCGCACAATACCTACCAAAAATAATTTAGAAACTTATTTGATCCAGTGATATAGTTTAAGGATATACTCTAACTTATAAATATTGTCTTAACAAAATTTGGGGTGATTGTGGGGTGCACCTAGTGCACCGATACATCCCAAATTTATAGGTTAAAATGGGGAGTGAGTAATTTTTTTATATTTTAAAAATGAATTATTTTATTTATTTAATGGTGGAGATTGAAATATAAGTTACAATTTCCAAGTGCACTAACTCTAAAATTTGCCAAGTATTTTGAAAATTTGAAAACAAAATGAAAAGTCAAAGAAAGAAGATGCGGAAAAACGTGGAAGCGAGAGAATGAAGCGTGGGCATAAAAACCCGAAAAAGCGAGATTGGGCGTTATGGTCCAAGCAAAATTCTACAGCGGAAACCAAGAAAGAGGGCCTAAATCCTCGAGATCCGGCGACGGTGTTCGTCGGATTTCGTGTTTACGTCTAGATCTACCACTTCTCACTCTTTCCATCCGACGGTGGAGAGATGAAAGGCGCTACTACTCTCATCGCGGCCCTGGCTGCCACTTCCGCCGTCGCCCTTTCCTCCTCCACTTCCGCCCTCCTTGCCTTCACATCCAACCACCAGGTAATTCTTTCTTGCTAAATCTCAAGATTTTATTTCCATTAACTGCCTGTAATTCATTTTCCACGCCATTTAACATCGAATTCGCACAGCAATGCAAGTTGTTAGGGATTGTTCCAGAGTGTGGGTAGCAGAAATAAATATTATGTTGAATACTGTGTTTTTAGCTTTGCTTGAGTTGATTGTTTTAATTGTTTCAAATAAGACTGCCAATTTGATCCCTTATAATTTTAAGCCTCAAATGTGTTTGTTATACTTTATAACCTATAATTGGTGATTTGTAGAGTTTCTGTAAATTTGTATTTTAATGTTGTGTCTTCTTCTGTTTATTATGTGTGAAGGAGAAGAGCATGAAACCGGGGGTGAGATCAGAGAAAGGGGAATTTGCTCCTAAGTTTGATGGTTTGAGGTTCATTGAGACCCTGGTTACAGCTCACAGGTGATGAATATCATGTTTTCTGTTAATTGTGTCCAACAAAAAATGATCACTTTGAGTGGGAGTCAGGAAAAAGTTTACAGCTTTATCATATATGGTTGCTGGGGATCCTGCTTTCTTGTTGTGTCTATGGTGATTGTATCTTTAGGGTTTACGATTATTTTGCTCATGGTTGGTAGTTTTCCAAGGTATCCCGTGAGATTTGACATGAATATCTAATCCTATTGCTATTGCTACTTGTGTTATGTACTGAAATTTTCTTTTGATTAATTGTGACAACATTACGATCTGGTTACTGTGGTCATGAAGCATTTTATTATCTGCAGTATTCTTGATTCTTGAGGAAAGTATTAGAACTTGACCTACTGATCACTGATGCTTTGTTATGATATAACATTACCCACTGGTATGGTATAGTATGGTATGCTCTCATGACTATATTTTATTGTTCTTCGTAACACTGCTGGAACTTGAATTATTTATCACAGATCTTGGTTGTCGGATACTTTATTTTGTTTTATCAATTACGGGTTTGTTTTATCAATTACGGGTTTCGTTTATGGTCTTCTCAAGCCTTTTCTCTTTTCTTCAAATGCACTTGGGCTCCTCATAAATCCAACAAAATGCATTGGCATTTGGGATTCTAGGGGACTTAGTAACCTAACAAATAATAATAATTTATTTTGGGATTTTTGTAATGATTAGATTTGCTAGTAGTTGAAGGGTTTTTTTCTTGTTTTGAAATCTCAATTTCAAGCAACAACCTTGTTAGATTATAGAACCCTACAGCCATCAGATAGGAACCACCAAACTCTTCCTTGTCCTTCTCTAATCTTATCTTAAAACAAAATTTGGCTTCTGTGTTGCGTGTAATTGATCACCACTCCCTGGATGAGTAGTGTTACTAGTGTAGTTTATGATTAGTTTTTAAATCCACCCATGGTTGGCTAGTTTAGCTTTCTTTTGGCTCACAAACAAGAATGGGGAAGCCACATTGCTATGAAATCTATGATTATCAACAAAACATAAAGTCGTGTTTAACAGAATTGTAAACTAATATATAGTATTATAAATTCTGTTGAAACCAACATTTTGTTTTTCACATTTGTCATTGATCTTATGAGAAGTGTATATAGATTTTCTTGAAGTGCAAAATACTCAATTGTATCTCCTCCACTTTGAGCAGTTTTACTAGATTTTAAAACCATTATATTTTCATCTCATATTAATTGTTCCTTCCAAGCAAAAGGAAACACTCTCTTGTAAGACGGGTTGTAAAGCGGGTGGACCCATTATTAAAATATGATTTTTGAATAGATAAAGTAAGATTATAAGATAGTTACAATATGATGAATGATATATTGTTATAGTATGATTCACTAAGTATGATATTGAATTTGTTAAAGTGTGATTTTAAAGTTGTTAAAGCATGATGGGTAAACAACCTTAAAATCATACATATTATACTTAGTAAATCATAATATAACCACCTTAAAATCATTTACTTTAATGAATAATTCATCATATTTTAATTATGTTAGAGTCATACTTTATCTATTTAAAAACCATACTTTAATTATATGTCAAATAATAAATTCATAGATCTATTGTCTCACGATAAGAGAGACTTGTCTACAAAAAATATACAATTGCGTTGTTATGGTTGAAAATTAAGTTTGATAATTCTCTTCATGATCCATATCTTCTTGAAGGCAATTATTTTTTTAAGAAAGACCAGTCTACAAAAAGTATACAATTGTGTTGTTATGGTTGGAAATTAAGTTTGATAATTCTCTTCATGATCCATATCTTCTTGAAGGCAATGTTTTGTGTGCGACCGTGACCAGATGGAACATTGTGTTAAGTATTATTTTTTTCCTAGTGTTTATTGTTTATTCTTATTAGTTAGTGTTAATTTTTAGGGTATAATTATAATTTCACTTTGTGGTTTATGTAATATTTTAACCTTGTTGGTTTATAGCCTAATTTACCTCTCAATTTATCAAATATTCATAGTTATTAAGGGCGCAAGGCGAACCGAGGCGCACCGAGGCATATCTGTGCCCGAGGCGCAAGGCGCACGCCTGAGGCGCGCCTCAAAATTAAATCTTTAATATAACACCATTATTTATTCTACACTAAATATAACGTATATACAACACATTTACCTAATAAAATAAGTCTAAAAGCATATAATATAACATTTTATAAGAGTATGACATATAAACTAAGCCATTTAAGCCAAAGTTAAACATGCACATATGAAAATTCCTAATATTTGAAAAAAAATAAGTCAATCAAAGCATCTAACACAATCCTAGCAACAAATATATTTTAATTATCATCTTCTTCATCATCAAACTCCTAGTCTTGATCATCAAATTGTTCTTCTTCCCCATTAAAATCTTCTTCTTCTTCAAACCCAACATATCTTCCTCTTGTTCTTCATCCTCTTCATCTAATAATCTTAGATTAGTTCCCTTTTCCTTCATTACTTCTTTGCCTTTCTTTTTGCAACTAGTGGTAGTTGCCCCCAATGATTTCCCTCTAGTTTGATATCTTGGCTCGTCAACATCACTAGCTTTAGCAACCATATCCCATGTCAAGTCATCACCCTCAAACACCAATTCATTATCTTCAATTTCTTCATCAAGACAAAGTAACTAACCTGTTGTGCTTGCTGCTCGGCTGCTCCAGTAGCTGTAGCTGTGGTGGAAGACTGACCGGCGGCGACGTGGCAGCGGCGGTCGGAAGCGCGGCGGACGGCGACCAGACGGCGGCAGTTGGAAGTTGGAGGCTGGAGTAGTTTGCGTCGTGGAGACTTGGAGTGAAATGAACGGGAACCCTAACTTCTTAAATCCTTCATTTAATATTTATGATATGTTTATTTATTTTATTTTATTTATTTGATAAGTTGCTAACATAACAAAAAGTACTATTTCATTTATAAAAGTGTTACTTCAACTATTAAAATGTAAAACAACACAAAAACATGACAATACTCAAGGCGCGCCCAAGGCGCACACGCTGAGGCGCACCAGGCGCGCGCCTTGATACTGCGTGCCTTGAAAAACCTATACCGAGGCGCGCCTTTAATAACTATGCAAATATTGTGGCTCATATGCTACTTTACCTCTAGGGTTTAACATCTTTATTCTTAGGGTTTAGTGTCAATTTTAATGGTATAATTGTAATTTTATTATTGCAGTTTATGTAATACAATAACACTCTTTTTGGTTCATGATTTATTTTACTCTACTTTGAATTTACCTATAAAAAAAATGTAGTGTTAATTCATAGGGTATAATTATCATTTTCAATGCATTGGTTTGTAAGTGTCGCATTGCCCACACATACTCCTTGAATGCATTTGCTGCTTAAATTTTTTACAACTCTTAACAGTGCTTTATGACAGAGCTTTTCTCCAACCTTAATATCCTGATGTTAGTCTTAAAACATATAGGATTATCACAGACAATTGAAACAATTAACAATAAATAATTAGCTGAACTTCTACGTGTAATTTTCATGATCTAGGTTAAGACAATTTGAAGATAACTATTTTGACCAAGTAAAATTGTTTTAGTATTTAAAGTTAAATGTGCAATATCCGTAGAAGGTATCAAACTCTTTAGTGAGTGAAATACAAATTTACAAAGATGGTTTTGAAAAAGAAGACCAAAATATTGGTAATTTAATTCAAGATGAGATGATATCATTGCACTCGGATGCATACATGCATTCATTCATGTGCGTGTGTATATATATATATATAAAATTGTAGTTTAATAATTGTAGTTTTTTTATATTTAATTTTTTATTAAAAAAAACTAAAAGAAAATTCGCAAATAGAGTGTATATGTTTTTATTTATTAATACTAGGTATCTTGCACCTCATTGCTGAGGTGCTAGCTCGGACTATTGCAATAAATATGAAGGGAAGGGTTCATTATGTGTACATTATATATTTGAGCTAAATGTACTTGACGCCAAACGTTCTAAGCAAAATATGCACATAGTGACTGTGTATATTACATATATTTACCATGAGATATTCTCAGGAGAACCGATGACCATTTGAACTAAAGCCGATATACGTTGCAAGTAAAATCTGCACATGGTGACCATGTGCATCAGGTATATTTACCATTAGAATGACCATGTGCATCACGTATATTTACCATTAGATATTCTAAGGAGGACTGATGTTGCATATGGTGCGCCCAAAAGGTGATTTGAAAAATGTGAGAATTCTTGTTCATTCTTGTTTGAAAAGGGGGTGAATAGTGTTTGATCTTCAGTCATTCTTGTTTCATGTGCTTTAGGTTGCCATGGCTCTTGTGTGAATCTAGATTCGCAATTCTTTTATCTGAATTTTCATGAGTTGATCATATTTTGCTTTGTTTCAGCTAAAGTTAAAAAGGCAATAACACCAACAACTAGTAGGCAATTTGTGACGATGGAAAGTGATCTTAAGATATACTCTCTCCGTCCCCCAAAGTATTTCACACTTTTTTTTCATCCGTCCCTTAAAGTATTTCACACTTTACTTTTACTAAATTTGGTAAAAATACATTACAATAATTCACACTTTTTACACACATCCCAATATAATACTTACTTTTTTACATCTCACAATAACTTTACACACCTTTTTCATTAAATCAACTAATATATATATTCTCTTTCTTACTTTATACATAAAAATACAAAATTTTCTTAAACTCCGCTCACACCAATACGTGAAATACTTATTGGTACGGATGGAGTATAGAAGTTATCTTTGAGTTAACCCAATATTCCAAATTGTGACAATCAAAATCATATATTCAACTTCTAATAAACAGTACTACTTACCATCACGTAACTCAGCTTGATGTTCCATGGCTTGCAACCAAAGCTTAAGCTCTGTATTCTCATTACTCAGCCCTGTTGTTTCTCTCTGAAAGAGAAAACATTAATGTGCAAAACATATTCAAGAGTTAAAATTTGAATATCAAATGGTACTTATGCATAAACAAGAAAGAAGCTATCATTTTGGTTCCTTGTCTAAAGGGGCAAAATTTTTTATTCTTATAGTCAGTAAAGTTGCTGCAATATCAAATGGTTGTTGAAAAACTTATTTATAAGTGCCCATGCACTGTATTTGAATATTTCTAACCATATGGTACTTATGCATAAGGACTGTTGAAACATAAAACAGAAATAGTGAGTACTTCCAGCATTATACACCTGTAACAATGTCAGTTGTGCAGAGAGAGTTGTTGCTTCAGTTTGGAGGGTCTAAACTTTTCTTTCCAGTTCAGATAAGTACAGATCCTTCCGCTCTTTTGGTCGAGCAGCAAACTGATGATTTGCCAAAATCCTGTATGATATTTTGAGTGTTAGTCCATTGAATGACCGAAGGAAACACAAAATAGAGGGTTGAGAAAGAGGTATATACAACTAAAGTTTATACAAAAAATTGAATAGGAAAATATCATCACATCTTTTAAAAAAGTTCAAGCCCAGATACATGCAAATGAAGTTAAAACTTTCTCGTGGTTGAATATAATACATCATTGTTAATTCATATGAGAATGTCCTTGTATAAAATAGCATATTATTCTTACCATTTTAGAAAATATACTCTGTTAAGTAGAAGTTATGTTGCTTAAGCAATACGGGCTCCTCGTATAATTATACATTAGCAGCTCCTATATTTAGCTTTCCAGCTATCCAGGCATTGAAAGTGTAGTTGAGATTCCCATGGGAAAAGACAGACACTGATCTAAAATGACATAAATTTTACACGCTTCCTTCTAGAATAAAATTTGGGTTGCTTATCTACTTGGTCTTATTCAAGAAATTTGCAACAGGATCATCTTATTTGAAGTAAACTACCACATCAAAGCAGAAATGACAATCACGTGATTAGCAATCCAAATATTAAACGGTTTTTCCAAATGGTACACCAGGTAATAGTCAATTTTATCACCAACTTATATCAGTTTCATTGAATAAATTTACTTGAAAGAAGCAATGTATTACAGAACAGAAGAGAAGGAAATTGTAGGCTTACAGTGTGGCAATAGCAGTACTGATATGAGTCTTGTCTTCTGGGAGCAATCTAGCAAAACCAAATTCAGCAATTCTTGGTGTAAAATCCTCATCTAAAAACAAATTGCTCAATTTATGTCCCTGTTTATTATCCTTAGGTTTGATTTTTCATGAAGAAAACCCAAACCTTCAGCAGTATCCAATATGATATGCTAACATTATTCCCATCTCAGCGGCGCTACATCCTTCCTTCCCAACTGATCATGAGAAATGATGATAACAAATGTAAAATAAGGGAATGACAATCAAAGGCAATTCAAGATGGAAAATTGATTACCTAGAAAGTCATGAAGGATGTGATTTGGCAAGAATTCGTAAACAGGGAGACTCTCGGGCCCTGTAATGCTGCAACCCAAAAAGCTTCACTAAGTTTACATGTTGGATATCTTTATGCAAATTAACCTTGTTGAAGAAATGATCTGCCCATTGTGTCGTGTTAAAGAAAAGCTGCTTAACTGCAACATTCTCCCCACCTTGAAATACTCCCTTCTCCAAAAAGAGTCAATATAAAATAGCATTAACAATTCCAAAGGGAATTTTTCTTTCTAGATGAATAAACTATAGAAATTAGGTTACCTTGTAAACAGAACATGATTCTCATTGACCTAGCTTATTGGAATTGTCAAAGTAATTTGTGGCTTTCTCTAGAGTTTCATATGAAAAGTTTATTTTTGACTTTGTAATTTTGGGCAATAGAGCACCAAGTTTCATCCTATATGTCATTAGATTGATTTGACTTAGATATTCAAGAAAGTTCAATCCATGAAATAAGAAGTAAAATGAGCGATTAAACATGTACCTCTTTTCCATTGTATAATCCTTGCAAATAATGAAATTGAAGCAAGAAATACCAAATAAGCAATAACAGCAAATGTTGAGGCAATAATAGTGGCACAGCGATGAAAATCCCTTAATATGTCATAAGATATATAATTTAGTTAATGAGATGGTATATGCATATATTGGACAAAACAATAAACATATAATGATCATTCTTTGATGAGAACTGCAGAAAACAATAATTGCAGAATAACTAATAACTCTCTAACCTATCATGTTATGAGGCCTTATATCCATAGCCAGGATTGATTAGCTATAATGTCCCCTTTAAACTCTTCAATCTCAGTCTTAAATTGTTCTAATTTTATAATATAAGGAACAAACAAAGGTTTAGCACTCATGTGGCAACCTAGTAGTTATATATCTGACTATACCTCAATACTTTCAAATGAAACAATAAGATAAATATGTGGATGAGAGAAGTTATCAAGTACTTAGTTCCTTTTTACTTCATAGAAAGGTTAAATCTTGATGATAATATTCATATAAGTTGACTTGTGTGAATAAGTAAGAATTTTCATATAACTGTGTGAATAAGTAAGAAATTTCATATAACTCCAAACGCATTTCATATCGACAGCACACATGTAGATTAGAAAGGGGTTCGCAGAATCGATAGATTCTCAAAAGTGGATATAGAGAAAATTATTTTACCTATTCTCATAGCCTATTATGCAAGTTCATGGATTTCTTCCATAGATTAAAGTAGATGAATGCGACAGGTCAAAAGACGTGGCAATTATTGATCAGTGCTGCCAACGACTAGCTGATGAATCATGATATGGTTGTGATATACGTCACACTCAATAGCATAGTAGTACTCATTCAGTTCACGCCTTCAAGCCAATAGAGAATTAGACTTACATAATGAGAGGGAAAATACTTGATAGAGATAAGGATAAACAGATTCAACTAACCATGCCATTAGAGAGGTAAATGGCTCCAAGCTGAGGGTGGATTGAATCGGACTTCCTCTGGCAACTCCAATTGCAAATCATGAAGACTATAAAATTAAAAAATATTGAGGTTCCGATAAGCACAGGGAGACTACGGCAGAATAAGAGGGAATGCCCTGAAAACAAATACTTCTCGTAATAATAAAAATTTCTCCATCCTTATCCCCCCAACTTATATAACTTTCTTCCAAAATAAGATAAAACTGAAGCATTCTTGTTTTGACCAAATTGTCATCAATCAGTGATCCCACTTTCTAGGGATGTTTACATGCCCTGCATGTCGAACATGGTCAATTCATTCTTCTAATATAATTAACATGAGCCTTATCAGAAGTTTTTTTTTAATTATTTATAACTTGAGTCAAGATATTTTCTGCATATTTTTCCTTTTTTATTGGTGAATTGTATCACACATATGTACAAATCCAATATTAGAGGAAAAAACCTTAAGAATCCACTGTCATCCCATGACAAGCATCTATTTCATATACATGCAGATGAATCAGTTAATAGAAGAAACACTTCTTTAGAATTTAAAGAAAAGTGGATCAGTAACTGATGTAATAAGATGTTACATTAAAGTTTAACAAAGCAAAAAAAAAAAAAAACCCTGATAATATGACTTATAATCAGCATAACATCAGCATACATGAAGGCATTACCAAGAAGATTACACAATTACAAAGCAGAAATTGAAATCAATATACATTAGGAAGAAGAAAGAAATGCATCACTCAACTCCACATTGAGAAATCCATACCTCGTTGCAATGAATTTCTACCCAATTGAAGAATATCCATGGAAATAGATGACAGAGTAAAATCTTTCAATTTGGGGGAAATTTCAGTCAAGTTAGGGTTGGGAAACACAAGTACAGGCTGACTGGCGAGAGATGATTCTGGCAGAGCAGCCGACCAAAAGGGAATCCAAATTTGTTGTCTATGATTTAGAGAAACTGCGATGGACGAAAAACTGGAGCGCACATAAACGATAGGGAACGCGGCGAAGTATGGTTGAAGGGAGAAGGCATGGACAAATCCCAGAAAGAGAATGTGACGACCCATAGAAACTGAAATAACGTGACGCAGAGAGAGAATCGGTGGGAGATATACCTGTGATTGAAGAACTGCTCTGCCAACCTTGAAACCCGGTAACGGCTACGGCGAACTCGTAATTAGTGAGTTGGTGGCGCAACGCGGTCGAACAGAGAAGAGAAAAGGTGAGAGCGTTGCACTACGCAGCTGATTAAGAACGGTGGAGGTAATATCTATTTTAGACGTGGCAATGCGGGTGACCGGCAACCGACTATAAACTGGCCACCATAACATGTTTGGTTCTTTATAAATAGTTAAGGATATATGCTTTTGAAAATGAATGAACGAAATAGTTTGTAACTTAAGATAGCTTTGCAAATTTCAGTGACGAGATTATACTCTATTAGTTACATAATTTTAGATAAACACTTAGAGTGGAATTGCCTCATACCTCATGAGCATGTCCCAAGATGAATAAAAAATAATATTATTTACTAAAAAATTGTTCTTGAATGATGAAAGAAATATTTAATAAATAATTTGTAATATAAATAAAAATGAATAGATGTTTTTGATGAAAAATAATAATTAATTAAAGGAAAAGAAGTAATGTTATTTAAATGAAAGGTTATTACTAATGTAAGAATTATTTTATAAAGGATTATATGAAAATTTTATTTTATAAATAATTTGTAGTATAAACTAAAAATGGATAGATATTTTTAATGAAAAATACTCTCCATGTCTCGTAGATGGTTTCACACTCTTCTCATTTGTCCGTTTCACAAACCTTTTATCTAAAAAAGGAGAGAAATTATTTAATAACCTCAAAAGTTATTTTAATTTCAAATTCATTACTCATTTTTCAGACTTATAATATTATTTTATATTTTATTTATTATCTTAAAATACTAAATGCCCCAAAAGTCAATAAAACTTGTAAAAAAAATAAAAAAATTTCTTAAATAACATGGAACAGTAAAAGTAAAGTTTGTTACTAGATGGAACAATGTTGCTCATAATTTTAAATGTACCAATACGCAAAACTAACAAAAACTCTATTGGTAAAAAATAATGGTAACTATTTCTAAACTTTATTTCTTTTTTAATCAAATAGTACACATAAGGATCAAAATATTTTCAAGGGAAAAAGTTGAAAAAATTGACACAGGAACCGATATGGTAACTAACACGGGAGTCGATACGATAACTGACAAGGGAACTGATACGGTAATCGACACAAGAACCGACAGTCTTTTACAACATAATTTCTACATTTTGTTTTCTATTTAATTTTCTTCATTTCCTTACCGATATTAGACATCGGGACCGACACACACTCCTACACTCTCATCCACATGACAAATTGAATATTATAAGTTGAATAGTGAAGGTACTAAAATCCAAAAAATAACATTTAATTAAAATTGATATAAAAATTGTTGTCTATAAAAATATTGAAATATAAAATTTGGGTGTATTTTCAATTCTCCATTTTAAATTATTTAATGGTAGTTAGTGGCATCTATTCGATTTGATCAGTTGTAACGTTTAGTTATGTAGGTCATTGGTTAATATTCTCACCCTTAATTAAAGAATATTATCATTTATGTGTATTAGATAGTTATATTTGAAAGATGAAGAGAAAATGAATACTTTTGAATTGACTGTCCAAAATGGTAAATTAATTGGAGGGAATATATAGCATGTCAGATATAGTACTACCCCGTACGTTTTAAAAAAAAAGAGAAAATGAATACTTTTGGATTGATCGTCCAAAATAATAAAATGGATACCTTCGTATATTAATTGGAGGGAATGTATAGCATGTCAAATATAGTACTACCTCCATACTCTTTGTAACAACAAATTTTGTATTTATAAAATAATAAACACAAAAGAAATTACAATGAAAATCCAAGATGGATTGAAGTTGAGAATTTAAGTGAACAACTTCTATTTATCCTCTGATTCCTCTCTTGAATTGATTTCTTGACTTCCTCAACTTTCGGAGCCGGATCTTCAGATGAAGCTTGTCTGAGCTCGGGGTTGACTTGAAACTTTAAAATGTTTATCCGGAGTCGTTGAGCCTTTGTTCGGATCAAACGTTGACTTGAAGATTTGTTGTGAAGTGCGACACTCAATTTGGTAGGGCGTTGACTTCACGGAGACAGATGGATGAATTTGATATGAAGAACACCGGATCAAAGAGGCTTAGCACCTTGGTCTTTGATCGGAGGCTGTTCTTGACTTGAAGATGACTTGAACTTGATTTGAAGATCTTGAGTGTTCTTCGACTTGATCTTGATCTTGAACTTGAACTTGGTCTTGATCTTGACTTGAACTTCCCTTGACCGGATCTTGATCGAACTTGATTTTCACTTGAATCTTCAGAGTTCTTCAGGTCTTCAGGATTTTCAGAGTTCTTCAGGTCTTCAGGATTTTCAGAGTGAATGGAATGAGGACTGAAGATCCTTATTTATAGGTAGAGAAAATAACCACTTGAGAGATATTTTCTCCTTTAAAAGATATGTTGGACTTTTCTCCTTTAATTAAGCTTGCTGGACTGGATATAGGCCTATTTAATTTAAATAAGCCTGCTGATTTTGACTTGGGCCTATTTAATTTAATTAGGCCTGCTGGACTTGATTTGTTGGGCTCATTGACTCGAGTTATGCCCATTTGACTTGACTTGAGCCCGTTTGACTTGAATTTGGGCTCAAATAATTATATTAATTATTAATTATTTATCCATTTATTCAAGGAATTAATTTATTTAACTTCCTTAATAAATAAATATTTAATTAACACTTAATATATTTTCCTTGGTATTTTATTTATTTAGGCAACAAAATTTAATTGCCTACAAATGCCCCCTTGCATTTTGTTTACTGAAATTTGCTATTGAAGTGGATAAAATGCAACATATTTAATATCCTGCCCATCCTTTTTCTTGGCCCATATAATTATTCTGGCCCATATAACTACAGGCTTAAGCTTAAAAGATTTTTCTATTCTTGGCCACGACTTCAATCAATCCACTATTATACTAAAAATAATTTCGAAGGAATAGCCCCAAATTTCACGAAAATATTCGTATATCCATATCTCAAGAAGATAATTTCCAACTCTGCAAATTTAATATCAAATCTTTACAGTGGAACTTCAAATTTCATGCTTGAAGAACAAGACTCCAGATATTTCCATATATTACGTAATGTACTAAAATCCTTTGCAAATTAATTCAAGATTTCAATTTACGGATAAATACCAAAGTGAATCCCACATATATCTCCAACTACTTATCCAAGCTTTTCCCATCCCACTATATATAAGAAAGACTCGTTCCTCCAATCTCCTCATCACAATCGAGCAAGAGGCTTCCATACTGTAAGTCGCCATGACATAACACAGATATAATTCTACTCTTCCACTTTCTTTTTTCATGCAGGGTACAGGGTCTGATCAACCTTCGATACTCAATAAAGAAACTAAATTACAGCAGCGTACTATCGCTTCTTTCTTTTCTTCCTTATCTTTTCTCCTCTTTTTTTTTCCTTACACTTTTTTCTGGCATGTGTTCTCTTTTCTTGTTTCGTTGCTTGCGCATATATCTGTTTCTTTGCTTCTTGCTGCTTTGCTATCTACATGGGCTCCCTTCAAGATTCCGTTGAACGAAGTTGGTTGCCCCCTCCTTGAATCTCCAACAGTAGTGTTTCAATTGATGATGGATGCGGCTGTAGTTACAGACTCGTACCCGTAGAAGAAGACGGTGCTTCAGACCCCAAGATTGAAGTTGGACCAACATCATCGAGGTGGAGAGCAGTCGATGGCGGACCACCAATGGTGGTTGCTTGTCGGGCTCACACCGTGAGGTGGAGAGCGGTCAACGGCGGACCACCCATGGTGGTTGCTTGTTGGGCTCACACCTCCGATGACGTTTGTGGCGAATATATGAAAAGAGACCCGATCATGCGACTCAGTATTGTGACGAGCAATGGTGGTAAGCAGCGAATGGGGAGCGGGAGATCCGGTGGCAGCCACCTGCAGCGATTGGTGGCAAGAGGGCTTGAATAGTGGTGGTCGGAACCAAAGATCGCAGCGGCAGGCTTAACTTCTCCGATTAACAGCTGGGAGACCTCAGTGGATCAGCAGTGGCGAGCGGCTGTGGAGGCATCAATGGCGGTCCAACAGAGGCGGGAACCCGATCTGATGGGACTTTTGGTGGCTGAGCGAGCAGTCGACGACCGGCAAGAAGGGAACGGACGCAGGAAGCGGGCGAATCAAGCGATGGTCGACGATCCAGCAGCCGTCGGCGGTCCTGTCGCACGATACTGGACGGTGAGAAGGGGGCAGCGTGCGGATATCGTGGATTCGGCTGAGTAACGATTTGCAGCAGCGGATGGGGTGGTGTCGCGCACGGTGATGGAGGCTTATGAGCAGCAGATTGAATTTTGAGAAGAAAGCTGCTACTCTTGACATTTTCTGTAGAGATAATATCAATCTCTTACCACCAAGCCCTCAATTTTGACTTTCAAGTCAATTTTGACTCTCACATGGCCCAAGCCCAATTTTGCTTTGATTCGGGCTTCATACTTGGGCTTCTTTAATTCTATGTTGATTTGGGCTTCAATATTGATTCAACCTTTCCTTATTCTTCTGCAGCAGCTTGAGTCTTGTTGTAATTGGCCCATCAGTTGATTTGTGTCCATAAACATGGCCTCCAATCGTGTGGCCAAGTTTAAATTAACTAAGCATATGTGTTAATTAATTTTATTGACTTGGCTCCAATGTTTAAGGCTACAATGTTTTACAATTTAAATAATTAATTAATTAATTACCCCCATGAATTTATTTTGGGTCTTTTAATTAATCGTTTATTTGTTTTGCAGCCTATCCACTTCTCAGCATGGTTTTCTTCAAAACTGTAACGGGAAAGTCTGGCGCAAGCTACTTAGTTATTCTTGAAGATGCTCATCAACCTTTGCCACAAGGAACTCGTCTTTTACCCGGGCAATCTTTGCTAGGGAACTATGCTTATGTCCCTCCAAGAAGCAAGAATGAATTTTTCTTGGCATGTTGGTCTCATGAATCTTCTTCAAGTAAAAATAACATAAGTTGGACCTTGAAGGGAGCTGACATTGAGCCAGAAACCAATTCAGCACCTTTACCCTCTTTGGGACGCCGCATTGCAAAAGGAAAAGTATCCTGGGGGAAACCCATCAAGTTTCTTGGAGACTTCCACTACATCAAGGGTTACTGGGAATGGACTGAAGATATTTTAAGCCGATGCAGATCCATTCTTCGAAATACAAAGCTTTATGATGCTGCCTTTGCATCCCTCTTTACCTATGATTGCAGCTGTGAAATCATGAAGGCCTTCTGTGAAGCTTGGTGTTCTTCCACCAACACTTTACTTACCAAATTCGGAGAGATGTCACTTTCTTTATGGGACTTATACAACTTGATGGGACTACCCATAGCGGGTTATGTGTATGATGAAATTGTGCCCTGTGCAGAAGAATTGCTTTCCACGAAGGATGGTTTACGTATCCCGCGCAGCTGTAGATCTTTACTTGGCGCCTATCACGTACTTTGCAAGGGTGCTAACAGAAGAAATATAACCATTGACCAGTGGGTAGATTTTTGGTCTAAGAAGGCTATAACATACCTTGAACCTCCTACACGTGTTGAAAGAAAGACGACTTCTCGGCCTAAAAAAACTTATAACCCGACTGGCGTTATTTCGAGTCAACAGCCATGGACATCTGCTGAGATAGATCAATTTAAAAAGTTGGGCATTTCTCAAACTGATCATGAAGAGACCTATCTAGCTGCTTACTTAGCTTGCTGGCTTTGTGCTTTTGCACTTCCGAGTGACGAAGCAGGCTTGATACGACCAAGTACATTTAAAGTGGCAAGCTTAATGGCTGTAGGAAAAAAAGTGAGTCTTGCTATTCCAGTTTTGGCAAACATTTACCGTGGCCTGAATGCGATTTCAAACTCATCGAGTTTATCTGAAATTAAATCAACCTTTCCGGTTCATTTCGTTCATGCTTGGTTGGCTCACTACTTCAAAACTCATTTTCCGATTGGAAGTAAGCTAGCATATCCTCGAATGGTGACATACTCTGGAGAGCAGGGAGCAAGATACTTCGATGCTGAAGATGCTCGCAAGCGAATCCACACAGCTGATAATGCCTTATGGACTTGCAATATTTTTTCAAAAGACAAAGCGATCCACTACACGGATGATGGAAATAAGAAATGGGATAATTGGGCTCATCTGGTGGCTATCCGCACTAGCTATCTCACTTTGCGGCAGGGTAGTCATTTTGTGACGGAGCCTACTCCCCTCATAGGTTTGCTCGTCAATTTGGCTTCTTACAAGACGTTCCTAAGATGCTTAGAACCAACCTTCGGAAAGCATCTTTAGAAGAAGGATTCAACCATTGGAGACATTGCACTTCGTATAACTCTACCTCCGAAGCTTACTTTCCATGTGCAACCCCAGCTCCTAAAAACTACTCTACTACTGAATATAAGGAGTGGTGGAAGCAAGTCCACGAGACTTACTTATCTGATCATATCAAGGCTTTGACTACCTTAGTTTCAGAACCTCTGGAGGAAGAAGTGGACATCATTAATGACCTTGATGATGACAATCAAGAAGTTCAGGATATTTTTCCGGTGTATGATGAAGTTTTACAACCTACGGTACATAAAAGGAAGAAAAGTTCCCCTCATTCTACAGAAAGTCGTAGCGCCTCTACTGAACGCCACTGGAAGAGAAAGAAATCTGTTGTTCATACTGAAAAATAAGATAATAAGGTTTCTTCCATTCTCTCTCCTCTTTTCCCTTTTTCCTTTATTTCATTTCCTTATAAAGCTTTCTTTTATTATTGAAGGTTTCGCTGAAAATTTCTGGCTCTAAGGCTGCTAAAGGAAATGAATTAATTACTGCTGTTACTTCAAAAGCTTTGGCAGATGAGGTTTCCCCCTTTCCCTTATCTTATTTTTCATTGTATATCCTCATTTTTATATTAGCATATTTATCCTCTTATCAGATCTTAGGCATCTCTTCAAATTCTAGTAGCGGTGACGATTCTGATAGGAGTGATGATTCTACTGAAAGTGATGCATCGACCACAGGGGCGAATTCTTCAAAGGCATGTCCCATGATCTCAGAATTTATATCTAAGAAGATTACTCGTGATCTCAAAGGGAAATTTGCTCGGAGTGCATGGAGTAAAATAAGAAGAAAACTCAAACGGACCCCTCTTGAGTTTTTATCAACTCTGAGACAAGAAATATTTTCCTTGATAAAGGAAGTGAAGGCTCTTAGAATCGACTGTTCTCCTTTAGAGGTAGCCCTGAAACCTCTATTTGATAAGGCCGATACTTATACTGCAGCAAAATTGAAGTCTGATGAAGCGGCATCCACAGGAAATCATGCAAAATGCTTGACCAACGTCAAGGGTCGCCTTCAGAATTGCAGAGACACTCACATGACAGAGACAAAAAAACTAAAGACTACTTGGGAAGAGTTGGAGTCGATAGGCAAAGAGATGACTAATCTGCAGAAGGGAGAGAAAACTTTGTCTGAAGCAGCTGATCGTCTCCAACAAACTCTCTGTCGTGCTAAGAAGGAAGTTGAGCTCATAGAAGAGGAGATCCTTATGCTTGACAATGCAACCGTCTTGAAAGAATCATCATCTGAAGATGAGAAAGCAGCTCTAAAGTCTGTTTTACAAAGCATACTCTCTGATAACTTTCTTGTTTAGCATAGGATTGATTTTCTTTTAATTTGCTCCCTTAGTCATTTATTTGCTTTCCCCTTTTATGTTTTTGAACATCTAATGATATTATCAATAAAGTCCATTCTCTTCCTTACTTCTCCTTTATGTTACATCATTAATTTGTTTTCTTGTCTTTCATATTTATTTGCTGCCTTCATGCTCCAATTTATTGTTTGCCCCACAAACTTGATGTGAATAGACCAAAGACATGACTGAACTTAGCAAAGTGCTAAGCTGCCTACGTACCTCTTCGCAGAGGATCAAGTCATTACGTAGTTCAAAGGGACATAATTTGATTTGGATGGGGGGGTGCCGTGCACAGTTTATACTCATGCGGGCCAGGAGTGACTATTCTTTAACCACTTTAGACAAAGTAGGATATTTAATGCTTTAACCACTTAAAATATCTGAGTGGGGTGAATTAATAGTTTAACCACACATAATTACCTTTGGTGGATGTCGTGCACAATTTATACTCATGCGGACCAGGAGTTTGTCGTACACAGTTTATACTCATGCGGACCAGGAGTTTGTCATATACAGTTTATACTCATGCGGACCAGGAGTAACATGGAGTTTAGGCTCGTGCGTCAAGGAGCGTTCCTTGGATTTGACTGGACTACGCATAGTAGCGTTTCAGGAATTTGCCATTTATGGGGCCGATTCCTACACCAACTTCAGATATCAACTTGTATGCACCGTGATCACTATTTTCTTTTACCCTCAAGTATAAGGGATCGATTGTAGTGCGCGTGACCAAGTGAAATATCGTTCCCACAAGATAGTTATAAATTTAACAAGTAATTCTATATGATAATTCTAATGTAAGACAAATCTGGGGGTTTTTGGAAAAGATAATTAATTAACTAATGAAAAGTAAAGTAAATAATTGAACTAATGCAAATAAAATAAATCACGTAGAGAAAATGATTTGGAATTCAAGAATGGAGAATTGGTAATGCTCGGGCAAACAGTTTAACTATGTGACTAATTTACCTAGACCCAAATTAATTACATGCAGACGTTTATAAGAGGATCACTAAGCCTAGTTAAATCACCTTGATCGGGTAGGATCTAACACTTATAATGAGCTGAAAATCCTAGGATCAATAAGAAATTAACCCCCTCTCCCTCTATAGGTACTTCATGCTAAATTCCAATTAAGGATAGAGCACTAGACTTTCCTTTCTAGGTACGCGATTGTTAACCCTTTTTGTCTCCTTATTAATTACCTAATAATGATGTTTTACCACATAATTAATATTTCAAATTGATTGTCTAACACTCTTAGGTATTATAGGCCAATCCTCTAAGACTGTCACAGGAAACAACAATTATTATGAAGAAATTAAGAATCCTATTAACTATCAATCAGTGATACCGTCAATAACAATTAAAGGAATCAAAACCCAAAAACACAATAATATGAAGTCTCAAAATATCACATTCAATAAGAAAATAAACAATCTGCAAAATAATCAATCCAAATCTAGGGCAAAATCAAATCACATAGTCAAAACTGTATTAAGCCCTAACATTACCAACAAAGAAGCTTAGCCCATGGATTTATGGGGGCAATTCACAAATATGTAATAAACCCTAATCATTGTGCTAAAATAACAAAAATAAATAATTAAAAATAAAGAACCCTTTTGGAGGACTCCGTCTCTTTAATCTTTATCTCCGTCGAAATCTCCGTTTCCAATGGGTGGATGGATGGTGGAAGATGGAATTTTGGCAATAGGATGGGGGCGTGCTGTGTGGCGTCGCAATCTCTGTTCTCGGCCGAGGGAAGTTCTCCTTTTCCAAGATGGAATTCACGTGTTAATATACGTACAGCAAGGGAGGCAGTGGAGTTAGCTTTTTTTGTGGGCTTTTGGAATAATTGATTTTAAAGTCAATTACATGGCCCAATGGCAATCTGACTTCAATTAATTTCCAATAATGGATAATGGATGCTGCAGGACATGGGTTGGACTCTCCATAATAGTAATTTCCATGGCTTTTCATGCTTGGCCCACCACTTCATATTCCCCATCATGTACGTGGCAAATCTATTGTGAGCTTATGGTAAGTTAGGCCCACTTGAATCATGAAATGGCCCAAATTTTCGTGAGTTTCGCTCATCTTATCTGCAATCGCGCTACTTCACCATTTAATTCATAACTTCTTCATCCGATCATTGATTGAGGTGATTTTTGCGCTCACGCGTTCCTCTCTTCCGTGGCTTTCCAACCATGTATCACATTTGGACCTCCACACGAATCCAGAAAAATTATAGAAGATGGTCCTCTGTTTTTACACAAATTCACCTTTCACCCCAACTTTGCACTGTTATCCATTTTCCTATCAAAACACACCAAAATATCTCTCAAGCACCTTTTAGTCAATAATAATTAGAAGTAATAATATTTGTGCAAATAATAACAATTAAACATTCAAAGAGGTATCAAATTGGACCCGAAAATATATGAATTTCCACTCTCATCAAACCCCCCAAACTTAAGGTGTTGTTCGTCCTCGAACAACGAAACGACAAATCAAGAGAATAATGAGATGGAAAGTCATGTTCAAATGTAAGGATCGAACATCATTTAAGCCTTCAATTGTGTAATTAATCTTAACTTGGTTCACATAACTTCAAATTTAAAAGTATCAATTCATTCAAAACATGCAAGTTGAGACTATTACTTCACCAATTCAAGTGCTCAATCCACCTATGCTCACAGGACATATATAGTGTAACTCTCACGCTCATGGTGTATAAAGTGTACACCTATTGGGTTGTATATATAAGTGCTCTCAAATTCAATTCAAGTGCATGCGTAACCATAAGCTTGCCTATTGTCTCAACTCTCCTTTTACTTGTAGCTAGCAAATCATGAATCAAAAAGGTCTTTTAATTTGGTTGTAACGTAGGGTCTTTGGACAAGGTAGGAAATTTATGGATAAGTGACTCAAACTAGGATCAATCAAGTGGCCATCTATCACGATCTTTCATTCTTCCTCATCACTTTCTTTTCAAGCACAACCCCTCCTCAACTCCAAATTATTCAATTCTTTCTTCAACCACAATAATGAGAGATTAATTTTCCTATTTTCTTTCAGCATCAAGGGTATGTGCACTACCCCACAAATATATTTTTTTCTCTCACTTTATTTTTTCTTGAGGTACCAGTTTCGGGCACTACCTCTTTTCTTTCTTTTTCTCCCTTTTATTTTTCTTTTCAACTGAATAGGATTTTTATATCCTTTTTCTTCTCCTTTCTTCATCATCATTTTTAACTCCAACAAATTCACACTCTTCTTCTCACCTCTTCAACAATTACTCAATTGATCCAAGTAACACAAGGAAAAATCAAATACTGATTAAGCTCAAAGGGTTATTCAAAGAATGGATTTTTCAAGGCTCAACGGGTTGACTAAGGATTTAATGAATTCAGGTAAAGTATAGTGAAAAAGATGGGCTAAAAATCAAAGATGGCCTAATATCATTTTCATAATCCACTATACTATTCTCGAATATTCAAGGAGACTCAAGGCAAGTTCTAGAATACACGCACAAGAACGATACGCTCAAAAAATAAAAATATCATGGGTCAATGTATCATGATTTAAAGGCTCAAATCTCACTTGGCTTTTTCATAGAATGAACGAGCACTCTTCAAGGCTACGCATACATCATAACAAGCACATCAAGAACTTCAAGTACTTCAGAATTAAAGAATGTTTCCCTTATTAATCATAATCAACATCTTAGCATAGGCATGAAAAATAACAACTCAAAGATCCCCATGAAAATCAGGTCATAGAAATTAAAGCTCATGCTCCTCACTCATAAGAATTCAAAACTCACATAACTTTTAGAATAAGGAACGAAGTAACCTGATTTCAATCTTCTTCAAATTTTGCAAGTTCACTTCCTCACCTTTAATACCTTCTCAATCATAAAAGCTCAACACAAACCATCATCATAGAAGAGATAAAAAAATATCGAAGAGACGAAAATCAACGACAGAAAATCACGGGACACCCAAAAATAAATATAATAAAAAACACAGAATACCTGGATAGTTGCAAAAAAAATTCAAAAGATCGAATAACATTCGAAAATTCTAAAAAAATCAACTTCCAAGCACACAGACACTAAACAATGCAGAGTAAACATACCTGGGTGCGGATGGAACAAGGGAAAGAACATCACACCCCCCCAAACTTAGATGAAAACGTCAGTTGAATCTAAGTTTAAAAGGATGTTATTACCTTAAGTGTAAGTACGCCCCTTGAGTATAATTCACCTAGCACAAGACAAATAAACAAACAAAATAATAAAACGGTGGGTTGCCTCCCACCAAGCGCTCTTGTTTAACGTCGAGGAGCTCGACGGAATGCAGTGTAAATCAAGTCAAGAGATCAACAAACAGAACCTCTACTTCACCATGATGATGATAATGCTTTAAGCGATGCCCATTAACCGTGAAGAAAGCTCCATCGTTCTTCTTGAGTTCAACCATTCCACTTTCATAAACTCGACTAACCTCATATGGACCCATCCACTTTGATTTAAGCTTACCTGCAAAAAGCCTCAAACGAGAATTAAATAAGAGTACAAAATCTACCACTTGAAAATTCTTACTTCGAAGTTTTGCATCATGCCATCTCTTGGTCCTTTCTTTATAGATGCAGGAATTTTCATACGCCTTCTCTCTAAACTCCTCAAGTTCACTTAATTTTAGAAGGCGACTACTACCCGCTGCTTCAAGATCCAAGTTGATCTTCTTCACCGCCCAAAAGGATTTGTGCTGAATTTCCACAGGAAGGTGGCAAGATTTTCCATACACCAATTGGAACGGTGACATGCCTAGAACGGTCTTATACGCAGTTCTGAATGCCCACAATGCATCATCAAGCTTACTAGCCCAATCCTTGCGGCTAGTACTCACAGTCTTCTCCAGAATCTGCTTGATTTGACGATTGGAAACTTCAGCTTGTCCATTCGTCTGCGGATGATAGGGTGTGGATACTCTATGTTTCACTCCATAAGACGTGAGAAGATTCTCCATTAGCTTATTGAGAAAATGAGTCCCCCCATCACTAATGAGAACTCTTGGCACTCCAAAACGTGAAAATATGTGCTTCCTCAAGAACGCAATGACCGTTCTTGCATCACTCAACTTGGTTGGAATTGCTTCCACCCACTTTGAGACATAATCAACAGCAAGCAAGATGTATAAAAATCCATTCAATGAAGGAAATGGACCCATAAAATCTATGCCCCACACATCAAAGAGCTCCACCTCATACACATTCTTCAAGGGCATTTCATCTCTTTTTGATATGCCCCCCATCTGCTGGCATCTATCGCAACTCTCTACATAAAATCTACAGCACTTAAATAAAGAAGGCCAAGTAAAACCTGATTGAAGAACTCGTGCTGCAGTCTTTTCCGCTGCAAAGTGACCCCCATTTGGTCCATCATGGCACATACTCAAGACGCTCTCCCATTCTTCCTCAGGAATACACCGGCGTATGATGTTATCCGGACACAGCTTGTAGAGAATTGGATCATCCCATATGTACTTCTTGACCTCAACAAAAAACTTCTTATAATGATACTCAGTCAGCTTGTAAGGCTTTATTTGACCTCCACTAGCCAAAAAGTTGACTATATCTGCATACCATGGTGCTGAAGCTTCTTTACCATCTCTACTAACTCGAAGCAATCAACCACAAGTATGTCTTCATCAGGAAAGACCTCCTTAATGAATTCATACTTCTCATCACAATGATCCCGCGGCTCAAGTCTAGAGAGATGATCAGCTACCACATTCTCACTCCCCTTCTTATCTTTAATCTCAATATCAAACTCTTGGAGAAGTAAGATCCATCTGATTATTCTTGGCTTTGCATCCTTCTTTTCCATCAGATAGCGGATAGCTGAGTGATCTGCATACACCACTGTCTTCATGCCCACTAGATACGGGCGGAACTTATCAAAGGCATACACCACTGCAAGAAACTCCTTCTCTGTTACTGTGTAATTCCTCTGAGCTGCATCAAAGGTCTTGCTGGCATAGTAAATAGGTCTGAATCTCTTTTCCCTAATCTGTCCAAGCACAACCCCCAATGCCATGTCACTAGCATCACACATCAACACAAAAGGCTGCTTCCAATCCGGAGTGATCAGAATTGGAGCAGTTATCAAAGCCTCTTTAAGTACCTGAAAAGCATGTAAGCAAGTATCATCAAAGTCAAAAGATACATCTTTCTCAAGCAAACAAGACAAGGGTTTAGAATATTTATAGAAATCCTTGATAAATCTGCGGTAGAAACCCGCATGACCAAGGAAAGATCTAACCCCTTTCTCATTAATCGGTGGCGGAAGTTTCTCAATGGCTACCACCTTTGCTCGATCAACCTGCAGCCCCTTAGAAGACACATGATGCCCAAGTACTATACCTTCTCTTACCATGAAATGACATTTCTCCCAATTCAGAACAAGGTTAGACTCTTGGCATCTCTCCAAAACAACAGTAAGGTTAATAAGACAAGAATTAAAAGAAGATCCAAAAACAGAAAAATCATCCATGAATACTTCCATAATTCTTTCAATCAAACCCTCAAAAATATACATCATGCATCTCTGAAAAGTAGCAGGAGCATTGCACAAACCAAAAGGAAGCTTCCTAAATGCAAAAGTACCATATGGGCAAGTAAAGGTAGTCTTATCTTGATCCTCCGGTGCAATCATTATCTGATTGTAACCAGAGTACCCATCTAAGAAACAATAAAACTCATACCCCGCAAGCCTATCAAGCATCTGATCCATGAAAGGTAAAGAAAAATGGTCTTTGCGTGTGTTTTCATTTAGTTTCCTATAATCAACACAAACACGCCAACCTGTAGGTATCCTAGTAGCCAAAGTCTCTCCATTCTCAGATTGTACTATAGTCATGCCCCCCTTTTTAGATACCACATGCAACGGACCCACATAAGGGCTATCACTAATAGCATAAATAATATCAGACTTCAACCACTTAAGTACCTCTTTCCTAACCACTTCTTGCATCGCAGGATTTAAACGCCTCTGATATTGCACAGATGTTTTCTTTTCATCTTCCAACCTGATCCTATGCATGCAAACAGATGGACTTATACCTTTCAAATCTTCCAAAGACCATCCTATGGCGGACTTATGCTCCCTAAGGACTCTAAGTAGTTTATCAAGTTCAAGTTCAGTTAAGGCAGATGATACAATTACCGGATATGTTTGATTTTCCCCCAAAAAGGCATATGATAGATGATCCGGTAAAGGCTTCAATTCCACCTTCTTCTTCTCTTCAGCTTCAGGTTCCTCCTTCTCCAGTGGTAAGAACCGTGGTGTCCACTTTCCTCCTTCAATTTTGAACACCTCTCCTTTATCTTCCCTGCAAGCATTCAAAGCATTCAAATATCCGTTAAATTCATCATCAAAAATATTACCTGAATAATCAGATAAAAAATCAGTTGCAAGAGTAGGGAAAGAAAGACTATTGTTGATGCATGTCTCCAATGGATCCGTAGACAGAATCAATGGCAATTTTTCCTCAATGATCTCATCAACAACATCAATGAACTTGCAGTTTGCTTTTTCAGCTGGCCACTTCAATGCGTTATCAAGAGAAAATACTACTTCATCATCTCCCACTCTGAGCCTCAACTTCCCGTCTTCAACATCAATCAGAGCTCTAGCAGTGGCTAGGAATGGTCTTCCCAAAATCAGAGGCACATTGTTATCCTCTTCCATATCAAGCACCAAGAAATCAACCGGGAAGATGAACTTATCCACCTTCACAAGTACATCATCAATAACTCATCTAGGGTGCGTAAGAGACCTATCAGCTAGCTGCAATGTCACCGAAGTAGGTCTCACCTCCCCCAAACCAAGGCTTTTGAATGTATTTAGGGGCATCAGATTGATGCTCGCCCCCAAATCACACAAAGCTCTGCATGTGGCGTTCTTCCCAATCTGAACAGGAATAGTAAAACTACCTGGATCTTTTAGCTTGGCTGGCAACTTCCTCTGGATGATGGCACTACATTCCTCAGTCAAGTTCACTGTTTCCTTATCCCCAATACTCCGCTTCTTGGACATGATTTCCTTAAGAAACTTTGCATAGTGAGGCATCTGCTCAATTGCCTCAGCAAAAGGAATGTTGATATGGATCTTCTTAAATATCTCTACAAATTTCTGAAATTTCTCATCAAGACCCTTTTTCAACTGCACCGTAGGAAAAGGAATGGGATACTTTGTTTTTGGAATACCCAAACTGTTTCTCTCTAATTCTTCCTTTTTATTCTTTTTTCTTTTAGCTTTTTCCCACTTCTTTTAAGTCACAACTGGATGATCAATATCACTTTGGAAACCAACTGTATCAGTATGGTGAGGAACATACTCAACTGGAGCCGAATTAGGATCATACGGCATATTGCTCGTCGTACGCACGACGTCGTGCGAACCACCGTACGTGGTGCACGGTTCGAGCGGCATAGCACGGTTGCCATCGTGCGAGAGTCTGGACGTGTCTTCAGTTCCATGCGAGAAGTATGTTGGTGATGGTGCACGGCTGTCGTCGTGTGTCACACCCCAGCGCATGGCGTCGTGCGTCCTCGCACGGTCCTGGCCATGCGCCAACTCTTCATGCACGACATCGTGTGTGCTCACACGGTTCTGGCTGGGCGTACACTCGGATGCGTGCGTGTACGCACGACTGTCCCTGTTAGTTTCCCCAGACCAATTTTCTCTGTACTCTGTATCCGGCAGCCTAGGCCCTTCATACTGTTTACCACTTCTCAAAGTAATAGCATGACACTGATGCTCTCTCGGATTCAACTCAGTCTGTGCAGGAAATTTTCCTTGTTGTTGCAACTTATCAACCGCAGCATTCAACTGACTGATAGCAAGATCTGTTTCTTTTTGCTTCTTCTCTGCTTCCTTATACCTTGCTTCAGCCGTTTCTTTGTTTGTGACCATCATCTTGAGCATCAAATCAAGCTTATCATCCATTGATGGTTTCCCTTCGGCAGGTTTCTGAGCTGGCTCAAATCCCGGAGGTGGTGCAACTGCACTGTTAGGATTAGAATAAGACAATTTTTCACTCCTTCTCTGGTTATTGAAGTTCGAATTTCCTTGGTTCCAACCCTGTTGATACTGACGATTGTTACCTTGGTCATTCCTCCCCCCAAACTGATTGCTCGGTCTGAAATTTTGTCTATTTCTATTATTTCCTCCTTGGAACATAGCATAATATGCCTCTTCAAATTCTTCCTCATCTCCAGCTTTAGTTATCTCCTCTCTGTTTCCTTTCGTGAGGCGATCCATCTTATTATTCAACTCATCGAGTCGATCATGGAGAGCTGACACTTCACTATTTCCGGCTTGTATCTCAACCTTTGCCACTTTGTCAAAAGAAACCTCTCCATCTGCTCTTTCTGCTGGCCAATCATAAGTGTTTACAGCCATCTCCTCAAATATCTCTTCAGCTGCCTCTGCAGACTGCTTAAATATAGATCCACCTGCTGTCGCGTCCACCAACACTCTTGAGTCTCTTCTTAAGCCTTGATAAAAGAAGCCTAAGTAAGTATCCTTTGAAAATTCATGTTTGGGACAGCTCCGCAACAACTCTTTAAACCTCTCCCATGCCTCGTAGAAACTCTCCAAGGATCCTTGTTTGAATTGTGTAATCCTTTTCTTTATCAAGAAAATCTTGGATGGAGGAAAGTATTTATTCAGAAACCTGTCTGCCAATTGTTCCCAATCAGTACAACATCTTTGAGGAAGGTTGTTGTACCACTCCTTGGCTTTCCCCGTAAGTGAGAATGGGAAAAGCCGCATCCTGATAGCATCCTCCGGAACATTCCTGTGCTTCCGCGTCCTTGCATACTCGTCAAACATCTGCAGATGCTCACTCAGATTCTCCAAAGGACTTCCACTAAATTGCTGTCTCTCCACCATCCGGATCAGTCCGAAAGGTAGCTCAAAATTCTCTGCGGTGATCGTAGGTCCATTCAACCCAGCAATCGTAGTGTGCTTCAGTTTGTATTGATCTCGCATAGGCGTCGGAGCTTGCTGATCATCAGCCATCTTCCTAGTCTCAGTATCTTCAACTAAATCAACTCCGTTAAATTTATGTGAAAGCCTTTCAACTTCCTCCTCTTCTGACGAAAGAAAACTATCCGAATCCGAACTAGGAATAGGTGTACCAGGTTGCTTTCTCTTCCTTCTGTTCTCTCTAACAAGTGCTTCAAGCTCTAGGTTTAATGGTACGATTGCTCCTCCACTAGACCTAGTGATCATACACCTGCTCTCACTCAAAAGATCAGAATTGTTTGGATCACAAATAAAATTAAATAAAATAAAGCAAGTAAAGTTTAACGTCCTACAAGAAAATAAATCACAATAGAATTAAATTTAAATCTATAAACTATCCCCGACAACGGCGCCAAGAACTTGATCGCTATTTTCTTTTACCCTCAAGTATAAGGGATCGATTGTAGTGCGCGTGACCAAGTGAAATATCGTTCCCACAAGATAGTTATAAATTTAACAAGTAATTCTATATGATAATTCTAATGTAAGACAAATCTGGGGGTTTTTGGAAAAGATAATTAATTAACTAATGAAAAGTAAAGTAAATAATTGAACTAATGCAAATAAAATAAATCACGTAGAGAAAACGATTTGGAATTAAAGAATGGAGAATTGGTAATGCTCGGGCAAACAGTTTAACTATGTGACTAATTTACCTAGACCCAAATTAATTACATGCAGACGTTTATAAGAGGATCACTAAGCCTAGTTAAATCACCTTGATCAGGTAGGATCTAACACTTATAATGAGCTGAAAATCCTAGGATCAATAAGAAATTAACTCCCTCTCCCTCTATAGGTACTTCATGCTAAATTCCAATTAAGGCTAGAGCACTAGACTTCCCTTTCTAGGTACGCGATTGTTAACCCTTTTTGTCTCCTTATTAATTACCTAATAATGATGTTTTACCACATAATTAATATTCCAAATTGATTGTCTAACACTCTTAGGTATTATAGGCCAATCCCCTAAGACTGTCACAGGAAACAATAATTATTATGAAGAAATTAAGAATCCTATTAACTATCAATCAGTGATACCGTCAATAACAATTAAAGGAATCAAAACTCAAAAACACAATAATATGAAGTCTCAAAATATCAACTTCAATAAGGAAATAAATGATGAGTGATATTTTCACCTAGATTTTAGTGTCTTTTTATATGTGTTTTCGTATTATTTTATCCGTATTTGTGTTCTATTTGGTTGTGTTTTATGTTTTTATGGAAATATGTGAGAATAAGCTTAAATGTATGATTTCCAGGTAAAAATGAATTCTAGACATGAGAAGGAAGATTTGGGAAAAAACGAAGCTTAATTCGGAGTTGAAACGAGGGAAAATGAGTCAAATTAAGCAAAATGCTGAAAAACGCACGTCCAACTTGTGTAATTTTTCTGTACTCTTGTGGAGCTCAAAACATGAAGTGTGATATATGGTTGAAAAGCCACATAAAAGAGGATCGTTTTGGTATAAGAAACACTTCAATCCGAGCCCAAACGAGAAAGTTATGATTAAAATGGTGACGTCGCGCAGGCTGTTTCTACTCAGCACGGTTGTGCTACTTTGTATGACTTGTTACACCTTCAAATGTTGGATGTTTTGTCAGATCTTTATATGGATAGAAAGCCAATGAAAAGAGGATCGCGTGAGCGCAAGAATTACTCAAATTGGAGATCGGATGTGGAAGTTATGCGCGAAACGGTGAGACTGCGCTGCACCGACCCGAACTTGACCCGAATTCGACCCATGCTCGGCCCAAAGTCATTTTTATGATTAGAATGTGTTCTAGAAGGTTCTAAGGGGTAAAAAACACCCAATTTAGAGTGTAAATATCAGGGGGATCAGATCCACACACCCAATTCATACCATTTTTCACACACTTTCCTCTCCATTCCATCTACCCTTCATCCCATTCACCTTCATCCATTCTTCATCCTTTGGATCTACCTTGATCCAACCATCAAATCCTTCATCCAAGTAGCTAGAGAAGCAAGGAAGAGAGGTGAATTGCAAGGGGAAGAAGAAGATCACCATTGGAGACATCCAAGGGAGTTTTCATCTAAACTTTGTATTGAAACCTATTGTTTATCATGTTTTGTAAGGAATTTAATGTCTATGTTAATTTTCTTATGGATATGAGAGGCTAATCTCCCTTGTGAGATTAGCAATATGAATTGTGTTGGATAATTTTGGGTATTTTGCAATTGAATGATTATGTTGATTGAGTTAATTGATTTTCTATCATTGATGCTTTAGATCTTGAGGTTTATGATGATTTGTGTGTTTAATTGTTTTAAGCATGTGATTAGATTGAGAAGTCAATTGCATATTTAGGATAATTAAGTGAATCATTTCATCAAACACTTCATGTGCATTATAGATTGTGAAGAGATTGAGAAGTCCTTCATAGTTTAGAACCCTTTGATAGAACATATCATTTATTAGATTGAGAAGTCAATAGATTATGTGAAGGGACTCTCATTTCAAGCTTAGTACCTAGTTGGAATTGTTTGAGTGAGAACCAATCCAATGAATGTCATTCCATATCCTATTCATTCCGAGAGGGAGTTTAGGTGATCTTAGTGTTGGCCCTTAGCCTTTTACCCATGACACATATGAATTCATTGCATGATACCTAGATTTTCCATACTTTAAGTATTGTTAATCTCATCTCTATCTACTTGGCTCATTCATCCATCTTCCATTCATCTATCCTTTTATTTTATTGTCATTTCTTGATTATCTCCCCTTCTCGTTCATCTCTATAATACTATGACAAACACGAGATCGCTTAGACCCTAGTACCTTCCTCCCTGTGGTTCGATAATTTCTTTAATTGGTCATGCCCACTATATTATGACTAATCAATAAACAATCTGCAAAATAATCAATCCAAATCTAGGGCAAAATCAAATCACATAGTCAAAACTGTATTAAGCCCTAACATTACCAACAAAGAAGCTTAGCCCATGGATTTATGGGGGGCAATTCACAAATATGTAATAAACCCTAATCATTGTGCTAAAATAACAAAAATAAATAATTAAAAATAAAGAACCCTTTTGGAGGACTCCGTCTCTTTAATCTTTATCTCCGTCGAAATCTCCATCTCCGATGGGTGGATGGATGGTGGAAGATGGAATTTTGGCAATAGGATGGGGGCGTGCTGTGTGGCGTCGCAATCTCTGTTCTCGGCCGAGGAAAGTTCTCATTTTCCAAGATAGAATTCACGTGTTAATATACGTACAGCAAGGGAGGCAGTGGAGTTAGCTTTTTTTGTGGGCTTTTGGAATAATGATTTTAAAGTCAATTACATGGCCCAATGGCAATCTGATTTCAATTAATTTCCAATAATGGATAATGGATGCTGCAGGAAATGGGTTGGACTCTCCATAATGGTAATTTCCATGGCTTTTCATGCTTGGCCCACCACTTCATATTCCCCATCATGTACGTGGCAAATCTATTGTGAGCTGATGGTAAGTTAGGCCCACTTGAATCATGAAATGGCCCAAATTTTCGTGAGTTTCACTCAACTTATCTGCAATCGCGCTACTTCACCATTTAATTCATAACTTCTTCATCCGATCTTTGATTGAGGTGATTTTTGCGCTCACGCGTTCCACTCTTCCGTGGCTTTCCAACCATGTATCACAAGACCGATTTGGACCTCCACACGAATCCAGAAAAATTATAGAAGATGGTCCTCTGTTTTTACACAAATTCACCTTTCACCCCAACTTTGCATTGTTATCCATTTTCCTATCAAAACACACCAAACTACCTATCAAGTACCTTTTAGTCAATAATAATTAGAAGTAATAATATTTGTGCAAATAATAACAAATAAACATTCAAAGAGGTATCAAATTGGACCCGAAAATATATGAATTTCCACTCTCATCACACCGTTTGTATACACTTCTTTCACAATATGTGGGCCATCCCACTTGGGCAAGAATTTATTTCCAACTCGGTGAGTGATGACAATAGGCCTTCTTACAGCAAGGACTAAGTCTCCGACTTGAAAAGAACGTATCTTTACTTTCTTGTTAAACGTTCTGGAGAGGCGAGCTTGATAACACTCAAGTCTTTGTTGTGCTTCTAACCTCTTCTCATCAAGTGCCTCTAATTCTTCGAGACGCAGTCGTGCATTCTCTTCTTCAGTTAAACCTTCTTGTATGGCTATTCTCAAAGATGGTATTTGCTTTTCAAGGGGCACCACAACTTCAACCCCATATACAAGAGAGTACGGAGTAGCTTGAGTAGGCGTTCTATAAGTAGTTCGATATGCCCATAAGGCTTCATGAATCTTTCCATGCCAGTCTCGCTTTGACTTGGAGACCACCTTCTTCAACAGATTACACAGTGTTTTGTTGAAGGCTTCGGCAAGCCCATTAGCTGCTGCATTATACATAGAAGATTTTCTTTGCTTGAAGTCAAACTTCTCACAAAGCTTATCAATCAAAGAGTTACTGAATGGCCTCCCATTATCTGTGATAATGTATCGAGGCACTCCATATCTATATATGATGTTGATGCGGATGAAATCAGCCACATTTTCTTTCTTCACTTCTCTCAAGGGTACAACTTCCGCCCACTTGGAAAAGTAATCAGTGGCAGCCAGAATATAAAGATGACCTCCGGAAGACTTCGTTAATGGCCCCACCACATCTAAGCCCCATGCATCAAATGGCCACGAAGAAACTGTTGGATGTAATGGCTTGGGAGGCTGATGAATGAGATTTGCATGAAACTGGCATGGTTGACATTTTTGTGCATAATCTATGCAATCCTTCACCATAGAAGGCCAGTAATATCCCATCCTCTTGATTCTGAAATGTAACTTGGGTCCAGACTGATGGGCGCCACATATTCCAGAATGAGCTTCCTCCATAGCTTGAAGAGCTTCTTCATCACTTAAGCATCTTAAGAGAATACCATCAAACGATCTTCTATAGAGTGTATCTTTGTAATAGAAGAACCGTGGTGCTCTACGTCGGACATCAACCTTTAGATGTGGATCATTAGGAAGCTTATCATTCTTCAAGTAATCCATGAACGGTTGACGCCAGTCTTCTTTCTCAATATCAAAAACCTCTATGGCGCAATCTCAACCTCTTCACCATCTTCATCTTCGAAGAAGGGAGGTACAACCCAACTTTTGCAGATCGGTACTTGAACAAGTGCTTCGGGCATTGCTATGGTTGATGCTAGCTTTGCCAAAGAATCGGCTTGCTTGTTCTTGCTCCTTGGTAAATGTTCAATCTCTACTTCTCTAAGCCAATTCATAAGCGTCTGAGCATAGTTATAGTACGGAAGTAGTTCAGCTTTCTTAACCTCATATAAGCCAAGCAGCTGGTTGATTATCAACAACGAATCTCCATATACCTTAAGGTGTCGCTGCTTTACATCCACTGCCATCTCCAAACCAAGTATAAGAGCTTGATATTCAGCTACATTGTTAGAACAATTTTCAGTTAGACTGAATGAATATGGCAGAACTCCTCCATCTGAGGTTACAAATACTACTCCTGCGCCGGCTCCTTCTCTATGAGCAGCTCCATCGAAATACATCTTCCAAGGAGGAGTGATTTCAATAGCCAATATATCTTCATCGGGAAAATCATCAGACAATTCCCATTCGGCAGACATGGGATGATCAGCCAAGAAATCTGCCAGCACTTGCCCTTTCACCGCTTTTTGAGGGACGTAGATAATTTCAAATTGCTGCAATTGGAGATACCACCTTGCGAGTCTATCAGAGAGCACTGGCTTTGACATTACGAACTTTAATGGGTTGGCCTTCGAGACCAAGTAAACAGTATGAGCTTGAAAGTAATGCCTTAACTTATGAATCGCAAATATGAGAGCAAGACAGAGCTTCTCAATTGGTGAGTACTTTAACTCGTTTGGAGTCATTGTGCTACTCAAATAGTACAACGCACACTCCTTTCCTTCATCATTATTTTGTGCAAGCAAGGCTCCAACTGATTTTTCTTGAGCAGATATGTAGAGAATTAATGGACGTCCGGCTATTGGAGCAACCAACACTGGCGGCTTCATCAAATATGCTTTAATGCTGTTAAATGCATTAGTGCAAGCTTCATCCCATTCAAATGGGCTGTCTTTTTTCATAAGATGGCTAAATGGTTGGCATCGACCGGCCAAATTTGCTATGAATCTTCTTAAGTACGCCAGCTTACCTTGCAAACTCTTGAGCTCATGTATGTTTCGGGGCACCTGCATCTTCATTATCGCATCAATCTTTGCTTTGTCAATCTCAATGCAACGATGTCGGACAATGAATCCAAGGAACTTACCAGAAGAGACTCCGAATGCGCACTTAAGCGGGTTCATCTTGAGTTGGAATTTTCTGAGACGCTCAAATATTTGCCTTAGATCCTTAAGATGGTCCTTTTTCTTCTCTGATTTCACTACAATGTTATCCACATAACATTCGACATTCTTATGAAGCATGTCGTCGAATATCCTTTGCATAGCTCGTTGATACGTAGCGCCAGCATTCCTCAAGCCAAACGGTATAACATTATAGCAGTATATTCCTTTAGGAGTGTGGAAGGCTGTTTTCTCTTGATCTTCCGGAGCTAGGCTAATTTGATTGTAACCAGATGATCCATCCATAAATGAAAGCACTTCATGCCCGGTCGTTGCATCAATCATAAGTTCTGTGATTGGTAGTGGAAAATCATCTTTTGGGCATGCCAAGTTCAAGTCACGGAAGTCAACACATACTCTAAGCTGCCCATTTGTCTTCCTTACTGGCACAATGTTAGAGAGCCAAGTGGGATACTTGACTTCTCGTATCTTTCCCGTTTCAAGGAGCTTATTAACCTCAGCTTCAATCAATGGAACCAGCTCTGGTCGAAATCGACGCTGCATCTGCTTAACTGACTTGACTCCTTCCTTTACTGCTAGATGATGAACTGCCACCTTTGAATCTAATCCGGGCATCTCCCTGAATGACCAGGCGAACACGTCTATAAATTCTTGAAGAAGCTCAATATAACCATTTTCTTCATCGGCTGTCAACAAAGCACTTATGTAGGTTGGACGTGGGTCATTAGCATCACCCAAGTTAATCTCCTTTAATTGGTCAACAGTAGCTTTGACACTTTCTTCAAATTCTGGAGGAGCATCATCAGCATCTTCCTCTTCAGCTGAGGTCTCCTCTCGTATAGTAACATGATTTACCTCGGTAACTCCTTCCAGGAATCCTTGCCTTTGAAAACGCGTATTAGACCTAACTTGCTCATTTTCTCCGACTTTAACAATACTCTCCACTACATAACCATCTCTCCTCATTTCGATAATCTTGCCTCGTAGATCTCTTTCTGCATTGTGTAGATTTGCTTGCATGATAACGGAATGAACAATATCTGATGAGCCTACACTTTCCTGATCATCTTCTTCACTTTGGGTGAAGATTATTGTTTGCTTCTTAGCTTTCAACACCGTGTCACATGATATAGTCAGGAAATGTCATCTTTTCATGCGAGATGGGATCCGACTATGTATTTTTGGGAACCTTGGGAACTTAGAAGTCCTTTTAGCTCCAACTGGTTTGAGTCTTTTGAATACTGAGATTCTTTCTGCCTTTCTATCCTCTTCATGAGACTCTTCTTCTTCAGAAAGAATTTCATCTTCAGTGATGTAGTTCGTGTTTGCCCTTTTGATCGCAATGCGAACAGGTTTCTGTGGAACGTATCCCAACCCTGTCCTAGTATACTTGGAAGTGCGACCATTACTCTTCAATGTCTCTTGAGTGGTATTAAATTCACTAGGAGTCTTATGAGACTGTTCATTCATCATAGCTTTTTCTTGAGAGTTATAACCAGCTTTCACAAGAAGTTTGTAAGCTTGTGGGCTATATGATTTGGAAACTGCCGCCTCAAATACATCTCCATGCTCAGTTTTAGCTCCTTGAATTGGGCGAGTGAACCCTTTGAGTGGAGGAGGAGATGGCTTCTTAGTGTCAACCTTAGTTAGAGGTAGTGTCAACCCTTCTACAGTCTTGATCAACTGTTTACTTTCAATAGACTTTGTGGATGAAACATCATCTGCATTATCTCTTTCTTGTTTATCGTCACCTTTCTCTTGCGATGAACTTCCTTCTGGCTTGACAGCCTTGCTACTCTTCAGAAAATATCTAGCATCTGCAAAATATGACTCAGCTTCTGTGAATGGCCTTTCATCGCCAAGCACCTTTTTTATGTTGCCTCCATCGCAGTATTTGAAGCATTGATGTAGCGTAGAAGGAATCACTCCATTTTCATGCAACCATGGGCGTCCCAAGAGCATGTTATATGATGTTTTAGCATCAATGACATGAAACAGAACTGTTGAGACCATCTCATCTATCATTAAGTCCAAGACCGTTGTACTAAGTGTTCTCTGGCCTTCTTGATTGAACCCATGAATTGTCAATCGACTACTGCCGAGCTCGTTGGTAGGAATTCCTAACTTCTTAAGTATGGATAGGGGCAAGATATTGACAGCCGAACCTCCATCAATCAATATTCGATTAACCCTTTGCTCTTGAGTATAACCAGTTACGAATAAAGGTCGGTTATGAGATTGTGAACCGAGCAGTAAGTCTTCCTCTGTGAAGGTTATTTTTATAACATGGGTCTCACTTTCGTTCCCAGATTCACCCTTAAGTAGCTGAGCTTTGCTTGCCATATGACATGAAGAATCACCGCCTGCAGAAATAGAGTTTGCAGTTGCATCTTCATCTAGAAAGATCTTCCCTTGCTCAACCAATCGCATAACTTTGTCTTTAAAGACAAAGCAATCTTTAATAGAATGACCCACCAGTCTATGATACTTGCAATATTTCGGATTGTCAGTTTGTCCCGCCTCTTCTGGTCGCTTCATTTCAGGAAGCTCGATAAGTTTATCTTTGAACAGATCATCAAATATGCCTGGGACATCTGAATCAAGGAATGGGTACTTCCTTTCTTGCATCTCTTTCAAGGTCAATCTTCTTTGCCCCCTTTCTTGGGGATCACTCCTCACTTTATCATCCTTTTCGTTCTCATTCCTTCGAAACTTGACAGTTGGTGCATTTGTCGCCATGGACTCCTTTTCAGAAGATTTGTTGTAGGGTTTGCCCCCTTTCCTGGCCTCTTGCTTTTCTTTATACTTGTAGGATCCGGGAATCGGTGGTTCAACCACTCCACTTATCCCCATGCTTAGCTCCATGTCATGAGCTCTTGTGGCTAAGTCTTCAAAGGTTTTAGGCTTAATCCCTTGAAGTATGTAACGAAGGCTTCATTGCATTCCTGCTGTGCACATCTCAATGCCAGAAACTTCAGATAATCGATCTTTACAATTTAGGCTCAAATTTCTCCATCGATTAATGTACTCAATTACTGGCTCTTCTTTTAACTGACGAGTGTTAGTCAACTCTATCATGCTAACCGTTCTCCTAGTGCTATAGAAGCGATTAAGGAATTGATATTCCATCTGATCCCAACTGTCTATAGAATCAGCCTCCAGGTCGGTGTACCATTCAAAAGCATTTCCCTTTAGAGAACGAACAAATTGTCTCACCATATGATCTCCGCCAGTTCCAGCATCATTGCATGTTTCAATGAAATGTGCTATATGTTGCCTTGGATTACCTTTTCCATCAAACTGTTGGAACTTGGGGGGTTGATAGTTCGGTGGCATCTTCAAGTTGTCAATCCTTCTAGTAAAAGGTTTAGCATACATGAATGAAGGTTTGGAGCTCTCTTCAAATTGGTCCTTCATTGTCCCGAATATAATACTTTTTAGCTGGCTGATAGGAACCATTCCATCATGGGAAACGTTCAATTCTTCTTCAATCACCTTCTTCCCCGTCGACTGGTGTTTCGCGGAGTTATTTACTTCATTTTCAGCATCTTCTTCTTGCTTTTCGTTTGCATGGCTAGTTTCAGCACCAGCCATTTTCTCCATCAGTTTGAAAATCAAAGTACTTTTTTCTTGGTTCTGTTTGGCAAGTGCAGCAACGGGTTCAGTTAAGCTTGCCAACTGTTCTTCGACAGACGAAGTGTTTATTGCCATTGTCGAGGCTATAGATGAATCTGATGATGGACTTTCTTCAGATAGATGAGTTGAGCCAACAAGGTTGTCCTCCTCGTCTTTAGCATCATAAGGTATTCCTTTGGGGATAACTCCCACTAAAGAATTTATCTCCGAAGAGGCTTCAGACCGTGCTTTCCTTGACATACTTCTAGTTGTCACATTAACGTCTTCAACTTGTAATTCTGAAGACTTGAAGACAGAAGCTGATCTGTTGACTTTGACTCTTAGCGGAACCATCTTACTTTGCTCGAAGAGAAGATGAGAGGTAGAAACTGTCCCACTGGGCGTGCCAAAATTTGTAACAATAAATTTTGTATTTATAAAATAATAAACACAAAAGAAATTACAATGAAAATCCAAGATGGATTGAAGTTGAGAATTTAAGTGAACAGCTTCTATTTATCCTCTGATTCCTCTCTTGAATTGATTTCTTGACTTCCTCAACTTTTAGACCCGGATCTTCAGATGAAGCTCGTTCGAGCTCGGGGTTGACTTGAAACTTTAAAATGTTTATCCGGAGGCGTCGAGCCTTTGTTCGATCAAACGTTGACTTGAAGATTTGTTGTGAAGTGCGACACTCAATTTGGTATGGCGTTGACTTCACGGAGACAGATGGATGAATTTGATATGAAGAACACCGGATCAAAGAGGCTTAGCACCTTGGTCTTTGATCGGAGGCTGTTCTTGACTTGAAGATGACTTGAACTTGATTTGAAGATCTTGAGTGTTCTTCGACTTGATCTTGATCTTGAACTTGAACTTGGTCTTGATCTTGACTTGAACTTCCCTTGACCGGATCTTGATCGAACTTGATTTTCACTTGAATCTTCAGAGTTCTTCAGGTCTTCAGGATTTTCAGAGTTCTTCAGGTCTTCAGGATTTTCAGAGTGAATGGAATGAGGACTGAAGGTCCTTATTTATAGGTAGAGAAAATAACTACTTGAGAGATATTTTCTCCTTTAAAAGATATGTTGGGCTTTTCTCCTTTAATTAAGCCTGCTGGACTGGATATAGGCCTATTTAATTTAAATAAGCCTGCTGATTTTGACTTGGGCCTATTTAATTTAACTAGGCCTGCTGGACTTGATTTGTTGGGCTCATTGACTCGAGTTATGCCCATTTGACTTGACTTGAGCCCGTTTGACTTGAATTTGGGCTCAAATAATTATATTAATTATTAATTATTTATCCATTTATTCCAGGAATTAATTTATTTAACTTCCTTAATAAATAAATATTTAATTAACACTTAATATATTTTCCTTGGTATTTTATTTATTTAGGCAACAAAATTTAATTGCCTACACTCTTCAAAGAGGTTTATTTGTTGGAGTATTATTATTTAATGTGTAATAAATAATTATATTATTGGATGTGTAAATTCTATATTATAATTGTATTAATAGATATGTGTTTATTTTTTTGAGGATTTACCCAAAATAAAACTCTTTGAGAGAACCGTGGGAGTATCAATTAGTTGTAGGGTGATATATGGTGGATAATTTATAGATAGATTATGTCGGTTTCTTCACGGGAATCACCCCAAATTTTTACGTTATTCAATAAAAGTAGGGATATATAATTAATTCTTTTTTTAATATTTTTTACTTTATTTAATTTTTGCTGTCTTTTTTTTCTTTAGGATAAAAGTAAATATTGAAATTCCTTTATACAATAGAGTGTGAGTGGTCTTTTAAGATGTGTTGATACTTAGTCCATAGAAAGACAGAATGTTGCACGAATTATAATTTATTATACACAAAAATAAAACTCTGTCCGTTCACTTTTTTACCGTTAAATTGGTATGACTAAATGGAATAAGAGGAGAATGGAATTGAACTCATAAATTACTAGTATTGAAAATTGAATGATTAAAAATTAATTTTATCATGATTAGTTCAGAAATAACTCAAGTAATAGAATTTGTATTCATTAATTAATTTCAATCTCATTAATAGTATTTTTATAATATTATATTTAAAATTTAATTTATATAAAATATTACATTAATTAAAATTTTAATGAATATTTAATATATTGTAATAATTATAGAAAAATATTAAATTAAAAATAAAATAAAATATTGATATTTTTAAAATATAAATAAAATTTAAAATACAAATAAAAAAATTTATATATATTAAAAAATATTAAACTATGTATAAAAAATTATATATATAAATATATATATTACATGTATATATTCAATTTAATTAATAATATTAATTTTTTATATATAATTTACTAATTTTATCTTGAATAAATATTAAAACAATTATATATATTTATATTAAAAAATTTTAAGAATTTAATTTAATTTTATAATTTTTTATTGAGTTGAGTATATAAAAATATTTAATTTTTTATTTAGATTTTAAATAATTTAATTTATTATTTTTTATTAAATAATTTAATAAGATATTTTTAATAAATATTACATGTTAAACTGAAAAATAGTACCATATTATTTACTTCACGTAAAATACTTTTTTAATCCACATAAAAAAAATTAATAACCTATAAGTGTTCCGACGTAGTGTTAGCATTTGTTTGGGAGATAAATTTTTAATCCACATGAAAAAAAACTAGTAACTTATAAGTGTTCCGATGTAGTATTAGCATTTGTTGGGTAAAATAATAAGTCAAAGACTTCCCTAGGACTGTCCTATTTTTCTAATGTGGTAATGACAAAAAGTAACCACTTTGACTTAAATATAATTTTTTCTAGTCACCTATGTTAAAATTAATTTTTTCTAGCTACTTTTTATATTTAACACTATTTTACCCCCAAACTTCAATTTAAATTCAATTTTAAATCAAAAAGAATATTCAAACAAATAATTTTATCCGATTGACACCCGAAATGACCTATACACCCTTAACATTTTCGGACCAAATAGTTGTTCTATTCAGCCTATACATATTTGCCTATTCGGTCTATACGTATTGTTCTATTCGGCCTATACGTATTGGTCTATTCAGCCTATATATTTTCAGACCAAATAGTTGTCCTATTCGGCTTATACATATTTGCTTATTCGACCTATATGTATTGTTCTATTCGGCCTATACGTATTGCCTATTCGGCCTATATGTTTTCTTAATTTTTTATCACTTTTATCACGCTTTAAAATGGTATCAGAACCCTAGGTTTATTTATTTATGAATAGAAAAATTTATTATAAGCTTATATCACTTAACGAGAGAAGAGTTTCAAAGAGATATGGATTCTAACGAAAGTTCGACATCCGAGAGTGACAGGACTATCAGCCCTGTTCCAAGTTGGAACAACATGGATTTTTGGCCTGTCAACTATGATGAGACAAGCAACTCTATACAACAATATTATTGTGTGTTATATAGACAATATGCAGAAAAAGAACATGAGGACGCCGACCGATATCGGGAAGGTGTAAACCAAAGGAGAGAGTTGGCAAATATTCGTGCCAACCACACCATGGAAGAACATCTGGAGGAACTACGCCAGATGCAGATAAGATACTCTAAAGAAGTATCAAGAAACATCGTGGAAATTCGAAGTTTTACCTAGATCCTTGGAAGCGACCCCAAACACAGACAATTGAGGAAACGACCCAACCAGGGTCTAAGAGAGATCTGCAAGCCTTACCACTTTTCACATTGGATAGAATAACAGAGTGGAATGAGATCGAGATAGACAACTCTAAGATAAACCAAGATTTTAGAGAATTATAGAAGACGGTGATATTCTTTGGAGAATATTGCCAAAATATATCCAGGACAATATTTGAGATCAGCCTCAAAATGGATAAGGTGGAAACATTGCAGAGCAGACAACTCGACCTCATCCAGAAGCTGATAAATCAAGTAGAATACCTGGAAATCAAAGTAGCCGAGAAAAGATCAGGAGGAAGTTTGCCACCAACCTTCGAAATAGAATCCCTTTTACACCAAAAAGGGAAGACGACAGAGGTCACAAGAGCAAAGTCTAAAAGCGAAAAGATGATTGCTATCCTTCGAGGAGAATCCACATCCCTAGATGGAAAGAGAAATCTTGAAGATCTACAAGAACTATACGAGTCATTCCAAGGACTATTAATTGTAGATCTAAAAATGAATGTCAGAGAAACATCAAGCTCCCAACAACAGTCGCAGGCCCATCAGACACAATATGATCAGAGCCAAAATAAAGGAACCTCTGGATCACACAGAGTCCATGGGGCAAGGCAAGAAGAGACATTCCAACAACTAGGAAACTTCAAGATGAAGGCAATAGGAATATCAACAGGAGCAAGCCGAGTTCGAGGATCTAACCTACACAACACCCCATATGGTCGGTCTCACCTTGAACCAATAAATCCATATAGGTTGATCTTGAACCTCGATACTCTCGACTTCAAAAATAGAGAGACCTTGATCGACGAATGGACCAATGCAATGAAGATTTCAGGAGGCTCGCTGGAGCTGGATAAAGAAGGATTCATAAGATTCCTAACTATGAGCCTGAAAGGATCAGTAAAATGCACCTGGGAGGTACTCTCAGACGAAGTCAAGAAAGAAGCCATGGAAGGTGAAGATATAGGCAATATTATTGATCGAATGGCCAAGATCTTCAAGATCCACTTCATCGGAGTAGGCTACTTCGAGGGAATGGAAGAAGAAAAGAAGAAGAAGTATAGGAATGCCCTATACAGCTTGGAGCTACTTGACATCTGTCACGTAGACGAGTACATCAAACTCTTCACAGAGTATAGATGGAAATCAAAGATCAAAGAGCAGGAAGTATTCCACCTATAAACCATGCGAGCTGGACTCAATAGCAAGAAGGATGTCTTTCCTCAAAGCCAAGATTGCAGAGTGGTGCCATCAAGCATCACTACACAAGAACTACAAGAGACTAAGGGGAATCAACAAGACAGTACCCTTATGTTGCGAGAATAATGATCTTCCAACTATCATTGGGAGAAGCCCAAGGAAGCAGAAAAGGATGAAGAGAAATCATCCTTACACACAAAGAAGCGGAGGATGGAGGTCCAGAAGATCAAGATCCTTTTGGTCAAAGCAAAAGGTCCGGAGCTATAAATCGGGGCAAAGGACCGGACCATCAAGATGGAGTTCAAGAAGTCAAGCCTCATCCTCAGGGTCATACCAGAGGAGTACAGGAAGTACTCCACAAGAAAGACATTCCGAAGAGCAGCTACACGAGCCAATGAAAGATTCACGGATTGTAACTGCTACACGTGTGGAGCGAGAGGGCATATCTCACCAGATTGCCCAGAAAATCAGAAGCGAGGGATACGACAGTTTGAAACAACTCCAGAAATGGAGGAAGCTGTATACTTCCAAGATCTGGTTCAGGTATATCAATTTGAAGATATACCCTCAGACAAAAGTATCTACGAAGAAGAATTCTTCAGCCAAGACGAGTCTTCTGAAGATGAGTCGGAGTGAAGAAGAAAACTTCAGACGGGAAATGCAAGAGGATATGTCGGGATTATTTTCCCAGGCATCCATCTCTCATAAGACTCTTATGAGAATCATGAAGGAGGATCTAAGGCTTAACCTATACGATGGATTCACTGTAGGAAAGCTGGAGAAATTTTTTCCAAGCTTCAAGAAGAGAAAGCATAACATCATATATAAGGTAACCGAAGGGAAAATTGCCATCCCTATGGAACTCACCGGAAATATGATGGAAATGCAGTTGGTTCCTTATGAGGAGATCAAGAGAGAACTCAGCAAGCTCCCAAAAGAGGTATCTAAGACCATGTCTTGGGTCCATATCGGAGCTATTTGGATCCTCATCAAAGCTACATTCTAAGACGGAATTGATACGCCAATCGATATTGCCATCTTTGATTAGAGGATCAAGAATCCAAGAGAAGCATGCCTGGGAGGAATCTCAAGGAACTTGTATGCAGGCAAGGTGGCATCCTACATCTATTCGAGGATTGCCTATAATCTGGCCGATAGAGATTTTAGTAGAGCACTCACCCTTCATCAAGATTTCAAGAATAAAGACCTGATGAAAGAAGGGAACCGACCCTACTCTATCACCTACAGTATCTCATATGCTCTATCCAACACACATCATTCGGATTTATTCTAAATGAAGGAGTATATCGAGATACCAGAAGTGTTTGAAAAGGTTGCATGTGCAACCAAGCCAGAGATCATAGAGTTACCGCCGATTCACGATATGGATTTGCGGATCAAGGATAAGCCGATCTGGAGTAGACAAAACAGCCTCAGATTCGAGCAAAGAAGGATTTCTTTCCAAGAAGACAGGATAATCAGCGAGAAATGGGGAAAGAAACCAATCGTGGAGGTAATCCAGGAACCGGAGAAGTTCACAACAAAGGGTGAACTAAAATACCCAGAAGGATGGAGAGGAGTCAAAGTAATATTCGACATTACTAAAAGGGAAAACTCTATTCCTTGTAATGTCTTATATTATTTTCAACAGCCAACAACTGGGAGATATCAAGGTTAGCTCAAACTCGGAGAACTTGAGCTGGTAATTAAAGGAGTAGTAGGAAGATTCCCAGAACAACTAGTGCTGGGATTAGAATTTCTCAAGGATCACAAACCTTGGGAACGATTATAGGATAGAATAGAATTCACGGTCAAAGGGAAAAGATATAAGGTGTACTAGTAGAGGTTTGGGTTTATAAGCTCTGATCCACCTATGGCCACAAGTCCATTCTCAATATATATCACCGTCGGGATGATATATAAGGAGCATTGTGCAGAATATTTTGCGGCGTACATTGATTCTGGAGTTGGCATCTGCACAACAAAATAAGGAGTCTTTCCAAAAGACACAGGTGAAGAATTACTAACGGTATTAGGAAAAGATTTCTCTCAAAGGGTACTAATCCTTAACAGAGGAATTAAATAGGCAGAAATCATGATCGGAGGAGCAGATCGTACCCCGTGGTATAAGGTGAAAACTCCACCGATATATTTCCACGACACCGGAGCAGATATTCTGTTAGAAAATAATTTTTTACAGACATTCAAGCGTTTTACCCAAGAAAACACAACAAGGAGGCTTATTTTCACAACCCTTTGTGAACATAAGATCATCGCACCAAGACTGCATAATACATTTCAAAGAAAAATGTCAATCAGATTCCGTAGCAAGTGTGATGATGAAGGAGAACTTAGTCATCCAAAGATGAATGATCGAAGGAAATATGGCGAAGCAATCCTTCAGATGAGAACTGAGACAAGAGGAGGATAGAAGGTGGAGAAACTAAAGGAAAATACAATCCACCTTCTCAAATAAAGCCTGGGAGATAGTCTACAGAAAGACGTCACAATCAAAGAACAAACATCTTTGGAGAACGTCAAAAAAAGATACAGAGGAACTTCAATGAGGATCCTCTAGCCTGGTGGGACAAAAACGAGCTCAAAGCCTCACTCAAAGTGAAAAAAGGAAAAGAGCATGAGTTCATAAGATACAAGCCTATCCTGATGAACCAAGAGGATCGAAAGGATATGCAGCTAATACTTAAGGAACATCTGGACCTTAAGTTGATATCACCAGGAGTATCCCCATATAGCAGTCCAGGATTTCTAGTTCGAAATCATGGAGAAGTCAAGTGGGGAAAGCCGAGACTTGTGATCAACTACAAAGGGATCAACAACATCTTGGAGTTCGATGGATACTATATACCAAGTAGGGAACACTTGGTCAACTGTATCAAGAATGCCAAGGTATTCTCAAAGTTTGATTGCAAATCTGGGTTCTACTAGATTATGATGGAAGAAGTTCACAGCCTTCTCCACACCACAAGGCCACTATATCTGGAATGTCATGCCTATGTGCTTGGCGAATGCACCCCAGATATACCAAAGGAAGATGAATGACATCCTCATAGCCTCAAAGAACATGAAGGAACATTTGGCGCATCTGGAAGTATTTTCAGAAGCATGTCATAAGGAGGGATTAGTGCTTTCTGAAAAGAAGGCAATAATTGCAACAAGGCAGATCGAGATTCTTGGAGTCGAGATCGATGAGTCTGGAATCATCCTACAACCACATATTGTAGAAAAGGTTCAGGGATTTCCTGAAGATCTCAAGGACAAGAAGCAACTCTAGAGCTTCTTAGGAGTGGTCAATTTTGATGGAATGTTCATCAACAATCTAGCATAATACATGAAGGTGTTTAGTCCTCTATTGAAAAAAGATTGCTGAGTTCAAATGGGAGGAATCACACCGAGAAATGGTTAAACAACTAAAGGGGTTTTGCAAGAAGCTCCCCAAGTTAGCCATTCCTAATAACGAGGATGAATTGGTACTCTACACAGATGCCAGTGACCATTGGTGGGCAGCGGTCCTAACTAAGTCCACACTAGAAGGAGAAGTGTCATGCATATATTGTAGTAGACTCTTTGAGTAGAATGAAGCGAAAAGGTGGCACATCAATGAAAAGGAGTTCTTTGTGGTTCGGAAAGCGTTCAAGAAATGGCCTCTATTTCTTCTCACGAAGAAATTCATCCTTAAAATTGATAATACAAGCGTCAAAGCCTTTTTAAAAAATAAAATTGAATCTAAACCAGAAAAGACTAGACTCTTAAGATGGCAAGCAGAATGCCAATATTATAATTTTAATATTGTTATTATTAAATCTGTTGATAATGTTTTGGCAGATTTCCTGACAAGAGATGGAAGGAGCTGAAATAGTCTCCATCCTAACTAGATCAAAACACCTGATGGACAACCTTGAGTTGCTCCAAAGGGAATTCGAGAAACTGGCACTCAATGCAAAGCGTGCTAAAAGAATACAAGAAAGTGATCAGACCAAAGTGTCTAATCGCATACAAGATTGTATTCGCAACAATGCGAGTCTATTCGAGTCACTACGAGAGCCACTCCTCCAGGCTGTTGATGGCAATAGCAATCGACAAAAGGAGAGTAGTCGAGAATAGGGTTCTAAACCCGGAGCAAGGGATTCAAGTATCCTAAGCACAAGTCCTAGATTGGAACCTACAAAAGATGACCCGGTCCAAGGAAAAATCGAAGACCTGGAGTCACATCTAGAGTCGACGAGTCAACCCAGCACCTCTGGGGTTAAAGAGGAAAAGATCAACCTCAGGCCGATGACAGGCACTGCTAAGGTTGATATTAACCTAGCTGATTTCTCTTATTGGCAAGAATACCAGGCCAGCTGGGAGAAATTGAATACCAGACAAAGAATTCGACCGGAGAAATGCCGGGTGGATATATCTGGGGAATACCCCCAAATTTGGATGCGAGAGGGCTCAAATCCAATGGATGTGAAGCAGTGGTATGACTTTGGGGTACTAGCCTCGATCTACATTGTTGCACTGGGTTTCCCAGAACTTGCAAAACTTCCAGATTGGCTGAGAGAAAAGGTTTTCAAGGCATGGAAAAATAACTCGACTCTATCCAGATGCGATGTATTAGAGCTGTACTTTACCAGTGCGGCCCCAGAACCAGTCAGGAAAGCCAACCACGAGGCCTTCCATTTCATTAAGCTAAGAAGACCAGCTGTTTCAGTATCAAATAAGATCAAAGAGTCTTCTGGAAAGGAACCAGTCTTGGTTTCTACATTTTCTGAGGAACAGATCTCTACGCGAAGAGCGAGGGGTTTGTATGCCTGCATCAAAGCCATGGTGGAGGTGAAATCCCCATTCAAGTTCGAGCACAAGTCTTTGAATGGGTCTTTTCTATTGAATACTTTAACAGGAAAGAAAACAGGGTTTACGGAGAAGGCGTTCCAAGAAAAACAAGAACTTCTCTGGAGAAATAAAATTCCTATGAGTAAAAAAACTCATCGGAGATATTGCAACATGGCCCATTTTGGGCAGTGGACAAACAAGGTATGTTCGAGCTGTTCCACCCAAATAGAGCCAGAGTTTGAAAAAGGGATAAGTCTGGGCATATGGATGATCAGAATTGCTGATCCACCCCCAAAGGAGACACGTGAAAAGAAGAGGGTTAAACCTCTTCAGAATACCCAGGAGTCGGGAGAATCATCAGGCACCAAAGAGGACAAATGACTCTTAAAAAAAAAGAGCCAGGTGACCTTTCCGAAGAGGTAAGAGACATGTGACCGACAAGGGTGGCCCACAAGAAGGCATCCAATAAAAAAGAAAAGACCAGCCAGCTGCTAAAGTTGGAATCCAATGAGAATGACGTAAGAGCTTATGTAAGAATATTGATGTAGGCAGTGACTTCATAGAAATTAGAGAGGCTTTAAAATCCGAATTTCTGGTCCGAGAGCCTCTATAAATAAGAGGATTGAGGAAGCAGAAGGCATCGACCATCACCCTCTGTTTTCTCATTCAATAAACATTGTAGTTTCTTTTCTTTCTTTATATGAGTGTTTCTGTTCCAGCTACCATAGGTAGCTTAAGGAGATTCTCCTCTTGTTCGGTGAGGATGAGTGTGTAATAAATTTCTTCATTCAATAAATAAATAATCTTGGGCTACTGCCCGAAACATGTAACCTTCCATTTTCTTCTGCAATTTTTAATCTCCATATTTTCCGACGAGAAACAGTAGCAACATCCAATACACCCGGTGTAGAAATGAACCAGGCTTGTGCTGAAGTCTGCTGAAGGAACGAGATCAAACCATCACACTGCGGGGCGCGTGGTTGGCTGTGAGGAGCAGCTGTAAAACCTCCCGGATACCCGGTGGATTGACGGTCAAAGAAGGTACTATTATTGTTTTAAGTTGGTTAGTTATGGGATTAATATTGTTTAATTTGTGTACGGAAGCATGTTGGGCCTGATATGATCGTAATGGACTATGTCTATTTTAAAGAAGAAAATTGTGATAAAAAAAGATGGGGTATTGAAAAACATATACGAATATCAATCGGGAAGAGTAAATAAAAGGATTTATTTGTTTTAAAGAGAAGGGTATTTTTGGAATGAATAGTATAAAGTGGCTAGAAAAAATTTATTATTATGAAGGTGGCTAGAAAAAATTTAACTTAAGGAATAGTGGCTATTTAAAAATTTTGCCATTTTCTAATTTGGTGAAACCGGGTAGTTTAATTAAAATGGATCTCATTAGATGGATAATTTGGTGGAAGCGGGTATTTTAATGAAAATGGATCTCATTAGATGGAAATGGGTCATTAGGTTAAAAGTGTCAAATTAAGTTCTTCCTAATTATAATCGGAGTTTTCTGGATTCCACCTGCTCATCTTCATTCAACTGACATCTTCATCTCCTCTCCGTCCAGGGCCGGCCCTGAGCATAGGCAAGAAGGGCGATTGCCCAGGGCCCCCAAATCTTAGGGGTCCCCAATTCTTACCTTAGTATAGTTTATTGTAATAAAAAAAATACTTTTACCGTGATTTCTTTATTTTTTTTAATTATTTCTTTATATTTTGATTGTAGTAATATTTCATTAATTATCTCTTATTTAATTAAACTTTCATAATATTATCTCTTTCTTTTTTAATTATTTTTTATTCAATTTTAACGTTTGAGCTCTTTCTTTTTTTAATTATTTTTTTATTCAATTTTGACGTTTGAACTCTTTCTTTTTTCAATTGTTTTTTATTCAATTCTGATTGTGTTTGATTTCTTTATTTTTTTAATTATTTTTTTATTCAATTATTATCTCTTTCTTTTATAATTCTTTCTTTAATCTTAGTAATCTATCTCCTATATTTTTAATTAAACTTGATAGTTGATGTCGTTCTTATTTCAAAGTCTTATTCTTTTTTTTCTAACGTAATCTTTTTTTTAATTCTTTTTATTGTGATTTGTTTGCAGAATTACACTATGTTTTGATAAGTACATTTCTACTAATCTACCTCTTAATTCTAATTAATTCTAATTCTAACTCTAACTCTAACTCTAACTACTTATTCCATCAACCTCATAACTAATCTACTTCTAATTCTTTTTAATGATATGACAATATTTAAAGAATAGAGATCATATAATAATACACGATAGAGTTTGAGATAATATTTATAATAAAACATTAAAACTAGAGACATATAGATGGAGAACTATACTAAAAAGTATCTCAAATTTTCTAAAATAATATTTTCTAGAAAAATTTTATTAAATATATTATATTAGAAAATTACAAAAAGAAACTTATTAATACTTTTTTTAAATTAAATAGGTTCCCCTTTGTAAATTTCGCCCAGGCCCCCCAAAATCTCAGGGCCGGCCCTGTCTCCGTCAATCGGAGATCAATGCCCAAATCTAGCAACACAATTACCGTCACTTGGTCTGGCATTGGTGCCCCATTCAATCTCGATTTGCTGTCCCCACCACCTATTTCCGCAGTGAACTCTGCACCGACGGAGTCAGTATCTCCGGTGTTGACAAGTAAGGAGTCGCCGAAATCGATATCAGCTCTTTTTCAGGCCTTTCCTCCATGATTCGCTGCCATTTAGAAGAGAGATAAGGTCTCACTCTTCGCCGCGGTTCGAGTCAGAGAGTATCTATTTCGAATTCGCCGACACCACCAGTCGTCGCCCCAAATCTCCACAAAATCACTACTGTAGCCCTCTAATGTCGACAAATCAGTATTGTTTTACCAGCTTGAATTCAAATCTTCCATGGCATGATTTGCTTTTCCTTTAATTAGATAGGAGCCACGTCCAATGTGCTTTGATAATTTGGAAAATAACGTTTACGTGATGGATTCCAAGGTGAAGGAAACAATTGATTTTGGGTCGAAAAATAAGGAGAAACTGAGAGGTGGTTTTGATGAGAGGTTTGTTCAGGTTCTGAGAGTGACCAAGGTGTTGAAGGGAGGGAAAAACTACATTTTAGAGCTGTGGTTGTGGTGAGAGATAAGCAGGGCAATGTGGGAGTGGCGTTGGTACAACGCTGGCTTTGTTCTACAACCCTGAAAGTGACACAGTGATCTACCCGGCGCCTGCATTGGTGGAGAAGGAGGACGAGAAGAATCTGTACCTGAAACTCGTGTTCGACGACTACATGAAGCTGTATGCTGGGGTGAAGTTTCAGGCCAAGGAGCCAATATTTGAGGCTTTAAAAAATGCAAACACTGCAAGTTTGGAACAAGTTGCATCTACTTAACTAACTAGTGGTGTTTGTTTCATTGGTTGGGTTTGATAATATGGTTTTAGAGAGTATGTGTTGGGTTATACTTGCTAGATTATGTGCACACTAGATCACCTATTTCTTAATCAATCATTCCATCTCTGCATTCCTATTCTATCTCATTCTAACATTCTAATTCCAATTATATGTCATGTTATGATTGATTCTCCCAATTGGGAATTTTATGCCATTGTAGGGCTTGGAAGTAATTATTCATGGAGGAGGTTGGAGGTAATGACCTTGCAACATTTGTAACTATGGAACAAAGGAGACATGAAATGACAAAAATTTTCTAGTTTAGGATTTAGGGTCGATATTTGTTATTTGGATTTTTATGGATAGCTAGTGGCATAGAGCTGCTAATTAGTTTTTATGTATTGAATAAGTTACTTGAAATAATTTTTGACTGAGCTTGAAATAAAGTTTTTTAAAAATATGTTGGATTCCTGCTGCTCTTTTGAGTCACATTTGTTTGAATCGATTCTATAGTGATCTTTGTTATCATCATGCCATTATATTATTCCATGTGCCAAGTATTTTTGTTTCTTATGACTATGTGTGAATAGTTTGCTTTGATTTTTGATGCAGGGCAGATTTCCTGAAGCTGTCACACCTTGATGTTTCAGTCATAGCTATCTCCACAGGCCTTTGATTAAAGTGTCGTTGGTGGCATTGGAAAGCCAACTCAATTATCTTTCCAACCATATATTATTGACTATCAGATTCCAAGTATGGAGGGAGTTATAAGCGTTCAAAGTCCAACATCTGGTCCAGTAACTTCGAATTTTCATTTATGATGGAAGTTTGAAGGTTATTTCTTTAATTATGTCTCTTTACTCTTTCTCCTATATATACCTAATGTAATGGAGATCTAGATAAGATTATGAAGATTAGAAAATTATGAATATTTTATGAAGATTGAGAATAGAGTTCTCATTATCTTGTTTATCCTAACTTGGGAGTCGAATTTTGCATCATATATTCTTTCTTCTCTTTTCCCTGTTATCACCCCTCATCATTTGGTATTCAGAGCCAGTGTACGCTCTTGGTATTCTCATCCTTTGGTTGTGGTAGAGGAAACATGGAAATTTTTGAAGATGAACGTGATGCTGTAATTCAGGCACTTCAGAGACAAGTTGAGGAGTTGACCATACTTCTTGATGGTCGGGAAGCCAGAAGCAAATGTAGTTCAGGCCATGGTGATTTCAGCGATGAATTAGAGTATGCGGGTCCTTTCAGAAATAAAAAAGCTAACAACTTCTTCATTTTCCATCCTATCGATTATGTGAAACCAAGTTGTTCTACTAATCAAAAATATTGTTTTGAGTGCAAAGGGTTAGGACACTTTGCTGTAGATTGCCCAAATCCAGGTATAATTACTCTTGTTGAAGAAGTGTATGAAGAGGAGCATGAAGAAACAACACCAATTTATGATGAGTAAGATGATGTTGTCACTTATAAGGATCATGAAGAATCTTTAGTGATACAACGTAGCCTTGATGCAACGTATGATGCATGGCTTCGTTACGATAATTTTCACACAAGGTGTACATCAATTGACAAGGTATGTGATATTATTGTTGGTGGTGTGAGTTGTGAAAAAGTTATGGCTCCAATCGCCGAGTGTTCAAAAGGAGTTAAGTTTCAATGGTCCAAAGAAGTACAAAAGAGTTTTGATCTTATCAAGCAAAATGTAAGATTAAAAAAGAATGCTGATAAGCATCGAAGGATGAAGGAAACTCGGAAATGACTTTGTGTGCAGTTGAAACGAGTGATGTGGAAAATATTCCAGCACAGATGGGGTGACTTCAAAAATTTACTGGTAATGATTGGGAGGGATTCAGACGGTGATCAATACATGAATAGAAAGCTCTCTCAGTCTAGTTTCAAATGCAACAAATAGAGAGTCGTTTGGAATTTTTTACAAGAAGTTATGATCATTTTTCTAGAAGGTGGCAAGTGTACCCGAAAATCTGCCATGTTCATGCATTTGAAGTTTTTGGAGTCTTTCCAACTGCCTTTTCTTGGTCAAGTCATCCTATTTACTATATTAACTGTTGCAATAATGTTGTGCATGGTTTTTAGTGGCCAAAAGAGTTACTAAAGGTGGAGTTGCTAGTATCTCAACTACTTTCAATGTTGCTGATCTTTCAACATATTTTGATCATGAAGAAGTTGCAGATTCGTGGTCGAATCTTTTCCAACCGGCGGAGAAGTTAAAATTGGAAAGAAAAGATCATCAACCTCACAAGTTATCATGTCTACAAAAAGGTGGCAGCTTCAAGTGGATAAAGAAGCACTAAAAAGCTTTGAGCTTCTCAAGAGGAAAGTCACGGAGGCTTCGATGTTACAGCTTCTAGATTTTAGAAAAGTATTCGGAGTAGATTGCGATGCTTCAAATAAGGGGAATCTATTGAAAAGCTTAGTTGAGAAAAATCCTTATCAATGGGATGTGATTCAAGCAGAGTTTGATCGATCGTCAAGTCAAAAAATGGGGTGGAGCCCTTTCGAGATTATTCATGAAAGAAATTCTATCATTTCGATGAATTCAACTTCAATATCCCTAACTCATCATATCAGTCAAGATGGAGAAGTTCATGAAAAATGCAAGCAAGGTAGTTGTAGAAAATTTCATGATAGATTTCTCTTCAAGGGAACAAGCTTACGTATTCTTAAATATTCTCTTAAAGAATATATCATCAAAGAGTTACATGGCGGTGGTTTTTGTTGGAATTTTGGATGTAGCAAAACTTTGAGGCTGATGACGAAAGAAAGTTTCTTTTGCTGGAGCTTATACAACAAGTTCAAGGAGAAGAAGATTGGTCCTTGTCAAGTGTTGAAGAAAATAAATGAAAATTCCTATAAGATTGAGTTGCCAGAGCATTTGTGTACTCATTAAACTTTTATTGTTCATGATCTGACATCGTATTATGGAGACAACGAGCTGAACTCTGAGACGAGTTCTTTCCCACCCGGAGAGAATGATGCAGGGCAGATTTGCTGAATCTGTCACAGCCTGATGTTTCAGTCATAACTATCTCCACAGGCCTTTGATTAAAGTGTCGTTGGTGGCATTGGAAAGCCAACTCAATTATCTTTCCAACCATATATTATTGACTATCAGATTCTAAGTATGGTGGGAGTTATGGCCGTTCAAAGTCAATTCAACATCTGGTCCAGTAACTTCGAATTTTCATTTATGATGGAAGTTTGAAGGTTATTTCTTTAATTATGTCTCTTTACTCTTTCTCTTATATATACCTAATGTAATGGAGATCTAGATAAGATTATGAAGATTAGAAAATTATGAATATTATATGAAGATTGAGAATAGAGTTCTCATTATCTTGTTTATCTTAACTTGGGAGTCGAATTTTGCATCCTATATTCTTTCTTCTCTTTTCCCTGTTATCACCCCTCATCAATTTTGATGCACCATTGTCTATGATAATAGTCATATTTTTGTAGAAGAATTTTGATATGAGAAGTTGCAGCATGAGGTGGATTTTTTTTATTAATTTTTTCTTTCTTCCTGGAGGGAGATTTATATGGAGTATTGTTTATTTTGTTAACATTTTTTAGGTTACAAATAGGAGTAAGATAATACAAGATAATGGGGGAGAGTTTTAGTATAGAGCTATCATGGGATGTTTGAAAAACAAAAGTCATTACAAATAGTAGCAGACTATGCAGTTCTTGTAAGATAGGAGTATGAAATTTCTGAATTTTTTGAGGATTTTTTTGCTCTAGTTTCCTTTCATTTATAATCATTTATCCGTCAATGTAATATCAACTGTTAATTGGATTACTCTTTAGAATTAATAGGATCACTCTTTGAAATTGGTAGGATTACTCTTGATTTTTGAAAATTAACGCATTTATTGTGAAAAATTATATTGTAGTACAATAAATAATTAGATTACTCTTTGGGATTAATTAGATTACTCTTTTAAATTAATAGGGTTACTCTTGAGTTTTTTTTTCTTTTTTTCTGAGAATGAACTCATATATTGTGAAGAATTAAATTATATGCAATCTGTAGAGATAATTAGATTACTCTTTGCAAATCACTATTTAGAATTAGTAGGATTAACCTTTGATTTGAAACTCTAATTTTTGAAATTAATTGGATCACTTTTTGTAATTAGTAGGATTACCTTTGAATTGAGACCCTGATTTTTGAAAATGAATTCAGTTATCCAGGCCGAACCAATAAGGCTGTGGTCGAACCGGTCTTCTGGAAAAACAGAGTGCTCGGAATGGTCGGGTTCGACCAAGGTTCGACCTGTTAGCCAGGTCGAATCAGATGGAGCTTGGTCGAACCAATGCTGAGTCTTCTCCTGATCGTGTCCAGTGCTCCGATTCGACCTACCCTGCATGGTTCGACCTCTTGTGTTGGTCGAATTAGGGTCGAATCGGGCTCCTTTGGCTTCAAATTTTGATTTCGTCTCCATCGTTCCTTCATACTGTGTTCCAGACCTTAACGTGATGGCTATATCTTCCAATTTTGTGTCAATTGATTCACGTTCGCGGTCATCTGCCCCATAATCAAAGTAAGCTCCTTCATCTGCTTAGATAAATCTGCATGATCAACATTCATTCTAGCTTCGATGTGGTCAACCCTTGCATCGTTCTTAGCCGTGTATCGATTGAAGGTATCTTCATCACTCTTCACTTCGTGCTGCTTCATACTAGGCTCCCTTAGTGTCAACTCTGTAATCTGCCTCTGCTGGGACTCTAGTAGCTTGTTGATGTTAGCTAGACTAGAGACGATCTCATCATCCCTATTCGGCTTCACTTGATATTCAACCTGCGCCACCTTGCCAAGTACATATGATCCTCTATCTCTCTCTACTGGCCAGTCATGTAAATTCATAGAGATGTCTTCAAATAACTTTTCTGCTTCAAGTGCTGTCTTTGATAACAGCGCTCCTCCTGATGATGCATCAATAAAAACACGCGACTCACAATCCAATCCATAGTAGAAGATGCTTATGTATTCAGTCTTAGACATTCCATGCTGTGGACACCTCCTGAGCATGTCTTTAAACCTATCCCACGCCTCATCAAATTTCTCACCCTGATTCATAACAAATCTGGTGATCTCTTGCCTCATCCTTAAGATCCTTGAGGGTGGCATGTATCTCTCCAAGAATTTCTGCTGCAGTTGGTCCCATGTAGTGCAATCTGTGGCATCAAGAGTCTCATACCAAGCTTCCGCCTTATCAATCAAAGAGAACTTGAATAAGGCGATCCGCCTAGCATTATCATTAGCTCCAGCTCCCTTTTGAGTGTTTGCATAACCAAGAAATTTTTGGAGATGCTGATATGGATCTTCAAAACAACCTCCAGAAAAGGGATTCTTCTCTACCATGTTAATAAGAGCGGGATTTATCTCAAAATCATCATCTTCCCCCTTTGTGTTGGCAATTGGATCGTGCGGTTCAACGTGATCCGTTAGGATTTCAGATAAACAATAAGCAGCGGAAGCAATTAAATTGTTTACCGTACTTCTGGGTTGGTGTAGAGGATGAACTGCAGAGAACCACCTCTCAATCTTCTGTTGTATGTCCCAAGTCGAATCCTGCTGTTGTGTGGGCAACAATCCGCAGGATTCTCTCAATCTGCTCCTGTTCTTTCTAACTGTCAAATGAGGCACTGACTTAGGGTTAACAGGAGCTGAGATGACTTATATAGTTGGGCTACAGCAGGGACCAGGAGGAGAAATTGGGCTGGGCCTCAATTGAATTTAATTAACCAAGCTTAGCCCAAAGCTTTTAATTAAATCCAATAATAATAATATAGTCCACTAAAATATTATTACTGCACTACCCGTCCAATCCCAAAATTATGTTTTGGGCTCCTTCTTATTATAAGCCCGATGGTCTCCCCTTTTTAAGAAAAACAATGTCCATTAATTAATTAAGTTACTGACAACTCAAATTAATTAATATCTCATCCGAGAGTAGTACCACTCAACCTTATTATCATGCCAGAAATTAATCCACTTGCAAGATTTACATGATAAACCTTATGAGCTCCTCAAGGGGACATCATCAACCTATGACGGACATGGATTCCTTCTACAATCAACAGCACACCATAGATACAACACTACTTCCCAACTCACCGAGTTTGTTGATTTAATACATATAAATCTCACCCATTGATGAATCAAAGAAATACATACTGCCCTACGTGTCGAGGTTATTGTATAGGGATTAAGAGCACGAACTTCCATAATAACAGAGATCAAGTTCTACTATATAGTCAGTATAAGAAGAACGATCTCAGGCGGTCCTGCTCAATACACACAAGTGCACTAATGTGATTCTATAGCCAAGACAAGCTAATACCAAACCACACTACAACCATACCGATAGAGAGTCCCCGTCTATCTCAGTTGTGAGCATCTGTTTATACTTTATAAGGAAACCGATAATATGATCTTCTGCGTGTTGTCGCACAACATATTATCTACAGTATAAAGTAAATGGACTATTGCATCATGCATATAAAATAAATTATAAGACGCAATCATTTGATCAATGATTCTCATTTCAAATATTGTTGTAACATTTTTCATACTTAAGCTAGACTTTTAGTATATAATCCAACAATCTCCCACTTATACTAAAAGACTATGCTGTCATGTCTTCTGCCATACATCTGATTCCTACTCCCACTTACACGATCATTAAAAGCTCTCGCCTTAAGGTCCTTGTAAATGGTTTACTAGGTCATCATCCGATGCAATCTAGGCGACAACAACCTTCCCCTCACCATACGATTTCTCGTAACAGGTGGTACTCGCGCTCCATGTGTTTAATTGCCTTATAGACTTGTGATTTCTTCAAGTTTGCAACTGCACCAATATCATCAATGTAAATTGTGATTACCTTGGGCAAACTTAGAAACACTTCAAAGTCCATCATGATGTTTCTAGAGTCATATAGATACTTTGGCTGCCTCATAGGCTCCAATTCATCATCTTTCCATGATGGAGTCCGGAGTCTAAAATATATTTCTATATAACACTCCTCCACATTATGACTCTACTTCCTAAGATTAAACACATAACCTTTGAGGAGAATTTACTGCCGTCCAATCTGACTAAAAAATCCGAATCTTCGTAATCCACAAGAAGCAGTGAATCTGTCCAGTAAGTCCATATATAATTTCCAGTCCTTCTCAGGCACTTTATATATGTCTTACCACAGTTCATCATTCTTGTTCTGGATTATGTTGATACCCACTGTTCATGCGTAAAGCAAAACAGATATCCAACTTCGTTCATAGCATTCTTTAGATTAAGCTTCCTTATTCGCCGAAGCATAAGGAACCGCTTTCATCTTCTTTATCTTCTTCTTGTGTCTCAAAGACACATTCACTTAGATAAATTTACATGCTAAACGAGTATGGACTATATCATTTTATGAAACTTGAGATAAGCATAATATCCTTTCTTGTGATCCGTATTACCGTGATCAAAAGGATATATTTTGCATTTCTTAAGTCCTTCATCTCTACCGCTTTATTAACCATACCCATACGCCCGATAATACTCTTTCATTGTCTCCAATGAGCAAGATACTATCTACGTATAGTATAAGAAACACCACCATGTTTCCGTCACTCTTTACAACACACAAGACTCATCCGCTTATTGATTTAAATCCATGCCACTGGATTACCTAATCAAAACAGATGCTTCACGATCTTAAAGCTTGCTTTAGTCCATCGCTGGACAATTTTAAGCTTACTATCAAAATGCTATTAGTACTTTGCAATGAATCACTCTGGTTGCTTCGCATAGATGTTTTCCTCAAGACTTCCAATCAGGAAAGCTGTCTTTGACATCTATTTGCTATTCCTCATAGCAGCAATAAAAGAATTCGGATCAATATAAGCATAGCTACCAGCGAACATGTTTCCTCATAATCGAACCATTTCTTTCTGAGTACACTTATCCGCAACCAGCTTTGCTTCCAAGGTTTTCACCTTTCCATATGATCCTCTTTTATTTCCTTTGACCACTTGCAATGGCTTTTACACCATTTAGTGGTCATACAAGTTCTCAGACTTAATATGGAATCCATAGATTCTATTTCAACATTCATTGCAACTTACTAAGATTCCGCATTTTCATCTTGTAGTGCTACGTCATATCCGTGGGACAATACCATGTTCACTAGGGATCAAGTCTCACGACTCTCCCAAAACATATATTTATGGGTTGTCATACAACCCTCCCACTATGACAAGGCACTACATGTAATTATGTATCAGACGTGACACGCGTTGCAGTTTACCTTGTGGTATATCCTCTTGTACACTTGGTACTTATACTTAATATTTTCCTCTCACTTCCTTTAGAACAACTTATACATGGGTTTGTGATTTATTACATAGTGCTTTTCCAAAAATCTAGTTATTGAGTTAACAATTATCCTTCGATCTTTTGGACTAAATAAATCACCCTCCATTTTTCTAGGATATCCCATATACAGACAAACGTTTCACGAATTACTGTATCTAGGGCATATCCATAAAATGAATTTAATTATTCCAAATAATTCATCATCTATCTAATCATAACCATAAGAGCCTAATACCTTCTACCCACCACACCATTCAGCTGGGGCATACCCGGTGTAGTCTACTTGAGATTTAATCTCAACTTCTGATCAATAGCTCCTAACTATCCCAAGAGATTTTCGCCATCATGATTGAATCGTAATGACTTAATATATTTTCCATGACGCTTCACTGTACCAGCCTTACAATTCTTGAATTAATCAAAGAACTTAGACATGCAGTGCATCATATAAATATATTGGTTTCCAGAATAATTTTCGAATATTCATAACCACCTCTCGCCTGGATAATATTAGGTTCGCTTGAATCAGAATGAACTAATTCCAACATATATATCTTTGGCTCTACACCCCACAGTCTTGAAAAGGCAGTTAATTATTTTTACTTCCAAGCAAGACTCGCAAGTCCGATAGTTTCCACTTCAGATAAACCTTACGGTCCATCGGCTATCAACTTTTGAATCCTACTTAAGTAAAATGAATTAGTCATAGACGCCAAATGTATGTTTAGTTCATTTTCGAAGGTTCCTTTCTCTTACTAATATTAGAAGATGCATTATTTAATTACTATTTATTGCATCTGTGGGATGTACATGATTCAAGAGTATACTTTTTATCCACCAACGTACTTTAACGGATTATAGCCTCATTCCTCATTACTATGACCATGTCATTTAAATGAAATGAAGTATCCATCCGTTAATGCATAGAAACCGAAATTAAATTCTTTCTATGAAACGTACGTAAAGACAATTTCTCATAATCTATCGTTTATTCTTATCATGAGATAAATAAACAACTCCCACTGCAATAGCCACTACCTTTGTAGTTTTACCCATATTATTAACAATCTTATCCTTACTCAGTGATAAACATTTAGTAATTCCAGTATCTACATACTTCGTGTCAGTAGATGCCATCACTAATCATGTTTAAACCATTAGTAAATAAGATATTAAACTTGTTCACATCATGATGAAAAATGGCTTTCTTTTGCCACATGTTTTGTTAGAAGTTTCCCACCAAATACAACCTCTCGTATTTCAGGTAGAACTTGCTCAAAACATCCAGGCAAATTGTGAAGAATAAATTGATTTAGGTTTCCCTTTCAATCTATTCCAAGCTCTTCCAATTCATTCATCAATTCAACCATGATCTTCTGCCTTTTTAATTTACTCAAGTATCTGAAGAGTTACATGAGATCATCATATTTCTATGAAGCTCTCATCTCTTCACTAGAGACTTTAATAGGCATCATGAGACGTCCTTTGTGAGAATACACATGTATTTTCTTAAGCAGTAGAAATTTAAAATCAAGATCCTTTTCTAATCAACTTATTTGGATAAGTAAAAATTATTTCTTTTAGTAAACACTTAGTGAAATAAAACCATTCGAAATTCAGAGAATCACAAATAAATATTCCGATCAAATCTTCGAATTTTATCCTTTTATATTGATTCCCTCAAAATAATATAAAATAAAATTCACCGACATCTCAAGCACCGTGAGTCTGCAAACCACGTTAGGGTGGACGTTTACAAACCCGAACATTTACAAGAGAAGATTTTACCCATTAATTTCATTTGTCAACCTAACTTTATGACAAAATAATTAATAGTCGGTTCCTCTTTAGCCATGCAAACAATAGCAGTGACTCCGTTGGGGAGGATACTAATTATTTACATCTAAGTGTACACCATTATTTGATCCCAAGTCCGCTGCCCAATCTTATGTGCCTTACTGTTGGAGAAGTACACACGCGCTCAGATAACTTTCTACAACCATCAATTATATAAGTTTGTACTAGTGAGCCGCATATAAGCTCATCCGTTAGGGAGGAAGGCACTATAGCCAACGCGCAAGTCCATATGCATCACATTACAAACAATAATTATTTAAAGAAGTTTGTACCAGTGATCCGTGAATAAACTCATCCGTTAGGGAGGAAGGCTCTATTGCCAACGCGCAAGTTTATTCACATCACTTACAAACCAATAATGGAGGCCGCGGGAATTAATTACAAATCCCCTCTCCCACTTAGTTATTTAACACCGAGGGTTTTAACATGCATATAATATTCCAGAATAAAATATACAACTAAGACATGCTTCTATTAACAGCAATTTAAATAAGTAAATCACATAGAACATGCCTTTCATATATAATAATTAATTGTCAAGTTAAAACAATTAACTCAGTTATATATCATAATTAATTGCATAAATGGTGGATCAATTAATTTGGGCCCAAAAACAACAAATTAGCACAAAATGAGCAGCAGATTAAATAATTAATCAAGCCCATTATCCATGGCCCATAATCTTAGCCCAAAATCAAATTAAGTCCACCAAGCCCACTAGCACAAAATTAGTCCATTAATATAATTAATTAATTTATCATGCTTGACCCATTACTCACAATTAATTAAATACAACAATTATAAATGGCCCAGCAGCCCATTATCATTTTAATTAAAATTGGGCCCAATAGCCCAAAACTAAATTAAAAAAATGAGCAGCCCAAACCAATTATAAATAATAAGCCCAGCAGCCCAATGAACATCTCAATTAAATTGGGCCCAACTGAACACAGGCCCAAAATCCTTGGCCCAAAGAGTTTTTCTGCCTTATTTGAACCAGTTGCTGCTCCTTCATCCTTCCAGCCGCAACCACGCGTTTCAACCTAAGCTCAGCCAACCGGAATCATGCTGGCAGCCACCTGCCGTGCGTGGCTCCGAACTGAGACCTCTCATCAGCGCCGCCATCTCTAAGCTCAGATGCCGCCGTGGTATCGTCCGAAACACGCAGCCTGCAGTGCCAACCGACATCTCGATTCCGTCGCCGTCGCTGCTGCAATATCGCCGGCCATGGCAGACCCGCTCAGCTGATACCCACCGCCAATCTGACGCGATTGGAAGCCAGGGGAGACTCGCCGGAACAGCAGTAGGCTCACCCAGAAACCGTAGCCAACTCGCCTAGAAAGAAGGAGCCTTCATCTGGACTCGCCGGATCATCAAGTCGATCCTCCTGGAATCCGCCCAGAAACTGTAATGGCGATCTAATCGAAAGAACCAGCAGTCTCGATCGGAAGTTTCTCAGAACCACCACGGACTCGCCGGAATTGCTAGGAGACTCGCCCGGAATCATCAGGGGACTCGCTCGAAACGCCGCTTCCAGCGTCCGCCGTCGCCCATCGATTTGGATCCGCTACGGATTGCACCGTCTATTAATCGTCGCTGATTTAGCCCAATGGTGCCAGGAGGGGCCGTCGCCAACCATGAATCTGCAGGCATCAGCCCCGCTCGAGGTCGACTTTCATCACCCGCAGAACGTGACTCGCTGCCCATCATCCTGCCGTGCAGCCTTGATCCAGCAGCCATGACGCCGAGCGCCGTTGAGTGCTCCTTTACGCCCACGCCGCCATCATCGCAATCATCGTTCACGTTTTCTCAGATCGTTGATGGAATTTCATGGTAGATTCGTTGTCCATGGACATGATCACAACGTTATCACGATGGAATAGCTGTACGTTTGAATCGTGTTCAAATATGTACAATTATCAACCAATACAGCCCAATGTAAAATCGACAAAAGCACATATGATACACACACATATATAATCCATAATCTCATGCTTTGATTTTGATAATAGAAACACGAGAAGTAAAATTAATTGTGATCACATCTAGATCATTCACATAATCATATAATCACAATAACCCTAACCAACGACTCACGTCTCACCACGAAACCAACGCTCTGATACCAATTGTTGGCAATTGGATCGTGCAGTTCAACGTGATCCGTTAGGATTTCAGATAAACAATAAGCAGCGAAAGCAATTAAATCGTTTACCGTACTTCTGGGTTGGTGTAGAGGATGAACTGCAGAGAACCACCTCTCAATCTTCTGCTGTATGTTCCAAGTCGAATCCTGCTGTTGTGTGGGCAACAATCCGCAGGATTCTCTCAATCTGCTCCTGTTCTTTCTAACTGTCATATGAGGCACTGACTTAGGGTTAACAGGAGCTGAGATGACTTATATAGTTGGGCTACAGCAGGGACCAGGAGGAGAAATTGGGCTGGGCCTCAATTGAATTTAATTAACCAAGCTTAGCCCAAAGCTTTTAATTAAATCCAATAATAATAATATAGTCCACTAAAATATTATTACTGCACTACCCGTCCAATCCCAAAATTATGTTCTGGGCTCCTTCTTATTATAAGCCCGATGGTCTCCCCATGTTTAAGAAAAACAATGTCCATTAATTAATTAAGTTACTGACAACTCAAATTAATTAATATCTCATCCGAGAGTAGTACCACTCAACCTTATTATCATGTCGAAAATTAATCCACTTGCAAGATTTACATGATAAACCTTATGAGCTCCTCAAGGGGACATCATCAACCTATGACGGACATGGATTCCTTCTACAATCAACAGCACACCATAGATACAGTACTACTTCCCAACTCACCGAGTTTGTTGATTTAATACATATAAATCTCACCCATTGTTGAATCAAAGAAATACATACTGCCCTACGTGTCGAGGTTATTGTATAGGGATTAAGAGCACGAACTTCCATAATAACAGAGATCAAGTTCTACTATATAGTCAGTATAAGAAGAACGATCTCAGGCGGTCCTGCTCAATACACACAAGTGCACTAATGTGATTCTATAGCCAAGACAAGCTAATACCAAACCACACTACAACCATACCGATAGAGAGTCCCCGTCTATCTCAGTTGTGAGCATCTGTTTATACTTTATAAGAAAACCGATAATATGATCTTCTGCGTGTTGTCGCACAACATATTATCTACAGTATAAAGTAAATGGACTATTGCATCATGCATATAAAATAAATTATAAGACGCAATCATTTGATCAATGATTCTCATTTCAAATATTGTTGTAACATTGTTCATACTAAAGCTAGACTTTTAGTATACAATCCAACACCTTGCTCCTATCAACCCCATGTTGACATTCCCAAAGTTCGTGAAAGTTTCACGTATGGCAACATTATCCGGATTCTGCCTTGCTCCGGCCATGTTTAAATCAATGTGTTATTCCTTCTTTTCCTTCCTCTCCTTTTACAAGCGCACAAGTAACTAGGAAAAATTCAAGGTTAGATAGAAATAAATAATCACAAATAAAAAAAAAGAAAAAAAAATCTTAATCAACTAGAAATAATAAAATCAATAATAACAGCCGTCCTCGGCAATGACGCCAAGAACTTGATGAGCGTTTTCTCAACACACAATTAATCCCCTAGTATGAAGGATATCAATTGTAGTCTCGAAAGGTGACCAAGTGAATATCAAACCCAAGGGACGGCGTATTATTAATTTAATTATTATCTAAATTAATTAAGACAAGGCAATAAGATTTGATGGATTTAATTAACAACTACTAAACAAATAATTAAAATAACAAATAAAATAAAGTACCACTCGAAGAATACGAAAGTGGATCAAGTAGGAGAATAGGTAGCTCTAGGATAATCCAGTTTTACTCATTAACTTCCCTTCCATGTGTCAATGTCCTACTCTGCCTTGTGGAATATGGACGCATCACTAAACCATACATATCTACTCTATAGACACAAGTAAACATGTGTGCAACACGTGTGAATAACCTCGGAGCAAGAGATATAATTTCACCCCCTTTCTAGGTACTATCAGTATTAATTATTTCCCCATAGGATTGGTACTCTAACCCGATATGATCTCCCTTTATAGGTACTATAAAATTATCCTCTTTATCCTACTTATTAACCCGAATTCAATTCAATTAATAAGTATTCATATAAGATAGTTTTAATAAGACTTCGGAATCCCTTCACTTAGAATTATAACTTAAAACCCTGCTCAACAGTGAACGCACTCAACCAATAACCATGTTATGTATTCAGACTCTACACAACGATTATTGATGCACAAAACGACTATGAGTATGGATTAAAAAGGCATAATCTTATATAAAATAAACCACAAGTAGTGTTGTACGGAGTATACACATGGAAGTTCAATTAACTAGATAAAACCTTCACAACCCTAGTTCTACCAAAAAGGCTCTAGCCCATGGTGTTGTAGGAAACCCACGAATCAATGCCATTCGGGCACACTAACCATTGCGGTAAAAGATTTCGCTTCCCAGGGAAACACCATTTCAGCACAAGGCCGCGCAATGGATGGATGCATCTCGGACCCCAAAGAGCTCCTTCCCACATCACAGGGGTATAGGGTAACGCCATTTCTAGTTGGGATAGAGTTCTTATATGTTAGAATATTTATTGTGGATGATAATCCTAATTGCAGTCTGACTAATATAGATTCAAAAGCGGGTGTCCACACTAGTGCTGGGTTACAGTGAAAGTGAATATTAAAGGTTCACTCTTGTCCGAAGAGCTAGTAGGATGTCGAATAGTGTCGAGATAGTTGCAATCCACAATCACAAAGCCCCGAGCCCACCGCCCAATGTTGATGGATTTCCATTAACTGCTTGTGGAAGACTCAGAGACCAAGAATGCACCACATTGTTAATGTATGGAGTCCCAAGCAAACTCTCCAAGAGGTGATTGCCATTTTCTTTTTGTATCAATGTAATTCTGCGGTTTACAGTGCACGATCATTATGGTTCTAAACTTTACCTCTTGCTTACTTTGTAACTGTGATGAATTCCTTAGCGAACTCTTTAAAATTAATTGGATTACTCTTTTAAATTAATAGGATTACTCTTAAGATTTAAAATTATTCTATAGAAATAATTAGATTACTCTTTAAAATTAATTGGATTACTCTTTTAAATTAATAGGATTACTCTTATGACTTTGATTTTTTTAAAGTGAACCCATATGTTAAATTGTACAAAATCTCTAGAAATTAATTGGATTAGTCTTTAAAATTAATAAAGAGATCATTTTTTAAAATTAACAAGATTACCCTTTGTTTATCAATAAAAAGATAATAAAAAAATTCAGAGTTGCAAATGGTGTGATATCCTGGAAACTCACTAATTCTCACAAAAACTTGTGCTTCGTTCAAAAATCAAAAGTAAGAAATTAATCATGAATGACTAACCAGGTGGGTTAGCCCACCTGCCATTGGACTCCTCACTTGAGTGAGAGACACATGTTCGATCCCTTGGGAACGAATTAGGAGGGGAATCATAAGGAATGCTTGGTGTAAATGGTTTTGATTTTATTGTACTCATCTTTTAGCTCGTAGACCAAACAATTTCAACCCACATACATACTGAAATTTTTGAAAATTTGAAAAGATAAGCAAAATGGCGAGACAATATATTTGGGATTGAAGATGAAAATTTTCTAAATTGCAAGTTAAAATTATTCTTCCACCTGCAGTAATACTGATGCATACTAAAATCAAATACTCCATCTCAGAACCTGCAATAATACTGATGCATACTAAAATCAAATACTCCATCTCAGAGAAGGTTGTAACAAGTTTGCGATTGATGCCTGGGTTAGGATCAGAGCTGGGAGGAACGGCCCTGGCATGTGGAGAACCCCATCACATGACTACGTGGAAACTCTTGAGCATTCGACCTAAAGGGGAAGGCAATTCAGGAGCTGCTTGATTACAGCTGCACGGTTCATTTTAAGATGGAGGATGCAGAAGAAGATTTGGGCTGAAGAAGCGAAGAGAATAACGAAGAAGATGAAGACTTGGGCTTCGAATCTGCCGAAATTTAGTCGTCCGTTTCATCGGCTTCTCATTGACGCTCAATTTCTGCGCCGTCGTGGTAGATGTTTACTGTCGAGATTAGCTCCGCCGTGTTGGGATGCGCGATTGATCGGAGCGGTTGTCGAGGAAGACAAAGATGCGGTGCCGACGCGGGATCAGTAATTTAATCTGTGGAATCAGATTAAGATTTACAATTGAAATAAATCTCTGATTGAATCGCGGAATTCTAGGTACTGAGGGAGAAAATGGAGGATGAGCATACCATATCTATTAATCAGATCCCTTCCACCAAATTTTGGTAAGACCGGTCCTACCCTAGTCATTCTCAAATAATAATATGTTACTTCCTTTCATAAGATCCATATCTTTTAATCAGGGGTCAAATAATAATATGTTACTCCCTTTCATAAGATTGAATCGCTGAATTCTGGGTACTGAGAGATAAAGAGGTGGATGAGCATACCATATCTTTTAATCAGGACCCCGTTCCACAAAATTTTGGTAGGACCGGTCCTACCATAGTCATTCTCAAATAATAATATGTTACCCCCTTTCATCCAGTCCCAATAATTATGCTTTTTTTTAAATTATAAATTACAAAGAAAGCGTAACTATTAGGATGAAAGGGAGGAAGTACTATATTAATTACTACTCCCTTCGTCTCATTTTCATCTTTATATTTACTGTACTCACGCAAATTAAGAAAAATCACTTTTTGAGTAACTTTTGGGGGTAGTTTGGTATTTTTGGGTAATAAATAAATGATAAAGTATGTTATGTGTGTTAAAAAAGTGATGACATTTTTGAAATTAAAGTATGTTAGAGGGATATTAGTTTTGTATCTTTTCTTTTATGAAAATATGAAGTTGAAATTGGGACGGATCAAAACGGAAAGTATGAAGTTGAAGTTGGGATGGAGGGAATATTACTTTCAATTAAAAGTTGTTATTACTTTTCTTTTGAAATATTATTTATACTATAAATAATTTAAGAAATAATTCACAATATTATTATTACTTTTGATCAATTAATTTTTGGGTTAATTCTTAAAAAATTCACCACCACGGCCTTTTATTTTGTCAATTCAATACATATTCTATTTAAATTTTTCAATTCTATCACGAACTTTTATTTTTGTCAATTAAATACACGATCTATTTAATATTTTTAATTCTATCACAATTTTTATTTTCCCAATTTAATACACCATATATTTTATATTTTCAATTCAATTCATTACTTATTATTATTTTTATTATTAGAAATAATTACTGATAGGTACACACTTTGTACCCCTAATTACTACTAGATACATTGATTTAAAATAATTATTATTTAATACAAAATATTAAAGTAAAATACCAAATATACCCCTAAACCCATATACCTTTAAAACACTAACCCCAACCTCCACCCACCACCGGACCACCGCTGCCGCTGCCGGACCGCCGCCGCCGCCGCCGGCGGAGCTCCGGCGGCCGGTCGCCGGAAAATCTGTTCGTCAGAAAAAAAAGAAAAAAAAAACTGGTCGCCGGAAAAACTGCCGCCGCCGGAAAAGCTGCCGGACCGCCGCCGCCGGACCACCACATTTTTTTGCTGCACACACTTTTTTTTTCCTGCACACACTTTTTTTGCTGCACACACTTTGCTGCACATGAACTTTTGCTGCACACAATATTTATGTGCAGCACATTAATAGGGGTAATATTGGAATATCACTATATATTTTTTACCTAGTAGTAATACTTTTGTATGTTTGTATCTCATAGTAATTTAGGGTTTTTTTGTGTACCTAGTAGTAATCCTCCCTTATTATTATTATTATTATTATTATTATTATTATTATTATTATTTAACAATGGAGGCAACATTATTGAAATCAACACCTTAAAAATTAAAATGAAGAAAATAAGAAAATAGAAAAATATTAGAAAGATAAAATTTTGTGAAAAATAGAGGAAAATGTAAAATTTCGTCGTGATAAAACTTATACTATAAGTTAGCTTTATTTTATAAAATTTTACAGATAAATAGAAGAAAATATGTCTATTTATCCAATTCTTTCATATCCAAATCTCAAAGGAAATCAACCTATGCAATTTATATTGATTCGTTGGATAACTATCTAATTATCTGAAACAATGATTAATTATATATATGATTAAAAAAAATTTAAATTAAAATTACGGTAAAAGGAGAAAAAAATTGTTTCAAGGTCACAAAATTTCATAAATACAATAAATAGAAAAAAACGACTAATTTTTTTCGAATTCTAAAGCATATAAACTGATCAACTTCATTATTACCTGAACAAGCATTTTAAGCCATGCGTTGCACGGGAATAGATTTTCAAAAATAAAATTATATAAATATAGATTTTTTGTAATAGTATATATATATATACAGTGGCGGACGCAGGATTTCCGTCGAGGGGGGCCCAATTTTTCTCATACAATAGTTCGTGTTTTTTGTTCTACAAATTTTAAGAAGAATTATTTTATTTACCAACTTTTATTAATATTTTTCTAAAAGATGTTTTAGTATTTTTAATTGTATTATGTAAGAGTAACAATTTTGAAACTAAAGTCATTAAAATTATTAAATAAATATGTTATTTAGAGGAAAAATAAATAAATAAAAGAAATAGAAGAGGGGAAAAAAATAACAGTGCACCTTTAAAACTAAAACATCCTCACTTCACCACTTGAACACAAAGGTATTTTAAGAAAATTTCTATATCTATACTAGTATTTTTTTAGAAGTTCAGGGGGGCCCAGTGCCCCCCTAACCCCTTAGTAAGTCCGCTTATATATATATATATATATATATATATATATAAACACATATAATTACGTATTCCCTTCGTCCCATCCTAATAATTACATATTTTTAAATTGAGTGTTTCATTCTAACAGTTATATTTTTTTTATGAGACTCACACAATTAAGTAATTAAAATGTCTCAATAAGACTCATCCGCCACATTAATACTACCATCCAGTATACATTAAAATATTATTTATCTCACCTCAATATACAGTAAAATACTAAATTTTTTAATATCCGTTCAAAAAACAAATATAACTATTTAAAATGGGACGAAGGGAATATATATGTATGAGGTTTTATATTGTGATGGTATGTATATTTAATTTAGTTCTTTATGTGTAATGAATTAAATAATATTTAGTTGAATCGACGTTATACGATCCTTATTCGTTTTCCATATATAACAAATTAATGTAATAGAATTCCGCTAAATGCACACCCCTTTTTATTAAATACACACCCTTATCATTAGATATTTAAAATTATATTTTTAAAAAATCAAAATTATCCTTCATTTATTAAATACACCCACTTGTGTGTAAAATTATTTTATTGATCGAAGAATACGTCTCTGCAACGTGACCACTCTTATGAACGGCAGCAACCTCTCTCGCTTTCTCCGTCATACTACCGACCGCAGCCTTTGCTATCACATCAAATTAACAGAGAGAAGCAACCTCTTTCAACAAAACAGACAGCTTGCAATGCTATTTTTTGTTCAATTCTTGTGATCGTTTTATGTAAAGTGGCTTGGATCAAGAACATATATGCAGTAATGTACCAATTATTTAAATTTGGTTCTATAGATTGTAAACAATGGGGATGAATATATATACTGTTAAGCAAGTTTCCATGAGTACCAGGTTGTTGTCCAACTCTTGGCAATACCTAATTGCCCATACTTGAGTTATTTGATAACAGTAGCAACCAAGACAAAATCTCCAAGTTCGTCAGTTTAATTTGTTCACACCACTCTAAGAAACCGTGGTGAAATATTCTTGGAGGAGTTTACTGTTGATTTTCGATACAATCAAAACCGACGTTGATGCTTAATTGGGTTGAATCTGTTTTAAAATGAAAGCTTGGTTAGGCACATGAGATCCCTTGTTACACTCCCTGCTCCATCTCATGTTACATGGGGCCATCTCATGTTACATGGGGCAGGGAGTGTGACAAGTGTCTCATTTTCACACAAAAATGAGACACTTGTCACACTCCCTCTCCATGTAACATGAGATGGAGCAGGGAGTGTAACAGGGAAACTGAGTTGTTGGTCAGGAAACTGGTTTTTCTATTATCCAATGATATTGATGATGTGGATTCTGATGAAAAGAAGGGAGAGGAAGATATTGCGTATACCAACTAATCATTGAGAGAGTTGGAGTTGAAGGATGTGAGGAAATAGTATATGGAGGAAGAGTCCATTGGCATAAATCATGTGCTTGGTTGGTTGATCAATAGTATAAAATGATGATAAAGAAAGAACGGTTGCTTCAAGAAATATTCTCGATGATCATTCTGGAGGATCATAAAGAACACATAAGTGATACATTCCTTTCTTCTTCGTCTATAATAAATTTTGTTGAATTCCTTGAACCTTAGAGCAATGTCCTCTTAGTTAGAGTTTATTGTTTTAAGGTAAATTATGGGGGTGTGTATAATTTTTAATTTAAAAGGGTAGTTTTTGAGTTTTGAGGGGTGTGTATATAATAAAATTAAAAAATAAAATATTAAAGGTGGTGTGTATCTAATAAAAAGGGGTGTGTATTTAACAACACTCTTATAAAAAATCAATAATTTTAAATTTTTTATTAATATTTTATATTTCATTACATAATTAGATGTTAACGTATAAACAATTTCAAATAATGATCTTAATTACTTAACATTATTTTCAAATAAAATCCAAAATTTTTCAATAATACAACATGATAAGATTGATAATAATAATAATAATAATAATAATAATAATAATTAATGAATTGAATTGAAAATATAAAATAAGTGGTGTATCAAATTGCAAAAATAAAAGTTGTGATAGAATTAAAAATATTAAACCGTTCGCGTATTGAATTGACAAAAATAAAAGGTCATGATAGAATTGAAAATATTAAACAAAATTGTGTATTGAATTGATAAAAATAAAGAGTTGGTCTTGCGTGCCCCCGGGGACACACCGTGCGCCTCTAGGATGAAGTATTATGGGTATATTGATTTATTCTAAAGGGTATACACTTTAATTAATAAGGGTACAATATTTTGTTCTAAAGGATATACACTTTTCATTAATATTTTTTTATTTTTCTTCAGAAAATAAAGAGTACACATCTTTATATTAACGGATGTACAATTTAACACAAAATTATAAAGGTTCACGGAGTGTTTCCCATGCGCCCGGGTGCACACAAATTTTTTGCCAAAAATAAAAGGTTGTGATAAATTTAAAAATCCCAAATAAGGTGGTGAATTTTTTAGAAATTAACTCCTAATTTTTTATTATAAAGGTTATTACTTTTTGTTAGGGAAGTTATTCCTACCACAATGTTATGGAAATCTTTAAAGTATGAAAGGTGGGATACAAGTTTAAACGAAGTAAATATAATTGTAAATAATAATTAATATAATAAATATTAATTAAATCCACATATGAGAAGTGTGGATAATGCAGAGAGAAGGGAGTTAATAATTAGTTACTTAACTCCTTTTATGTTTGAAAATAAGATACGGAAGGTAGCTGTCTTAATATGTTCATACGCTCAAATGCTGAAACATGCTGAAGGGTTACAGAATGCAGAAGCTAAATACAGAACGCTGAGAAGCATTTTTTCTCTCTCGTGTTTTCTCTCCCAAAATCACATACAAAATCCAGTCATCATATTCCACAATAATACAATATCATGGAAATATGAGATTACAGTTCTATCGTGTGTATCAATCGGTTCGTACGTGTTTCTTCCGTTGCAATGAAAACTCTATGGAGAAAGGTATGATTTCTCCCTATGTATGAACGTGAGTTTTCCAACATTGGTATCAGAGCCAATGGTTGGTACTCCGTATATCTTCTGGATTAAATTTTTCAAGGTTTGAGTTTTCTGCTTTTTATAGTTAAATGCTTATACATGATCCTAGTGCTTGATGTTATATGATTATTGTATTATGTGACAATAATGAGTCATTATGTAAGTTTGAGGCAGAATTTTTGATGTCCAGTAGCTATTCCATGTTGTTGACATTTTTTAACCTTTCAAACTCTTTACGGGTTTAATTTTTCATTAATTTTTCGTGCAAGTGAAAGCATGTTTTGCAATTTAATAAAGTTTGAAGGTTGACCAGGTCAGACCAGTCAAACCGAGTCAGACCAGCCGTGAACTGGACCGAACCGACGTGGACCAGACTAGATTAGGGTTGAATCGGACCACTAGCAAAACCACCGGAGGTCAGACGCCTATGGTGGCGCGTGTAAAGCACGCGTCAGTGGTCTACGGCTCTGGCGGTGGCGCGTGAAGCTCACGCACCGGTAACCGGTAACTCCGACGGTGGTGCATGGGTTCACGCACCGACCGACACTTTTTCCGATGGTGGCGCGTGTGGTATACATACCGACAAGAACCCTTCCGACAATCAGTGCGTGGAGGCCCGTGAGGGCGCGTCCGGATGCACGGGTGGCGCATGATGGTGCTAGCCGGCATGTGGTGGTGCATGGCAGCATGTGAGGTCATTTTCCAGCGACTGTCCGACGTATTATGACGTGTTTCGACGCATGGAGTCCAATGGTGATATTTTCGAGAGTGTTTGACGTCATCTTCAGTGTGTATTTGTAGTTTTACTTCATTTTGTGACATATTTGTTGAATACAAACCTATGGGGTGGTTATTTTGGTTGCAATTTTTGAAGAAAATACACCTTAATATGTCATTTAATTCTAAATTCATGGTGTTAACTGATGTTAGAATTGTTCAAACTCCTGTAGCCTATGAAAGTGGGAGCCAAAGTGAGTTGGACTTATTCACTTTTGAATGTGCCTATTGCATCTTGGAAAGTTATTTCTATATGCATTATATGGAGAGGAAATTCATGTGATATAGTTTGACTAACACTGGTGTGTTTGATATTTGATTGCTCATTTTTTCTCAGAGACATGTCAGGATCGGGAACAATTACAGCGGAAGACATTAGGACCAAGGATGAAGTCCTCCATGAATTCTTGAATTATGAAATGAAGCCTACACACAACATAAGGGACCACGCATTGGTTTTGATTGAACTCTACAACCAAATGATGCATTTGATTTATAGCAAAACGATTCCAAGTAATAAATATTTTCAAATTACTAGTCCTCAAACTTGGGCGAACAGTTTGCCTCACTACCTTTAAAAGGTTTTTTGGGCTAAGTGGGAGTCTTACCAAGTGAAATCTAATGGTTATTTCATTATGCTTGGTTTGGTCGATGCTTCTGTAGCAGAAGATAGGACATAGGCACTGAGATCAGCCTGCTTGAGGATGGGAAGGATTCGACATTCTGATTTTTTGAGATTGAGTGGTCGAGACAAATGTCAGATAGAATCCTCATTTAGATCCTCTAGGGCGAGCTGTCTTTAGTGTGGGGACTAAAGAATTTGATTGAGAACATTATTTTAAATCTAGTGATAAATTAAGAGATACAATCAATATTTATCGCTAGTTTATTTCCATTGTATTTCTAATTGGAAACTCAGGGAGTTCATTGGAATTTTATGTTCATGATCTGTCAGACTTGGAGTTTTTGCTATTGTGGATGGTTGTTTAAGTTCTGTCTATAAGTGATTGTTCAATGTTATTTGATTAATTACTTAAACAATATGTTTTTACGTTTTGAATCAAGAATCTAGTATTATAACACATGATTAGATTGATGATTAGTAGTCTCCGAGCTATTTTTCGAGATTAAGTCTTGTGTTATTTATTGAGATGTCTCTGTTTGGCATGACATAAACTTAATAAAATATTATTAACATACTGAATCACTTTAATCTCTAATAAAGATCATGACATCAAAATATATTGTCGCTGAGTTGAACAAAGGAGAGAAACTCAATAATGATAATTATGACACATGGCGTCATAAAACATGGTACATATTGTATGAACAAGATGCATTGGATGTTATAAACCAAGTGATGGCTGACTCAGGAACGGGAATTGGAAATCAAGGGAGATGTGACCAAGAAGCGTACCAGACATGGAAAAAGAAAAATTTAATTGCACGAGACATTCTTGTAAGCTCAGTAATCGATGTGATAATTCATGAATGTGAGCAGAATCCCACCGAACATGATATCTGGATGTATCTGTGTGAGAAGTATGGTGGCACATCGGTTACAAGGCTTAGGCAGTTGACTATTAAGTTTGATACTAAAAAAAGGAAACCAGATTATAATATTAGATAACATCTCAGGGAGATATCTAATATGATTATTGAACTTAAGACTGCCGGTCATATACTCTCTGATGAACAGCAAATTCAAGCCCTAATCCGCTCTTTACCTGATTGTTGGAAACATCTCAAAGTCAACTTGACGCATAATGAAAGCATTAAAACTTTCAATGATGCTGCTCGTCATGTTAAGCTGGAAGAAGAGAGGCTCGGAGCCTCAAAGCCTTCTTCTGGTCCTTCTATACCGGTTCCACTTCTAAGAGAGCTTCGGGCTTTAAAAGGAAAAGGAATTAGAAGAAGTTGGGAAAGAAGGGAAAACGATTAGATGGTGATGGTGGTAAGCCTGTTGATGCACGTTTTCTTTGCACGCAAAATTAATCTCCAAGTATTAAGGATATCAATTGCAGCTTAAGCAAGCGACCAAGTGAATATCAAACCCAAAGGACGGCGTATTATCAATTTAGTTATTTACTAAATTAATTAAGACGAAAGGCAATAAAAGTTTGAGGTTTTAATTATTAACTACTAAATAATTAATTAAAATAATAAATAAAATAAAGTCACTTAGAAGAATACGAAAGTGGATCAAGTAGGAGAATAGGTAGCTCTAGGGAAATCCAGTTTTACTACTTAACTTCCCTCTCAAGTGCAGGCCGACCCTGCCTTGTGGACTATGGTCGCATCACTAAACCATGCAAATCTAATCTATAGACACAAGTAAATATATGTGTAACACGTGTGAATAACCTCGGAGCAAGAGACACAATTTCACCCCCTTTCTAGGTACTATCAGTATCAATTATTTTCCACGTCTGGAACCTAACCCGATATGATCTCCCTTTATAGGTACTATAAAATTACCCTCTTTATCCTACTTACTAACCCGAAATCAATTCAATTAATAAACATTCATATATTACAGTTCTAATGAAGTTTCAGAGTCCTCTCACTTAGAATCATAACATGGAATCCTGTTCAGTGGTAAACGCACTCAATCTACAACCAAGATATATATATTCAAACTCTATATACCAATTGAAGATGCACAAAATGACTGTGAATATGGATTAAGAAAGCATAATCATATATAAAATAAATCCACAAGTAGTGTTGAATGGAGGACACACAAAAGAGTTTAATTAATTCATAAAACCTTCATAAACCCTAGATCTACAAAAACGGTTCTAGCCCATGACGTTTCAAAAAACAATCATGGGGGTTGGATAGATCTTACCCATATATCCAAAAAATTCAAGATAAATTAGGAAACGAAGGAAACCCTAGATGTGGGCGTCGTCGCATCCTTCTCCATCTTGAATCCTCCTCTTAGTTCTCCTCTTGATTCAACAGACGAATCTTCAAATTGATGGATGGATGGAGGAAAGGATGTGGATGATGGTTGGGGAGTGATCTCCCCTTGTGGGGTGTAGTATTGTTGTGGCTTCTCTCCAATCCAATCTCTCTCCTAATAATGTGATGTACATCCCCTTTTATACTTGTGAGTTCTCCTTATGGACCTTGGATGGCTTTTACTTGAGACATATGTCAAGTTTGGCTAAGGAAACTTAGAATTACCAAAAATATCATAAGCACAATTCTGTTCGACAAGACCTTCCTTGGTCGAGCAACACCTCCTGGTCGAACACTGGTCGAACAACCATTCTATAAGTTTTTGGTATTTTGTTCGACCGGACTTCTCCCGTTCGACCTGATTTCTTCTGGTCGAATGGACTCCATTGGTTGAGCAAGATTGCGCAGTCTCACCGTTTTGCGCATAACTTCCATATCCAAGCTCCGATTTGAGTAATTTTTACGCTTATGCGATCCTCTTTTCCTTGTATTTATATCCATATAAACAACTCACAGAAAATCCAACATTTGAGTGTATAAAAAGTCATGAAATATGGCACAGCTATTCTGTTCGGCACAGCTTGCGTGATGTCATTACTTTGATCATAACTTTCTCGTTTGGATTCCGATTGATGTGTTCTTTAAGCCAAAAATGACCCTCTCTTCTGTGGCTTTTCAACCATGTATCACACTTTTAGCTCAGAGCTCCACACAAATACAGAAAAATTACACAAGTTGGACATGCGTTTTTCAACAACATTGCACAAATTGCACCTTTTCTCCAACTTTGTACTTTTGATCCCTTTTTCCACCTAAAACACAATAAAATATCTCAAATGCACCTTTTTCTCAAATATATTGAATATAAGATACTTATGCTAATATATGACAATAATTCTCATAAAAAAGGCGTTAAATTGTACACTAAAACACGCTTATTTTCACTCTCATCAATCCTCCAAACTTACCTGTTGCTCGTCCCGAGGCAACAAAATAAAAATAAAGAGAGAGAGTAAGAAAATTAGCGGGGAAACAAGGACTATGTTCAATACCCCATTCAAAATACAATTGTCCTCAACTTAGGTCATGCAACTCTCATTACATGTAATAATCAATTCATAGCATAAAAGATAAGACAATCACCACCAATTCAAATTCTTCATTAACATGTTCTCAATGGAAATATATTTCACTCGCACTCAAGTGTAAAAGATGTACACTTATGGGTTAAGGTATTTACGCCCAAATTCAATTCAGGTACATGCGTAACCATAAGCTTGCCTATTGTCTCAACTCTCCTTTTACTTGTAGCTAACAAATCATGGATAAAAAAGGTCTTTTATTTGATTGTAATATGAGCTCTTTGGAAATGGTAGGAAATATATGGCTAAGTGACTCAAAACTCGGATCGATCAAGCTGCAACCTCTCTCAATCTTTCATTCTTCCCCATCACTTCAATCAAGCACAACATTCTCATCAAACTCTCCCATCTTTCTCTTTCAAGCACAACATATTTTTTCAACTTTTTCTAACTCTTCAACTCCATCATTCTCCTTTTCTTCACCTTTTTTTTCTCTTTTTTTTTCATTTTCTCTTATCTTTTGAGGTACCAGTTTCGGGCACTACCTCTCACATCCTCCATAGGGTACTATATTTAAGCACTACACTAGGGTGTTTGTATCCATGGAGTACCAGATTTAAGCACTACTCCAAGAATTTTTCTTTTCATCCTTAAGACTCTTCTTTCATCATCCTTATCATCCCTCAAATCATCACTCTCTTCAATTAAGCTTTATTGGCTATCAAAAGAATGGATTTAAAAAGGCTCATATGGACTGACAAGGGATTTAATGAATTCAGGTAAAGTATATAGGAAAAGATGGGCTATTCAAAGATGGCCTAATATCATTTTCATAATCCGCTAGACTAATCTTGAATATTCAAGGAGAGTCAAGGCAAGTTCTAGAATACACGCACAAGAACGATACTCACTAGAAAAGAAAATATCATGTGATTATGTTCATGATCAACGAGGCTCAAAATCTCACATGAATTTTTAACAAGTAACAGAGCACTTTTCATGGTAAGTAATATCTCACAAGTACACATAGAACTTCATACCACAATATAAGTCAAGTACACTTCCTTCATCAATTTCAAAAGTATATGAATTTCAAGCACAATTTAAAAATATAAGCTCATGTGTATCACAACCATAAACTCAATTCTTCCACTCTCTTGAATTAGAAGTACACATAAAAATTAGGATAAGGAACGAGGGCACCTGATTTATCTTCAACGTATGCACGAGCTCCTTTAGTTGTTCAACTCGGTCATCTTGCCACTCTTCTATCTTTTTCTATAATAAAAGCTCAAACAAACTCATCATCACAGGATTCATCAATAATAAAATAGGAGAACTAGAAGAAAGAATCAATTGACTATCTAATCGACTACACACACTAGAAACACCACTGAACACTAGGCAAATTGTAAAAAAATTGACACATCAAAACCGATTAAAGTTTCAACATACCGCAAAAAAATCAACTCCCCTAGCAAACATTACAAAGAAAAGATTATACACTTGGTGCTTCAATGAGGTAATAACATCGCACCCCCCAAACTTAGTAAAAATGTAAGTTGAAACTAAGTTTGGAAAGAGATGTAATTGCCGTTTAGTAAACACCTTAAATATAAAAATTTCTTACTCACACGAAAGAAATAAAGAAATAAAACGGAAGGGACAAGCCCCCAACAGGCACTCATATTTATCATTGGAGAGTCACAACGGAATACCGCTTTGTAGACTACTTGATCGGAGGACGGTCTTCTCGCATCCTCACCTTCAAATACTTCCTTTCCCTCTTCTTGTCTACACTCAGAACCTCACCTTTCTTGGTTACAAAAATATGATCCTCAGAATTTCCTTTCTCCCATGACTGTCTAGACTCCTCCTTGTCAATCATCCACTCAAATTCAGAATCATTTTTCCTAGTAAAATCAAGATTAAACAAGTTAGAAACCACAACTATGCTCTTGCATGATTGAATCTCCATGGGCATCTTCATTGCTTGATCAAGAGAGAAAACCACATCTTCATTATCCATCTGCAGTCTAAGCTTCTCGGCTCTCAACCTCTTTGATCTTTCCTAATTTTTCTCTACTATAAGCTCAGTATTCTGCTCTTGGGATGGCTTTGGAGTGTTCTGAACAACAGGAGTAACATTCGGTATTGAAATGGGAGGTAAGTTAAGTTGTTCGACCACTGTTCGACCTAAATGGTCTGGTTGAACAACAGTGGTGCGGTCGAACGAAGGCACTGTAAACTGGTTTCGTTTGTTCAGCTCCTATTCGACCATCGTTCGACCAAAATGGTCTAGTCGAACAAGATTGTTCTGGTCGAACAGAGTCCCTATAAACTGAGCGCGATCTATCTTTTCCGTAGAAGCATGTTCGATCGTTGTTCGACCAAAATAATCGGGTCGAACGGTGGTGCTTTGGTTGAATGGCGAGACATAAAACAGAGCATCAGGATTCTATTTTCCGAAGCTTGTTCGACCTCAGTTCGATCATCAGGTCTAGTCAAACTGATTAGGTCTGGTCGAACAAGACCTCTGTCCCCTTCGTTTTTACTCATCGATTTTATCGGACCTTCATGCTGCATTCCCGACCTCAATGTGACGGCATGATAAGACTTAGGGTTCTCAATACTTTGAGAAGGAAACTACCCTTTCTCAATAGTTTGAGTCAATTTGTTGACGTTTCCTGCCATCTCTCCCATCAACAATGTAAGGTAGGGGTGTGCACGGTGCGGTTTGACGATTTTTTCTACATAATTTAAATTGCATTGTTATGTATGGTTCATTTTATTAATGAAATATAAACCGCGGTAATTCACATGATATTGATTATGCAGTTTTGAACGGTTTGACGATTTCACTTACATATTAGTTTAAATAATAAGGTTATGCTATTAAATTTTTTGTGGCTAACGAAAATTCATAAGATAATTCAATCATAATTGACAACAATGCTTTGAATAAAAATAAGTTATATAGAAGAATTAAGCAACGTAAAAAAAAAAGTGAAACAACGCATTTTTATACTTGTAGATTATTATAGAAGGAGGGTAGTAAATTAAGTATTTGGTAATTGGTAGAGTTTCTTATTACAACATTAGGGGAGTGACAAGTTAAAGAAAAAAGTAAAACAAAGCATTTTTACACTTGTAGATTATTATAGAAGGAGGGTAGTAAATTGAGTATATGGTAATTGGTAGAGTTCTTATTACAACATTAGGGGAGTGACAAGTTAATGGCATGGTAATGACTAAAATACTCTATATACTAATAATAGTCCAACACATATTATATATTATATAATTATATATTGAGTTATAGCTTATATGTAATATATGCGGTGCGGTCGATGCAGTTTCCATTAAAAAATTGAAATTGCACCGCGTGCGGTACAGTTTTGCTTTAAAAATAAATTGCAATTTGTTCAAAGAATTACGTATCGCGGTGCGGTGCAATGCGGTTCGATCGGTTTTTGCGATTTATAATTTTTCTTGCCCACCCCTAATGTAAGGTCTTTAACTTGTTTAGACAGATCCTCATGATTGGCATCAATCTTCTTTCCAACTTGGCCTCAAGACGATCTACTCTTGTATCATTCCTTGCCATGTACCTGTTCACTGTATCCTCGAAACCCGATTTTCTTTTTTCCACCTTAGTACCCGGATCAACACCCATAGGAGGTTATACCGTATTATTTGGATTGCTCCATGAAAATTCTGGCCTCCTGGGTTGTTGATAATTACCCAGTGGACCACGATTATTATAGTTCCCTTGATAATTCCAGTTTTCTTGATTTTGGAACCTCGTTCCTTGAATACTTTGAACCCTTTGGCATAGTTCGCCTCTTCTATATCCTCTTGGATAGCTCCTTCATTGCACACATCCTGCATGGTTGGTACTCACTGCGATAAGTCCGTGATCTTCTTTTACTGAGACTCCAGTAGCTTACTGACATTAGTCAAACTAGAGACGATCTCATCGTCTCTTCCTGACTTAACCATTGTATGCTCAACCTGCGCTACCTTTCCAAGAACATAAGTGCATCTCACTCTATCCGTTGTCCAATCTCTTGAATTCATCGATATATCCTCAAAGAGCTTTTCGGCCTCCACGGATGACTTTGTAAGCAATGCTCCATTAGAAGAAGCATCTAGTAATACTCGAGAATCACAGTCCAATCAGCTATAAAAATTATTGATGTATTAAGCTTTAGATAGCCCGTGTTGCAGACACTTCCTAAGCATGTCCTTGAATCTGTCCCATGCCTCATGAAACTTCTCATTACCATGGATAACAAATTGATTGATTTCTTGTTTCATCTTGAACACCTTTGAGGGTGGCATGTATCGCTCTAAGAATCTCACTTTCAATTTCTCACATGTATCACATTCTGCAGCATTAAGATCATCGTACCAATCTCTCACTTTTTCATTCAGCGAGAACTTAAACAATATGATCTTCCTCGCATCCTCGTGAGCTCCTGCATCTTTTTGTGTACTTGCATACCTAAGGAACTTATTCAGATGTTGCTGAGGATCTTCAAAGGTTCCCCCAGAGAAGAGACTCCTTTCAATCATGCTGATAAGAGCAGGGTGTAAATCAAAATCAGCTCCAGCCCCTCTTGCTCCTAACAGCCCCGCATTGCCTTCTCCGTTGTTCTTAAAGACTTCACGGATGACAAGTGTATCAGGATTTGCCGCCATATTGACTGCTTCTGCTTCCAAGTTTAATTTGATTGCAACTTCAGTTGCTTGCGGATTCAGCTCTCCAACGTCAACTACTTGATCAATAGTATCAGTTGGCCCCTTGTTCTTATTCTTGCTCTTCTTCTTCTTAGCGTTCTTCTTCCTCGCTGATGCCTCTACTTCCGGATAAAAAGGTTCTAGATTAATTCCCTTCGATCTAGTGTGCATACACCACAGAAAAATTCAAAGTTAGAAAGAAAAGAAAATAAGAATAAAATAGTCCTAATTAAACTAGAAATAATAAACTAATAATTAATGTCGTCCCCGACAACGGCGCCAAGAACTTGATGCGTGTTTTCTTTGTATGCAAAATTAATCCCCAAGTATTAAGGATATCAATTGCAGCTTAAGCAAGCGACCAAGTGATTATCAAACCCAAAGGACGGCGTATTATCAATTTAGTTATTTACTAAATTAATTAAGACAAAAGACAATAAAAGTTTGAGGTTTTAATTATTAACTACTAAATAATTAATTAAAATAACATATAAAATAAAGTCACTTAGAAGAATACAAAAGTAGATCAAATATTAGAATAGGTAGCTCTAGGATAATTCAGTTTTACTACTTAACTACCCTCTTTATCCTGCTTACTAATCCGAATTCAATTCAATTAATTAACATTCATATATTACAATTCTAATGATAATAAACATTCATATATGACAATTCTAATGAAACTTCGGAGTTCCCTCACTTAGAATCATAACATGGAATCCTGTTCAGCGGTGAACGCACTCAATCTACAACCAAGATATATATTCAGACTCCATATACCAATTGAAGATGTATAAAATGATCATGAATATGGATTAAGAAAGCGTAATCATATATAAAATAAATTCACAAGTAGTGTTGTACGGAGGACACACAAGAGAGTTTAATTAATTCATAAAACCTTCATAAACCCTAGATCTACCAAAACGGTTCTAGCCCATGACGTTTTGAAGAATAATCATGGGGGTTCGATAGATCTTACCCATAAATCCAAAAAATACAAGATAAATTAGGAAACTGATTAGTCATTTGTAGTCGAGATGACTAATTAAAGAATTTATTGAACTACAGGGAGGAAGGTACTAGGGTTTAAGCGATCTCGTGTTTGTCATAGTTTTATAGAGATGATCATAAAGGGGTAGGATTAATCAAGAAATGACAATTAAACAATTAAATGACAAGATAAACAATGGGATAAATAAATGGAAGATGGATGAATGAGCCAAGTAGATAGAGAATGAGACTAACAATACTTAAAGTGAAAAAAATCTAGGTATCATGCAATGAATTCATATGTGTCATGGATTTATAACTAAGGGCCAACATGAATTCCACCTAAACTCCCTCTCGAGATGGATATGATATAGATCCTTTACAAGGTCTCAAAAAGGCTCTAAGGTTGGTTCTCAATCAAACAATTAAAACTAGGTACTGAGTTTAATTAGAGAGTCCCTTCACACGATCAATTGACCTCTTGATCTAACAAATCACATGTTCTATCAAAGGGTAATAAATTTCAAAGGATTTCGATCTCAATCTCTTTAAAACTTATAATGCACATGAAGTGTATGATGAAATGATTCAATGAACTATCCTAAAATATAATTGATTTCTCAATCTAATCACATGCCCATGACAATTAATCACACAAATCTACAATACAAATCAAACAATTAACAATCAATGATAGAAAATTAACAAATCCAATCAACATATGAATTCAATTGCAAATTACTCAAAATTATTCAACACAATTCATATTGCTAATCTCACAAGGAGATTAGCCTTTCATCGTCTCAAATAAAACAACATAGATAATTGTATCTCTAAAACCCATGATCAAACTATAAAGAAGTCTACAAAAATTAGAAATAGAATCCTCCTTTGAATGTCTTCAACATGGAGCTTCTCCTTCTTCTTCTTGTAGTCTTCACTACACCTTGCTTCTATAACTACTTGGATGGTGGATTGGATGGATGGATTCAAGGATGGGTGAATGGGATGAAGGGTAGATGGAATGGAGAGAAAAGTGTGTGAAAAATAGTGTGAATTAGGTATAGATTGGATCCAATAATGATTTCTGCCTTATTTTCACGCCAAATGATGTATTTGTGGGCCTAGAACCTTCTAGAAGATGTACAGATCCAAAAACTGACTTTTAACCGAACACGGGTCATGTTCAGTAAACGGGTCGTGCTCGATAGGGCGTGCTCGATACTTGGGTCGAGTAGGTGCAGCACAGTCTCACTGTTTCGCGCATAACTTCTACATTCGAAATCCGATTCAAGATATTCTTACGCTCACGCCATCCTCTCTTCCTTGGATTTTTATCCATATAAAGATCTGACAAAGAGTCCAACATTTGAAAGTGTAAAATGTCATGCAAAGTGGCACACCATTTTAATCATAACTTTCTCGTTTGGACTCCGAATTGAGCTCTATTTTTTTCTAGATCTTCCTTTTCATGTCTAGAATCCATTTTTACAATCATATGTTTAAGTTCATTTTCATACATTTATATATAAATACAAAATACCACCAAAATACACATAGATACGGATAAAATAATATGAAAATACACATAAAAAGACACTAAAATCTAGGTAAAAATATCACTCATCACACCCCCAAACTTAAAGTGTTGTGCGTCACCGAACAATGAAAATGATAAAACAAGGGGAGAGAGATTTTCACCTAGGAAAAGACTAAACGAACATAAGTAATAACAAATCAATAGTAATAAGAACTACAAAATATGCTAAGTCATCCTTCAACATTAAACTCTTAACATGAAAAATTAACAAGTTCAATCAAAAGAGAATAAAAGTATAGTATAGTCCCTTTTCGTCCAAGCCTCTCATCGGATATCAATTTCACTCAACACTCTTTAAAGTTGGGTAAATCAACACTATTAATCGATGGGCTCGACTCGTTATAAGCTTTCTCGTGGACTACATTCAAAAACCACCAAAGTTTCAATCAATGATCAAAAGGTCTTTCATTAAGGATGTAATGATAGGCTCTTTGGTATGGTAGGAAGATTATGGATAATAGTGACTAATCAAATGTAAGTAATCGAAGTGATGGCCAATTTCCTCAACTTCTTCACTTTTCTTTCATTCTTTCTATCTTTGGTAATCACAAGCACTATTCATCAACTTTTCTTGGATTGAGCTTCATTTAATGCATGCTTCATTTCTCGAACTTCTAAATACTTGAGCATATTTTTGTTGCTCTGCTCATTTTCTTGTTTTAAGGTTGCATGTTCATTCTTTCTTGAGCTCTTTTCATCATTTTTCTTTCTTGCTTGTTTATCATTTCCTTTCTTCTTTTGCACAATAACTCATCAAACCTTTCTAACTACCATCTCCTCAATCACTTGCACAAAAGGGTAAATATATAAGGCTCATGTGGGCAATCAAGGCTTGTAATATGCTAAATTCACAAGAAATAGGCAAAATGGTTGACCAGGGATGATGTTCTTGGTATGGAAATATATGGCAATGACTATAAATAACAATGATGGCCTTAAATCATTTCATTAATCTCCACTAATCGGGCTCATTCCTATAGTCCTTGAGCAAGTTCTAGTTTATCAAATACAACCGATCCACTCATAAAGAAAAATACCATGTATGCACGGTTGAGACTCAAATGCTCACAAGCTTATGCTCGAACCTTAAAGACTTATTACACCACATTCATCTCAAAATTGAACAAGTTAAATAAAACATATCACAATTCGAAAGGGTAGAGATTCTTAATCATAATTTGTCATCACTTATCACAACAACATGTCATCGCTCACATTCAAAAATAACTCACGACAACCCAAAACAAACCACCAAACAATCCTTTAACAAGAAATAAAAATACAAACAAAACACATAAGAAAAGACTCACCATATAAGAAACAAATAAAAACACATAACATGCAAAAATAACCAAAATCCATCCATCAATAGATAATAAAGCACACATTCATATCATCCATGACAATTAAGCTCACAAACATCCCCATCTTTGATTGAAAAGGAAACCTTCCAAAAACATAACAAATGAAGTAGCATGCTAATCCAACAATTCAAATTCAAATCAAGTTATGCTAAGCAAATAGAAGTGAATAAGTGTAAAGTGAGTTCCCTGAATAGGAATTTGGTAGTGGAAGTGGTTGGCACGGCATCCGGACGACAGGCACAACGAGCTTCAACTTTGCAAAAATCATGCACTGAGCTTGACTCGTGTCAGCTGCTTGACTCGTGTTGTCGCTGTCTACACGCCCCGTGTTCTGTACATGGTCATGACATGGCCGTGTAGGTGTTTTTTATACTGGCACACGACCTGGCTTACAAGGTCGTGCTCCGCACATGGGTCGTTCTCCTGTACACGACACGAGTCATGTTCAGCACTCGACTTCAGCCTGGCGTGCAGCTGTGTCAGGTGTTGAGGCACGGCCTTGTGTACAGGCTCGAGTCCTGTACACGGGTCGTGCTCTGACTCCACCCTTCGCCAAATTTTGAACTTCAAACCCTGTTTTCCGCTATTTTTATGCTTCCACTACACCTTATACATGCTCAAAAACTTATCAACATCATTAGCTCAATAATTATAATAAAAATAAGGACTATCATGCACTTCAACACAACCAAATGGACCAGAATCAAATCAAACTCATGAGAAAATTTTTAAAATTTCCCAAAAAATACGAAAAGTATATGCCTTCAAGACAAAGTATGTCACACCACGCCATATCCCCCCAAACTTAAATTGAAACAAGAGTTTCGAGTTAAGTTTGTAAAAAGTAGTGTGACTTACTTATACACTTCAAATCAAGCACTTCTCGTATCTCCAATACATATTCTTCTCACGAGCACAATCAACCTATAAGGCCAAAATGCAAGAAACAACAACTCCATCATCCTTATTGAAAGTAATAAATAAAGCAATAAAGATAATGATGGATTGCCTCCCATCTAGCGCTAAGTTTAACGTCTTCAAGCCGGACAGAATATAAAGAACTCATCGGAATGGCCACGGATATCATTCGTCCTTGCCATCGAATTTTAAATATTGTGCTTCTTCCTCTATTAGGCACTTGTGGCAAGTAACGACCTCCGTTGCATCCTTCGAGCATGACTTTAGAAATTCAACTCTCTTGAGCTTACACTCCATTGCCCTCTCTATTCTTGAACACCACTTATTTCTTCTTTCCAAGTAAACTCCTAACATCACTTCGAGTTCTCTTTTCTTCCTAAAGATGTGAGAAGAATCAACGGGTAAGACAAAATCAATGTAAATAATATTTTAAAATTCAAAGCAACTTAAAGAGTGTAAAGATTTAGAAATGCTAATTTCACTCTTCAAGTTATCATCACTTGCTTCTTGACTTTGTTTCTCTTCATCAATATCATTTGCCTAAATAGGCTCTTCAAACACCTTATTTGATTCTTTATCTCCCAAATTCTCTTCTTTCTCCAACTCTTCTTACACTTTGCTCTCCTCTTCAAGTTCTTCAACTTTTTGAAAATTGGTCAAAGCACTTACAATTTGGCTTACTTGATGCTCCAAGGCTTCGAACCTCTTCTCAGTTGCCTCATCTCTTTTCTTGTTCTCCTCAAGGCTTGCTTCCATCATCTCAATCAAGACTTCTATGAATGATTTTTCTTCCTTAACTTGTTGAAACTCTCCTCCCTCTTGGTTGTTAAAATTCCATCCTTGAATTGGTGGATAATTCCCTTGAAAACTTCTTTCATAGTTGTTTAGAAAATTTCCTTGGAAATCATCCACTCCCATGAAAGAAGCATCTCCTACTTGATGGTTAGATATCCTCCACTCTTCTTGCTCCATAAGGCTAGGAATCGATACACCTTGCACATTTTGACCACCCCCAAACTTGAACTAGGCAAGACATGACCATAAGCACCTTGATTCATCATCCTTATTTGTCTTGTCAATTCCAAAGTATCGGGGGTAATTATCTCGGAGGATTCATTTTGAAGAAAACTTGATTGAGGATTTTGACCTTCATCACTACCTTGAGCACATCTTCTATATAATTCCAATAAGGCGTAATTTTGGAATGGAAGAGAAGTGTTGGTGTTGGGATTTGGTGAAGAATAAGCACATGCTTGATAAGGGTGGAATGTATTTGCATTGTAAGCTTGTTGTCATTCTCCATTTCGTCCTTGATTGTAGTATTGAGAGCTATCTTGATCCATTTGGAAATTGTAATCATAGTTGCTCTCATTTATATAGCCTCTTGATTGTGGAGGTGGAACCCTTGCAATTTGATTCCTAAAAATATCACTCAAGTATTGGTTCCAACTCTTCTCAAGGCTTACTACAATTCTTCTTCAAACTTTCTATTTTTAGCTTTGATTCTCCTTCTTCTTCTCTCAAGATAGTTTCCACGTACCTATCAAAATAAAAAGTGAGATAAAATTTTTTTCAAAACAAATAACAAAAAGCAATAAAAATATCTCTAGTAATACTAATCAAAACACTCCTTCGTCAAACCACTAGCAACCGTTGCCTCCCCGGCAACGGCGCTATTTGATTAGTCATTTGTAGTCGGGATGACTAATTAAAGAATTTATCGAACCACAAGGAGGAAGGTACTAGGGTTTAAGCGATCTCGTGTTTGTCATAGTTTTATAGAGATGATAATAAAGGGGTAGGATTAATCAAGAAATGACAATTAAATAATTAAATGACAAGATAAACAATGGGATAAATGAATGGAAGATGGATGAATGAGCCAAGTAGATAGAGAATGAGACTAGCAATACTTAAAGTGTGGAAAATCTAGATATCATGCAACGAATTCATATGTGTCATGGATTTATAACTAAGGGCCAACAAGAATTCCACCTAAACTCCCTCTCGAGACGGATAGGATGTAGATGCTTTACAAGGTCTCAAAAAGGCTATAAGGTTGGTTCTCAATCAAACAATTACAACTAGGTACTAGTTTATTAAAGAGTCCCTTCATACGATCAATTGGCCTCTCGATCTAACAAATCACATGTTCTATCAAAGGGTTCTAAATTTCAAAGTATTTCAAAATCTCTCTAAAACTTATAATGCACGTGAAGTGTATGATGAAATGATTTAATGAACTATCCTAAACATATATTCCCTCCGACCCTTGGTAAGAGTCCTATTTGCTTTTGGGCACATGGATTAAGGAGTATTATTATTTAATGTGAAGTGGGTAGTTGTATTAGTGGTGTGTGGGTCCCATGTTTTAATTGTATTAGTGGGTGTGGGTGGGTCCCGTATGTCCAAAAAAGGAAATAAGATCCTTTGGGTGAGACAATCAAAATGGTAAAATAGAACTCTTACCTAGGGACTGAGTGAGTAATTGATTTCTCAATCTAATCACATGTCCATGACAATTAATCACACAAATCAACAATACAAATCAAGCAATTAAGAATCAATGATAGAAAATTAACAAATCCAATCAACATATGAATTCAATTGCAAATTACCCAAAATTATCCAACACAATTCATAATGCTAATCTCACAAAGGAGATTAGCCTTTCATAGTCTCAAATAAAACAACATAGACAATTGTATCTCTAAAACTCATGATCAAACTATAAAGAAGTCTACAAAAATTAGAAATAGAATCCTCCTTTGAATGTCTTCAACATGAAGCTTCTCCTTCTTCTTCTTGTAGTCTTCACTCCACCTTGCTTCTATAACTACTTGGATGGTGGATTGGATGGATGGATTCAAGGATGGGTGAATGGGATGAAGGGTAGATGGAATGGAGAGGAAAGTGTGTAAAAAATGGTGTGAATTAGGTGTAGATTGGATCCAGGAATGATTTCTGCCTTATTTTCACGCCAAATGATGTATTTGTAGGCCTAGAACCTTTTGGAAGACGTACAGATCCAAAAAATAACTTTTAACCGAACACGGATCGTGTTCGGTACACGGGTCGTGCTCGATAGGGCGTGCTCGATTCCTGGGTCGAGTAGGTGCAACGCAGTCTCATCGTTTCACGTATAACTTCCACATTCGAAATCCGATTCAAGTGATTCTTGTGCTCACGCGATCCTCTCTTCCTTAGATTTTTATCCATATAAAGATCTGACAAAGAGTCCAACATTTGAAAGTGTAAAAAGTCATAAAAAATGGTACTCCATTTTAATCATAACTTTCTCGTTTGGACTCCGAATTGAGCTCCGTTTTTTTCTAGATCTTCCTTTTCATGTCTAGAATCCATTTTTACCTAAAAATTATACGTTTAAGTTTATTTTTACATATTTCTATAAAAACACAAAACACCTCCAAAATACATATAAATACGGATAAAATAATACGAAAACATATATAAAAAGACACTAAAATCTAGGTGAAAATATCACTCATCAGAAACGAAGAAAACCCTAGATGTGGGCGTCATCGCGTCCTTCTCCATCTTGAATCCTCCTCTTGGTTCTCCTCTTTCTTCCACAGACGAATCTTCAAAGTGATGGATAGATGGAGGAAAGGATGTGGATGATGGTTGGGGGGTGATCCCCCCTTGTGGGGTATAGTATTGTTGTGGCCTCTCTCCAATCAAATCTCTCTCCAATCCAATCTACATCCCCTTTTATACTTGTGAGCTCTCCTTATGGACCTTGGATGTTCTTTTACTCGAGACATACGTTAAATTTGGCTAAGGAAACTCAAAATTACCAAAAATACCACAAGCGCAATTCTGCTCGACCAGACCTTCCTTGGTCGAGCAATACCTCCTGGTCGAACGCTGGTCGAACAACCCTTCTGTATGTTTTCGGCATTTTGTTCGATCAGACTTCTCCCATTCGACCTAATTTCTTCTGGTCGAACGGACTCCATTGGTCGAGCAAGATTGCGCAGTCTCACCATTTTGCGCATAACTTCCACATTCAAGATCCGATTTGAGTAATTCTTGAGCTCATGCGATCTTCTTTTTCTTGGATTTCTATCCATATAAAGAACTCATAGAAAATCCAACATTTGAGTGTATAAAAAGTCATGAAACGTGGCACAGCTTGCGCGATGTCACCACTTTGATCATAACTTTCTCGTTTGGATTCAGATTGAGGTGTTCTTTACGCCAAAACGACCTTCTATTCTGTGGATATCTAACTATGTATCACACTTCCAGCTTAGAGCTCCACACAAACATAGAAAAATTACACAAGTTTGACATGCGTTTTTCAGCATCATTGCACAAATTGCACCTTTTCTCCAACTTTGCACTTTTGATCCCTTTTTCCACCTAAAACACAATAAAACATCTCAAGTGCACCTTTTTCTCAAATAGATTGAATATAAGATACTTGTGCTAATATATGACAACAATTCTCATAAAAAAGGTGTTAAATTGGACACTAAAACACACTTATTTTCACTCTCATCACCTGTCGATAATCCAACTACAAAAATTGATGAACGGAAAAGGGAAAACAAGCGTGGCAAAAAGAATAAGAAAGATAAATGTAAGATGTCATGTTATAATTGTAGTAAGCTTGGTCATTATGCTCGTGAATGCCCTGAGCCAAGGAGGGACAAGGTAGATTCATCTTATTCTGTTTTGTGTGAAATTAATTTCTCAAGTGTTGTCTTGCTGTATGATTCTTATCCATTGTGGATTATAGATTCAGGAGCAACAGACTATGTGACGAGAGATATAGGAGCTTTTGTAGATTTTCGCCGTGTTTCGAAGGGGACTAGGTGGATATATGTAGGAAACAATACACGAGTCAAAATCAAAGGACTTGGGACTTGCAAATTGAACCTTGACGATGGTCGGGACTTTATCCTACATGATGTTCTATATGCTCTGGAGAATTACGCGAAATTTAATTTTTGTTTCAGTTCTACTTAATTTGGGTTATGATGTATTATTCACTAAAGGCACTTTGGTAATGAGCATTAATGATACTTGTTATGCATCTGGACATATAACTGATGGCTTTATGGTTTTAAATTGTAATAGAATGACGTTTAGTTATTATGATAATTATTCATATTCGCTAACTGCTCATTCTTCTAGTAATGCAAATATGAATAATGATGTTTAGCATGCTAGATTAGGTCATATTGGGCAAGATATGATGAATAGACTTGTTAAAGAAGGATTGTTGAATCTTTCTTCTAAAGTCGAATTATCCAAATGCAAACATTATCTTGCTGGCAAAATGACTAGAAAACCTTTTGGTAAAGTTATTATTTCTTAATCTCCATTAGAAGTAATCCATTCTAATATATGTGGTTCTGTAACTGTGAGAGCACGACATAGAGTCGCTATTTCATTTTCGTTCATTGATGATTATTCACGTTTTGAATATGTCTATTTGATATCTCATAAGTCTGAAGCATTGGATTATTTTAGACAATACTTGAGTGAAGTTGAAAATCAAAAGACAAATCTATCGAAGTTTTAAGAACTGATAGAGAACGTGAATATCTATCAGAACAATTCAAGAAATTTTGTAATGAAAAGGGTATAATCCGACAATTAACTGTTCCTTATACATCTCAACAAAATGGTGTTGCTGAAAGAAGGAATAGGATTTTGTTGGAGATGGTTAGATCCATGATGGCACATGCTAATCTACCGATCTCTTTTTGGGGAGATGCGTTACTATCGGCAGATTATGTGCTTAATCGTGTGCATTCCAAATCAATTGCTTCGACTTCATATGAATTTTGGATGGGTAGAAAACCTGACTTGAGTAACCTTAGAGCTTGGGATCAGCAGCTTACGTACATGATTCATCGAGTTAGTAAGGAAAGTTGGGTCTTAGAGGCAAAAAGTATATCTTCATAAGATACTGTGAACATTCTAAGGGTTACGTGTTCATAGGAGATCAGGATGGGAGCTTCACTGAGACACAATCACGTAATGCTCATTTTCTGGAAACAGAATTTCCTAGTAGAGGGGGCATCAGGGATGCTAAACCTATTTTCGAGGTAGTAGAAAACCAATACCTACAAGATCTAAGTGGTAGTAGTTTAGCTGATGGTATGGATCTTGATAGATATTTGCCGATTGAGGATTAGGCGATTCCCAATGAGAGCATTTTATCTACAAAAGACCATCAACAACTATCTTGAAAAAGTTCTAGGAAACATGTGCCCAAAGGCATTATGATATTGAAGGACATGCCTTCTTAGTTTCACCAGAAAATGGAGATGTTTCTCCTGTTGATGAGGAAGAGCCCAGAAATATTAGAAAGCTCTGACTTGTCCGACAAAGGAGAAATGGATGAAAGAGGGGATAGAAGTCTGGGAACTTGTAGATCTTTCGAAGGGACGAAAGGCAATTGAGAATAAATGGATTCTCAAAATTAAGAGAAAGGCTCAATAGAGAGGAATAAAGCTCGTCTGGTCGAAAATGTTATACTCAACAAGAGGGTATTGACCATGAAGAAACTTTTTCACAAGTGGTGAGGTTTGCCTCGATTCGTCTAATGTTGGCTATAGCAGCTAGTATGGATTTAGAGTTACACCAAATGGATGTTAAGACCGCATTTCTTAATAGAGAATTAGAAGAAGAAATCTACATGCAACAGCCTGTAGGATTTATTCTTCGAGGTCAAGCGGATAAAGTTTGTAGATTAAATAAGTCGATCTACGGACTCAAATAATCCTCTAAACAGTGGTATTTGAGGTTTCACAATGCGATCATCTCATTTAACTTCATGATAAATGAAGACTATTGTGTTTACATTAAACGGTCCAATGGATGTTTTGTGATTCTATCCTTGTATGTGGATGACATACTACTAGCTGGAAAATAGCAAAGAGTATCTTGAAACTATAAAAGGATGGTTATCTTTGAATTTCGAGATGAAACATATGGGTGAAGCAGAGTACATACTTGGTGTAAAGATCCATATGTATCGTTCAAGAAATTATTAAGTTTATCTCAAGTGACTTACATCAAGAAACTATTAGAACGGTTCAAGATGGACACCTACAAACCTATAGATACTCCCATTGTGAAAGGCGAATCATTGAGTCAACAAATGTGTCCCAAGACTCAAGATGAAAAGAATGAAATGGCCAGAGTACCATATGCTAATGTGTTTGACTGCAGACTATTCTCTCTGTTATCAAGGGAATTGTTGCGGGTTTTCGAGTGCACACAAATAAATCCCCAAGTGTAGGGATGTCGACTGTAGCAGCAGGCAACCAAGTTTTAATATCGAATCCTAGGGACGGTAAATTATTTATTTTCTAAAATTACTAAAGTATTAAAGACATGTGACAAATTCAATTGGATGATAATTATTAAACTTATGAATACTTTCAAAATTAAATAAAAGCAATTAAATAAAATACGAAAATTCAAGAATGAGAAATAGTAGCTCTAGGGGTTCTGGATTAAGTTAATTAATTCAACACTTCGATGGTCGGATTCAATTCCTATATATACTTATGGAAGAGTCACTAAACTTTACTAATCCACTTATTTGGTCTTAGCAAATTAGTAATTAATCTGGTTCATCTCCTAGGACTCTAGGTTAATAATCTTATCTCCCTCTCTAGGTACTTACTAAATTATTCTCTCCCTCGTCAGGTACTAGAACTAATACGTGTTTCCTTTTTAGGTACTATAATTTTATTACCTAATTTCCTGAATATTACTAATATGACAATTCATCAATATCAATAACACCCATCACAATTTCTATGTCTAATAAGCTAAAGAATCAAGTCAATTACTTTAACTTATACAAAATAACCAATTAATACAACTGTGCACACAAGTTATAATTATTTCAAGTATTAGTCAATATCATGAAACAACCACAAACGTTACACAAATTAAATTAAATAGTCTCAATGAATTTCATAGAAAAAAAATAAATAAGCATTCTGCAGTTTTGAACCCTTCACCAAATATCAAATTAAAATAAACTTAATCCATCTAACCCTAGAACTACAAAAAGTATTTACCCCATGGAGTTACAAACAACTTCCATGGGTGTAAGAATGATCTTACCACTATTCATATTTATTGAAAGGAAAATTGAGTTTAAAGATAAAACTCTGGATTGAAGAATTGTTGATGCTCTTCTCTCCGTCTCCTCCAATTGTATGATCTTCCCTCCTTGAATGGCACACACCGAAATGATGGAGTGAATGGGTGGAATTTTTAGTGTGTGATTGTAGATGAAGTGGTGCGATGGATAATCGCTGGAACAAAGGATAGGCGTGTTCTGCTTATCGCCACTTTTCTGTCGCGTTCACTGCCTCCTATTTTTCTTCTTCACGCCATTTTTTTAAGCCATCCAACGTCTGTTTTGGGCTTTCAAAAACCATGGTATTTCATTCATTCTTGGGCCCACAAATAACATAATGGCATCCAAAAATTGAATTCATTCACGGCCCAAAAATTGTAGTCTCCTCATCACTTTAACATGGGCCCCACTATTTCTTTTAAGCATGTTATGAGCTCCACTAATAAAAAGAATTGATCTGCTAATGCCATTTAATCAAGTTATAGCTATTATCATGAGCTGCCCACGTTGATATTCACAAGAATCACAACACAACAATTCCAATTCCGGCCACGTACAAGCATTAGTGATCACTATTTCTCCTCTTCAAAAATTTATTAATTTCACCCTAAAATATGTCTAATATCTGCAAAATCTCAACAATACCCGTGAAGTCATAGAAATTATGAAAATAAATAATAAACTCCACAAATCATATTAAAATTATGCAATAACTAAATGAAAACGGCCTATGAAAAGCATGAATTTTCGTGCTGAACAAACTCCCCAAACTTTAACTATTGCTCGTCCCGAGGCAATAAAAAGTAAAAGAATAATAGGACGTGACATATGATTATTTTGGTTTCAGAGAATTTTAAGAAAATAAATTCAAATTAACAGAGTAGACAAGCATGTGATACATTACAAAATCATTACTAACTAGATTTAATGCATTGATACATGAAAACTCACTAGGATAAGTATATCACTCAACTCTCAAGTATATAGGCTTCAAAACACTCAACATGATTTAAATGCAGTGTTTAACCATAGGCTTGCCCATTGTCTCAACTCTCCTTTTACTTATAGCTAGTGAAATTATAGATCAAAAAGGACTTTTTAAGGATGTAATTTGGCTCTTTGGTTGGGTAGGAAATATATGGATAATGTGACTCAAATAGTAGAGAATTAAAGCTGGAGATTTTCTTTTGTGCTGCAGACTTTAAACATTTCAAAGCATCTCCACTTTTAACTCTTCTTACTATTTCCAATACACACAATTTTCATTCATTCTCCACCTTCAAGCACAACAATTTTTCTATCTTGGGGTACCAGTTTCGGGCACTACCCCACGAATTCATTTATTCAGCTCCTCATGGCCTTCTATTTTTTTTAATCACAAGGCCTTCATCACTTTTTTAGCTCCAAATATTTTTCACCCTTTCCAAGCCTTTGCAAACTCAATAACACACTTTGACAGCATTTAATTCTCCACTAGATAAAGGAATTCAAAGGCTCAAGTAATATATCAAAGTGGCTAATTCTCGTAGGTTGCCAAAGAAAAAGGCTTAAAGCTCAAAATGGCTAACTACAGATAAATAATTATTTGGTAGGAAATTATTTGGCTAAGTGACTAAAAAAATCAAAAAATGGCCTTAAATCATCTCCATAATTTACTAGACTATTCTCGAATGTTCAAGGAGACTCAGGGCAAGTTATGGAAACACATCACAATTAATCAAGATACTCTCAATAATTAAACAATTATCATGCATCAAGATTGTTCATGATTTTCAAAGTCTCAAAAGCTCACTAGGTATAAAATAATTCCAACAACCAAGGCTGTCTAGCAATTCATGATTTATGCAACAACACAATTTCATCCACCTAATCAATAAGAATTTTCAAGTTAAGCATAAAAATATTTTCATCATAAACCAAATCATGTCACATACCTAAAATTTTATCAGAAGTGTTCAAGTTCATGGAGCAGCCAGCAGAAAATTATGCTTCTCATATCACAACATGCAAACAATAATCACTCAACTCAAAACTTAGCTCAGAAGGATAGCTTACTTACCTCGGCTGGCAATCTCCTTTGACAATCTCTTTCGCTCACCATATCAATAGAATAATTTCAAGAAACCACCTCCTCCTCCCCAAACTTATTTTTGATATAATATCAAAATAAGTTCAAGAAAAAGTATATGGGTCTCGAATATGTTGCAGCCGACTTTTACATCCTTTCTAGCTCATGAACAAACATCCGAATCAAAAGAATCCAACATCAGGCATCCCATTACCAATCAAACATTAGGAGAAAACTCATACTCAACCAATCATCACCAAAATCATTACCTCCGATCTCAAGGGTAATCACACAACAGGACACTACAAAGAAATTTTATCCCCGGTGCATATGAGACAAGGTAAGAACATCACCCTCCCCCCAAACTTATTTCGAATAAAGTTAGAAAATAAGTTTGAAAAGAATGTGATTGCCTTAAGCGAAATCATGCACCAATGATAAAATTTCCAACACGCAACACAAAATAAAATAAAATAAAATCAAAGCAAATAAAACGGGAGGGTAGCCCCCAACAGGCACTCATTTTTAACGTCGTTGAGCACGACGTGATGTACATTCAATGCAAGTGATCAAGAAAAAAAACTTCCCTATCTTGTGGCGATCTATAGTGCTTCAAACGATGACCATTAGCCACAAAGATATCTCCGTTCTTATCTTTCAACTCAAAGCTTCCGCCTCCACATGCTCTATGAACCGCAAACGGTCCCATCCACTTGGATTTCAGCTTGCCTGCAAAAATTTTCAAACGAGAGTTAAACAATAATACCTCATCTCCTTCATGGAACTCCTTGTGGCGAATCTTAGCATCGTGCCAGTTCTTCACTCTCGCCTTATAGATCTTTGCATTCTCATAAGCCCTCTCTCTGAATTCATCAAGCTTATTGATATGGGTCATCCGCAATTCCTTTGCATCAATCAAACTCAAATTCAGTTTCCTTATCGCCCAATAGGCTCTATGCTCAATCTCCACCGGAAGGTGACACGATTTCCCATAAACTAACTGAAATGGCGACATCTCCAAGACGGTCTTGTAGGCGGTTCTGAAACTCCATAAAGCATCATCCAACTTCAATGCCCAATCTTTCCTACTCACTCCAACCGTCTTCTCCAATACCTGTTTCACCTGCCTATTTGAGACCTCGGCTTGCCCATTTGCTTGAGGGTGATAGGGTGTTGCCACCCTATTTTCACACCATAGTCCTTCAATACTTTTTTCATCAATTTATTAACGAAGTGTGTTCCCCCATCACTAACAAGCACCCTAGGTACTCCAAATCTTGAAAATATGTGCTTCTTCAGAAAATTCTGCACTACTCTAGCGTCGTTTATCTTTGTTGGAATTGTTTCCACCCACTTTGAGATGTAATCGACAGCTAGAAGGATGTAGAGGAATCCATTAGATGGGGGAAAAGGCCTCATTAAATCGATCCCCCATACATCAAAAATTTCCACCACCATACTGGGCTGCAACGGCATCTCATCCCTTCTTGAAATTTCCCCCATTCGTTGACATCTATCACACGTCTCTACAAACGACTGACATGTCTTGAATAAGGATGGCCAATACAATCTGGACTGTAATACCTTTGCTGCAGTCTTTTGGGCACCAAAATGCCCACCATTTGGCTGCGAGTGACAGAACTCAAACACACTATTCCATTCAGCTTCAGGCACACAACTACGGATTATGGAATCCATGCAAATTTTGTAGACGAAAGGATCATCCCAAATGAAGCTCTGAACATCATACATGAACTTTGTTAACCGATGCTTGCTCATTTGATACGGCTTAGTCCCTGTTGCCAAGTAGTTGACATAATTTGCATACCAAAGGGTTTCTTCTTGTGTGGTCAACGCATAGATCCTGTGGATATCCACCTCTAGTATCTCCTCATCGGGGAACACCTCTTTGATCACCTCACAAGCATCATCGCAGTGTTCTCTCGTCTCCAACCTAGACAAATGGTCCGCCACAAAATTCTCACTCTCCTTTTTGTCCGAATTTCCATGTCAAACTCTTGCAACAGCAAGATCCATCTAATCACCCTCGGCTTTGCATCTTTCTTCTCCATCAGGTATTTGATTGCCGAGAGATCAGTGTAGACAACTGTTCTCATCCCTACCAAGTATGGCCTGAATTTGTCAAAAGCATACACCACTGCTAGAAACTCCTTCTCAGTCACGGTGTAATTCTTCTGTGCTGAATCAAATGTTTTGCTAGCATAATATATAGCACGAAACTTCTTTTCCCGCATCTGACCCAACACAACTCCAAGTGCAATATCACTCGCGTCACACATCAGCACAAACGGCTCAGTCCAATCTGGAGTGATCAAAACTGGAGCAGTCACCAATGCTTCCTTAAGAACCTGAAATGCACTCAAACAAATATCATCAAATACAAAAGGCACATCTTTTTCTAACAAGTGAGATAGTGGCTTGGAGAATTTAGAAAAATCCTTGATGAATCTTCTGTAAAATCCAGCATGCCCCAAGAACGAGCGAACTCCTTTCTCATTGGTAGGTGGTGGCAACTTCTCAATTGCAACTACCTTTGCACGATCCACCTGTAAACCTGCAGCAGACACATAATGACCAAGAACAATACCCTCTCTCACCATGAAATGGCATTTCTCCCAATTCAAAACGAGATTGGTTTCTTGACACCTTTTCAATACAAGAGACAGATTAAACAAGCAAATATCAAATGAAGAGCCAAAAACTGAGAAATCATCCATGAAAACTTCCATTATATTCTCAATTAGACCCTCGAAGATAGCCATCATACACATTTGAAATGTCGCAGGTGCATTGCATAGACCGAAAGGCATCTTCCTAAAGGCAAAGGTCCCATAGGGGCAGGTGAAAGTGGTCTTTTCCTGGTCTTTAGGAGCAATCATTATCTGATTATATCTTGAATACCCATCCAAGAAACAGTAAAATTCATATCCTGCAAGCCTATCCAGCATTTGGTCCATGAAGGGTAAGGGAAAGTGATCTTTTCGCGTGTTTTCATTCAACTTCCTATAGTCCACACAAACACGCCACCCCGTGGGTATCCTTGTAGCTAGTACCTCACCATCATCAGCCTTCACTATAGTCATCCCCCCTTTCTTTGCTACCACATGCAATGGACTAACATAGGGGCTATCACTTATAGGAAAAATGATTCCAGCATCTAACCACTTCAAAACCTCTTTCCTAACCACCTCCTGCATAGCAGGGTTCAACCTACGCTGGTATTTCACAGAAGTCTTTTTCTCATCCTCTAACCTGATTCTATGCATGCAAACAGCAGGATTAATACCCTTTAAGTCATCTATGGACCATCCTATAGCTGACCTATGTTCCCTAAGAACCTCTAGCAATCTTTCACGTTCAAATTTAGATAAAGAAGAGGATACTATTACCGAAAATGTCTCATTGTCGCCAATATATGCATACATGAGATGATCTGGCAATTGTTTAAGCTCTGCTTTCTTTTCTTCCTTCACATCTGGCTCATCCTTCTCCAATGGTAAGAACTTCTGATTCCACCTCGTCTGCTCCAACCTTGCTGCTTCTTCCTTAGTATACCTGCAATCATTTAAACTATGTAAGCATTCAAGATATTCAAGACAAAGTTCATTAGATAAGTCATCCAACTCCGTGGTGGGAAAAGTGAGAGACTCGCTGATACACATCTCCAGAGGATCCTTAGACAGGATAAGAGACATGTTTTCATTCACAGTCTCCTCCACCACTTCCAAGCTCTTGCACTCTTCCTTATCTTTTGGCCATCTCATCGCTTTCTCTAGGGAAAAGACAATCTCATCATCATTAACCCTCAGTTTCAATTCTCCATTTTGAACAACAATTAACGCTCCCCCAGTAGCTAGGAAAGGTCTTCCTAGGATAAGAGGTACATTATTGTCGTCCTCCATGTCGAGCACCAAGAAGTCCACTGGAAAGATAAATTTATCGACCTTTACCAATACATCCTCTATCACCCCCTTTGGATAGGTTAGAGATCGATCAGCCAACTGAAGTGCTATCGATGTTGGCTTCAACTCCCCCAAACCTAACTTTTTGAACATGGTGTACGGCCTCAGGTTGATGCTAGCTCCAAGATCACATAAGGCCCTCTTCGCAGGCCCTCTCCCTATTTCACACGGAATTGTTGATGAGTGTGTAAATTCACAAGTTTGGCGCTATGTTTTGTGCTAGTTTTGGAGAGTTTTGATGTGGAAATAGGTGGAAAACCTATATATATTGTGAATTAGCATGAATCAGGTGTTAGTGGAGCTATTTGAGTCTTTTCTTAGCAAAAACGGAGTGAAAGAGACAAGAATCGAAGAGACAGAGTTGAAGCCACGCGAACCGCCCAAGAAGTAGGTGGGTTCGACCTGGCTGGAGGAGGGTTCGACCTCTCTAGCAGGTCGAACCAACGTTGCTGGACGTACAGAGATTGATTCGACCACGACTCGACTGGTTCGACCTGGCCATCAGGTCGAACCATGGTCGAACCAATTTGTAAGAAGGAGGATTCGACCACGACGTTTGGGTTCGACTTGCCAGTTGGTCGAATCGGGAGCGGGAGTTGTCCAGTGCTGAGGTTCGACCTGGGGTTCGACCAAGGCCTAAGTGGTTCGACCTGTCTAGAAGGTTGAACCTGTGCAGAATTCTTCCAGTAGCGGGGTTCGACCTGGGGTTCGACCTGTGGCTAGGGGTTCGACCTGCTTGACGTGGTCGAACCTGTGTGCGAGAACTTACCTTATCCGGATTTTCGAGGCCGAAACGCGTGAGATCACTTAGAAAGCCCATTCCAAGCCCTAGAGACGTGATTACAAGTATAAAAGGAGGCTCATACAGAGAATAAAGAGAGCTTTTGATCGTCAATCGTAGGAGAGACAAGAGTAGAGGTGGTGATCCATCCGGAGGGCTGTAACAGAGGTTCGCTGAAGGTTCAAGTAAGAATGATCAATCTAACCATGATTGTTCCTAGATCAATCATGGGCTAGAACCACCTTGGTAGTTCTAGGGTTATGAAAGTTTCATGATGTAATTCGTGTTTCGTGTGTAAAACTCCGTACAACACTACCTGTGGTTTGTTTTATATAAGATTGCATATTTAATCCATACTCATAGTCGTTTTGTGCATCAATGATCGTTGTGTAGAGTCTGAATACATAACATGGTTATTGATTGAGTGCGTTCACTACTGAGCAGGGTTTATTGTTATAATTCTAAGTGAAGGGATTCCGAAGTATTATTAGAACTGTCTTATATGAATATTCATGAATTGAATTGAATTCGGGTTGATGAATAGGATGAAGAGTATAACTTTATAGTACCTAAAAAGGGAGATCAAATCGGGTTAGATTCTAGACGTAGAAGATAATTGATTATGATAGTACCTAGAAAGGGGGGTGAAGCATATCTCTTGCTCCGATATTATTCACACGTGTCAAGCGCATATTTACTTGTGTCTATAGAGTAAACTTGCATGGTCTAGTGATGCGTCCACAAATCACAGGGCAGAGTCGGACACTATCACATGAAAATACGAATTGCTAGTGAAACTGGATGACCCGACGAACTACCTATCATTCTTATTGATCACAACTCACTTTTCTCTACTCTTGCTATTTCTTTTGTTATTTCGATTAGAAGTTATTATCCATTAAACCTTTACAATTACCAACATAGTCTAAAATATACTAGAAGATAACAAAATTGATATTTATCCGTCCCGTGGGTTCGATATTGTAACTTGGTCATCTTCGCGACTACAATTGATTCCTTATACTTGAGGATTAATTTGTGCGTTGAGAAAACCCTCATCAAGTTCTTGGCACCGTTGCCGGGGACGGCGTAAACTATCTTTTTTGTATTATTTCTAGTTTATTATGACTATTTACCTTGTTTTGTTGTTTTCTTTCTTATTCGTTTTAGGTGTATGCTCACAAGATCAAAGAAAGGTAATCTTGAACCATATAATCCTGAGATTGGAGCATCATCAAGAAAGAAGAAGAAGAAGAAGAAGAGCAAGGCAAAGACAATAGACCCAACTGAAGCTCTGAATTTTGGAGTTGAGGTTGACGAGCAGATTTCGCAAGCGATTGAGGCTACAACTGAAGTTAATTTGGAGGTAGAAACAGTCAACATGGCAGCGAATCCAGATAATCTAGCCATCCGAGAGGTTTTCAGAAATAATGGGGCTGGAAATTATGAGCTTTTAGGAGCAAGGGGAACTAACACAGCGTTCGATCTTCATCCCGCTCTTATTAGCATGATAGAAAGAAACTCCTTTTCAGGAGGGTCTTTCGAGGATCCGCAGCAGCATCTGAACAAGTTCTTGGGCTATGCAAGTACTCAAAAAGATGTAGGAGAACATGAAGATGCTAGGAAGATCCTTTTGTTCAAATTCTCGCTTACTGAAAAGGCGAGGGATTGGTACGATACTATTAATGCAGCTGAGTGCACCACGTGGGAGCAATTGAAGTTCCTTCTTGGAGAGGTATATGCCACCTTCGAAGGTGTTTAAGATGAAGCAAGATATTAACCAATTTGCTATCAGTGGAGGTGAGAAATTTCATGAAGCGTGGGATAGATTCAAGGACATGCTCAGGAAGTGTCCTCAACATGGGTTATCTAAAGCCCAATATATCAGTATATTCTATAACGGATTGGACTGTGAATCAAGAGTACTACTTGATGCTTCTTCTAATGGAGCATTGCTTACAAAGTCATCCATTGAGGCCGAGAGATTGTTTGAAGACATATCGATGAATTCGAGGGATTGGCCTACTGATAGAGTTAGAGGTACGTATGTTCTTGGAAAGGTAGCTCAGGTTGAACAAGCAATGGTGAAAACTAAGAGAGAGGATGAAATTGTTTCGAGCTTGTCCAATATCAACAAGCTACTTGAGTCTCAACAGAAGCAGATCAGCGAGATATCCCAACGAGTGCCAATCATGCAGCAAGAGATGATGAATAATGGAACCATCCAAGACGAATTGGAGGAAGCAAATTATGACATGGGTCAAAGTATTCAAGGAACAAGGTACCCAAATCAAGGAAACCGGAACTACCAAGGGAACTATCGAGGGAACTTTAATAATCGTGGTCCATCTGGTAGTTATCAACAGCAACCAAGGAGGCCTGAATTTTCATGGAGCAATACGAACAATGCAGTGCAACTTCCGATGGCTGTTGATCTGGGAGAAAATGTGGAAGAAGGGAAGCCTGGTTTCGAGGATACTGTGAACCGGTACATGGTAAAGAATGATGAAAGAGTGAACCGCCTTGAGGCAAAGCTTGAGAAAAAGATTGATGATCACCACAGAGATTTGTCCACTCAAGTGAAAGATCTCACATTGTTGATGGGTACAATTGCAGAGAATGTAAACACATTGACTCAAGCTGTAGGAAAAGGGAAGTTTTCATCTCAGAGTATAGAGAATCCGAAGTCGTGTAATGCCATCACACTGAGGTCGGGAATGTAGTACGAGGGACCGATGAGGCCGGAATCAAAGTTGGAATTTTCTAAGCCTCGGTTCGACCAACACGCAGAGGGTTCGACCAACTTTTCAGATCGAACCCAGGTCGAACCTCATCGGCCAGAGCACTCTATTTCGACACAGGAGCGGTTTGACCAACACGCAGAGGGTTCGACCAACTTTTCAGGTCGAACCCAGGTCGAACCTCATCGGCCAGAGCACTCTGTTTCGACACAGGAGCGGTTCGACCAACATGCAGAGGGTTCGACCAACTTTTCAGGTCGAACCCAGGTCGAACCTCATCGGCCAGAGCACTCTATTTTGACGCAAGAACGGTTCGACCACGATCAAAAGGGTTCGACCAACTCTTCAGGTCGAACCCAGGTCGAACCGAAGGATGGAGATTATACAGTGAAGCGGTTCGACCAAAGAGGCAGTGGTTCGACCTCCAATTCTGGTCGAACCCAAGTCGAACCTCCGGAGCGGAATGAGATCAGTCTTCCAGGAGAGAGGTTCGACCAATACAGTCCTGGTTCGACCTCTCAGCCTGGTCGAACCCCAGTCGAACCTCGCCGAGATGTTTTGTTTGATGCACCTGTTGTTCCTTTTGATGTTGATGCAACTCCAGTGGTACGGAATGAGCAAAGTACAGACATAATAGCTGAGAAAAAATGAGAAAGAGCTAAGCGATTAAGAGCCGAAAGGAGAAAGCGGAGAAGGTTGATCGTGATGAATGGGGGATTCCCAAAACAAGGATACCTCCACCGTTTCCCTACAAGCTAGTGAAGAAGGGGTTGGAAGAAAAGTTCAAGAAGTTTTCAGAGATAATGAACAAGATAAGCTTGAACATCCCTTTTTCAGAGGAAATCATGGAGATGCCATATTATTCTCGATTCCTTAAAGACATATTGATGAAGAAGCGAAGCTTAACCGGAGTGGAGACGGTAAACTTATCTGAGAATTGTAGCTCAATTATTCAAAAGAAGTTGCCACCAAAGATGAAAGATCCGGGGAGCTTTACTATTCTATGTGAGATCGGGAAGGGGCCAGCACGGCGAGCTTTGTACGATCTAGGGGCAAGCATCAATTTGATGCCGTTGTCCATCTTTTAGAAGCTTGGTTTGGGGGAGATGACCCCGACAACTGTTGCTCTCCAATTGGCAGATAGATCCATGACGTTTCCGAAAGGTATAGTTGAAGATGTTCTAGTAAAGGTGGAGAAGCTAGTCTTTCCTGTGGATTTCCTTGTATTAGAAATGGATGATGACAAGGATAATGTTCCTTTAATCTTGGGGAGGCCATTCCTTGCTACAGCTGGAGCTATGATAGATGTTCGGAAGGGAGAACTGAAGTTGAGAATGGACAAAGAAGAAGTACTTTTCAACTTGGACAAATCAATGAAGATGCCAATGGAGTCCCAATATTATAGTATTGACGTGGTGGAGGAGATTGTGAAGGAGGATATGTCTCTGATCTTGTCAAAGGATCCTCTTGAGACATGTTTGATGGAGTCTCTTACTTATCCCACTACGGAGCTTGACGGACTTTCTAACGAGGTATGTATTGAATTTCTTGAAAACTTACTTGCTTTGGGTGATGACAGGTTTGCTTTGGAAAGAAATAAAGTGGAAGAAGTCAAATGGACCAGGAAGTACTTGCATTTGGATAACGAAAACACTCCAGTGGAGAAAAGAAAAGAGGAGTTGAAACCATTGCCGGACCACTTATAGTATGGTTTTCTTGGAGATAATGCACAATATCCGGTAATTGTATCTTCTTCCCTTAATGATGATCAACTTGAGGAGTTATTAGATGTCTTGAGGAAGTACACGTCTGCAATAGGGTGGTCACTTGATGATTTGAAAGGTATTAGTCCTTCATATTGTATGCATCGGATTAGGTTGTTGGATGAAGCCAAGGCTAGTGTTCAGAATCAGCGTAGGGTGAATCCCGCAATTCAAGAGGTGATAAGGAAGCAAATTCTTAAGTGGTTGGATGCTGGAATTATATATCCTATTAGTGATAGTCCCCATGTGAGTCCATTGCATGTAGTTGCTAAGAAGGGGGGCATGACTGTAGTGAAAGCTGAGGATGGAGAAGCTATAGCCACGAGAATTCCTACGGGATGGCGTACATGTGTGGATTACAGGAAATTAAATGAGAACACGTGTAAGGACCATTTCCCTCTTCCGTTTATGGATCAAATGTTGGATCGTCTTGCAGGGTATGAGTTTTATTGTTTCTTGGATGGATACTCGGGGTATAATCAAATCATGATTGCTCCCGAGAATCAAGAAAAAACCACTTTTACTTGCCCCTACGGGACTTTTGCTTTTAGGAAGATGCCGTTTGGATTGTGTAATGCGCCTGCTACTTTTCAGAGATGCATGATGGCGATTTTTGATGGTTTGATAGAAAAGATCATGGAAGTATTCATGGACGATTTTTCAGTCTTTGGTTCTTCTTTTGATATGTGTTTGTCTAACCTTGCTGTTGTTTTGAAGAGGTGTCAAGAAACTAATCTTGTCTTGAATTGGGAGAAGTTCCATTTCATGGTGAAGGATGGGATTGTTCTTGGGCATCATGTTTCCGCCAAGGGATTACAGGTAGACCGTGCTAAAGTGGTGGCAATTGAGAAGCTTCCACCACCGACCAATGAAAGAGGAGTGCGGTCCTTCCTTGGACACGCCGGTTTTTACAGGAGATTCATTAAAGACTTCTCAAAATACTCTAAGCCCTTATCTCATTTACTTGAAAAGGATATTCCTTTTGTGTTTAATGATGAGTGTCTAACAGCTTTTCAAGTTTTGAAGGAGACGCTTATTACTGCCCCTATCTTGATCACACCGGACTGGACTCAACCGTTTGTACTTATGTGTGATGCAAGTGATGTAGCATTGGGTGTGGTGCTTGGGCAGCTAAGGGAGAAGAAATTCTGCGCCATTTACTACGCGAGTAAGACTTTCGATGCGGCACAGAAGAATTACACGGTGACTGAAAAGGAGTTTTTGGTTGTTGTGTATGCATTCGATAAGTTTCGTCAGTATTTGGTTGGCATGAAGACGATTGTGTATACGGATCACTCAGCGATTCGTTATTTGATGGAGAAGAAGGAGACGAAGCCTAGGATCATAAGATGGATTCTACTACTGCAGGAGTTTGACTTGGAGATTCGGGATAAGAAAGGAACAGAAAATGTGTTGGCGGATCACTTGTCAAGGTTGGAGACTAGGGAGCATTGTGATGATTCTTTCGAATATATTGAAGAGATGTTCCCTGATGAGAAGATCATGGCTGTGGCTGTTGAAGGTACCGAGCGAGCATGTGTGGTTGCAGCGCAAGGTATGGATCCATGGTACGCGGATTATGTAAATTACATTGTCATTGGTGAAATTCCAAGGGATCTCAACCGATATCAACTTGCGAAATTTCATAGGGAAGTTGAGACATTTATATGGTATGATCCTTTTATTTATAAGATTTGTACAGATTCTATTGTCCGAAGATGTGTACCCGAGATGGAAATGGAAAGTGTGCTGGAGTTCTGCCATGCACAACCGAATGGGGGGCATTTCGGAGCGCAAAAGACTGCAGCTAAGGTACTTCAATCCGCTCTTTATTGGCCTACTTTGTGTAAAGATAGTGAGAGTTATGTGGCGTCTTGCGATAGATGTCAGCGCATGGGAAATATAGGTAGGAGAGATGAGATGCCATTGCAGCTTAGCATAGTCGTGGAGATATTTGATGTATGGGGGATCGATTGTATGGGGCCTTTTCCCCCGTCGAATGGGTTTCTCTACATTCTTCTTGCGGTGGATTATGTTTCGAAGTGGGTGGAAGCAATTCCTACTCGTGTTAATGATTCGAAAGTTGTTTTATCTTTCCTGAAGAAACATATTTTTGCCCGATATGGAGTTCCGAGAGCATTAGTTAGTGATGGAGGTTCCCACTTTGTCAATAAATTTCTGGAGAAGGTGCTTAAGGATTATGGTGTTAAGCATAGGGTTACTACACCCTATCATCCACAAGCGAATGGGCAGGCAGAGGTCTCCAACCGTCAAGTAAAGCAGATTCTGGAGAAAGTGGTCGGAACTAATAGAAAGGATTGGGCTATGAAGCTTGATGATGTGTTATGGGGGTTCCGGACCACTTACAAGACGGTGTTAGATATGTCACCGTATCAAATTGTCTATGGGAAGCCATGCCACTTACCTGTAGAAATTCAACACAAAGTGTTTTGGGCTTTGCGTCGCTTGAACTTGACCCTTAAGGATGTAAAGGAGTTGAGGATAACTCACATGAATCAATTGGATGAGTTTAGGAGTCGTGCTTTCAAGAATTCGGAGATTTATAAGGAAAGAATGAAGAGGTGGCATGATTCTAAAATTTCATACAAGGAGTTCAAGCAAGGAGATGAGGTACTACTTTTTAACTCTCATTTGAAGCTTTTTGCAGGCAAGTTGAAGTCTAAGTGGACGGGACCGTTCATGATTCATCGAGCCTTAGGAGGGGGGAGTTATGAGCTTATTGACAAATATGGAGACGTTATCATGGCGAATGGGCATCGATTGAAGCATTATAGGTCGCGGGATGATGCGTGTGTCATTTTTGATGATACCTTGTTCTGATTTGGTACCGTCGTGACTCTACGACGTTAAACATGAGTGCTTGTTGAGAGCTTACTCTTCCATTTTGTTGCTTTATTTCTTTTGTGTGAGTAAGAAATTTTTATATTTAAGATGCTTACTAATCGGCAATTACATCTCTTTTCAAATTTAGTTTCGACTTACATTTTTACTAAGTTTGGGGGGGTGTGATGTTATCACCTCATTGAAGCATTAAGAGTATAATCTTTTCTTTGTATTGTTTGTTAGGGGAGTTGGTTTTTGCGGCCATATTGAAAATTTAATCGATTTTGATGTGACGATTTTTTACAACTTGCCTAATGTTCAGTGGTTTTTGGTTGTGTTTTCTTTTACGAAGATACTCATGAATGATATTATGTGGAACAATTTCTGAAGTTGTGCTCTAGATTGTACCTAATGAAGTTGTGTTGAAGCTTGAAGTATGTAGTGCATGAAGAACACTCAGTTTTGGAAATCAGGAGGAAGGTTCGACTAAGTCTAGGAGTGGTTCGACCAGAGCCAGAGGTCGAACAAAAGCAGAGGAAGTCGAACCGGCATTGAAAGTTATCCAAAGAGGAGGTTCGACCAATTCAAGAAAGGTTCGACCTGATCAGGTGGTCGAACCTATGGTCGAACCTGTCAGTCAGAAGCACTCTGTTTTCCAGAAGAGGGGTTCGACCAATTCAAGAAAGGTTCGACCTGTTTAGCAAGTCGAACCCCTGGTCGAACCAAGAAGATCGTTTGTCCAAAAGAGAGGTTCGACCTCGCCATCCATGGTTCGACCAGTTCAGGTGGTCGAACCCGAGGTCGAACCAAGCCAGGTACGCGATTTAAGTTCGATTTTTCAGAGGGGTTCGATCACTTTTTCGAAACACCAAACCTCAAACCCTCTTCGAACCTCTACACCCTTGCAAAAATTCTTCAATTACACTTGATTTCACACCGATTACACAACATTACACCTTGAATTATCGATTCGATCGCGGATTTGGGCGGATTTCGTCGCGAGTTAGGGCTGAAATCGCGTTTTTTGGTTGTTTTGTGTTCTCGATTGGTTGTTCACCATGGACAAGTCACAAGGAAAGGGACAAGTATCAAGTAAAGGAAAAGGAAAGGCAGAGGAGGAGAGATCAAAGAAGAGGCATGACAGGCCTTCAAATTTGGACAAAGTGACAAGAAAACTGAGGCTATAAGACCGTTTACCTGATAACTTCAAGATTAGGATGCAAGGTTGGGATGAGATTAAAGAGAAGTGGGAAGAAGTTTCAGACAAGATAGCTCGCACTCGATACCAAGATGATGAAGCGATGAGGATAATGAGAATAGGGGATGATATATTTTTGATGTTTGATCAAGTAGGGATCCGAAGATTCATGGAGTTGAAGAGGCCAACGTACTTCCATGTTACAGCGGAAGTAGTTTGCTCGTTTGAGATGGAGAAGGACCCGCTTGGATACCCCTATCGGTGTACGTTTCAGCTTGGTGGAGTGAGTAGGAGATGGACGTCTGAGGATTTCAACGAGCTGTTTGAGACGCCTTTGGAGATCCCTCGTTTAGAAAATGCTGCATTCAGTGTAAAGCGCTTTTGGAGGGAGATCACTGGGGAGATTCGTAATTATAAGACCAGACAGGCTCGTGCTTCCGCAATAAAGAACCCTGTCTTGAGGTACATGGACCGCGTCCTGAGCAACACGTTGTTCGCCCGCTCGGAGGGGAGTGTTGTGTCTAGAGGAGAGCTATATGCCCTGTGGTGTATGCTGAATGGAGTGAAGTTCAACGTTTGAGCTTATTTTATTGCGCAGCTGAATCGATTCAAGACCATTGGTTTTCAAAAGGTGAATATTGGAGGGTTATTGACGATTATGGCTGAGCATTATAACTTGGACCTCACCGGCATTACACCAGTAGAAGGAGAACCCGATTTGATTATGAGCACGTGCGCGAAGGGAGGGTTTGCCCATTTTAGAAATGGAGATTGGTTTTTCACGAGAGGTCTCAAGCCTTTCGAATTTATGTTCCCCTTCGACGTGAGCAACTTGACAACTATTCGGGAAGCAAGGAATAAGCTAATAAATTCTCTTGGACATACCGCTTTATCCGTGGCAGCGAAGTCGGGTGGTGATTGGAGAGCGGTAGCACAGATGTGTGTTGAGGGGAGGATGGCTGAGTTACAGCAGATCGTTGATCGAGGAGAGTTCCGTCCACCTCAACCACAGCAGTCTGAAGAGGAGGATCAGGTAGATGAGCAGCCGGAGATGGAGATTCCGGAAGGAGAGCAGCATGATGCGCCTCAGCATGCTCCGGGATCGCAGCACCGGCGAGCAGTTCCAGGTACTCGGGAGCAGCTTCGCTTGATTCATGAGCAGCTGATTGCGGTGTAGCTGCACAGCAAGAGACGAACAGGCAACTCGCGCTCGCTAACGCCAACTACGCCACGCTGAACGAAAGGTACTCTGCCTTGGATGAGCGTGTTGGTAGAGTGAGTAGTCGAGTGGATATGATGGATAAGCACATTACCAGTCTGTGCCGAGCTGTGAAAAATAAAATGGATGAGGATGACGATGATGATGAGGATGATGATGCTCTTAGGGATTAGTTTCAGGTTTTCTTTTGGCTTCTCCGATTCATCTTATATCCCATTCTTCTTTTTATTTTTACAGATTGGGGTGTGATTCATGTGTGAGTGGCATGTACTTGATATAGTTGATCTTGTAACGTTGCTCTGTATATGGGTTATTGATTCTGTGCATTCATATGTTTACGTGTTTATTTTCATTTGGAAAGAGCGTGAATAATTTGTTAAGTATATGGAATTCATGAGGAATTTATTTTGATTATGTGCTATGAGGAGTATTAGGAATTGATTACCTATGTGAGGATTTGAGCCTTTATCATGATTAATCATGATAGTTTATTCTTGAGAGAATCATTCGTATGAACGTATTCTAGAACTTGGCTTGGAGTCTTGTGTGAAACTTACAATTGATGAAATATTAGGATATGATCTTAGTCCATTTTTGATTAATTGAGTCACTTAGCCAAATTTTACCTTTCCTAATGATTTTATAAATCTTTGGTAGCCCTGTTTGAGCCTTTTAAAAGCTTTTTCTTTGGCAAGCCAAATATAAGAGCCTTAATTACCTTATTTGAGCTTTGAAAATACCCTATTCATTGGTAGAGAGAATAAGGTGAATAAGTGTGTAAGAAACAAAGGGAAGATGGAATGAGGTTCAGTAAGAAAAGTGCATGGTTAAATCTTGTTAGGGATAGTGCCTGAAATTGGTACCCCGAATTGCTAATACATGGGGCTTGAAGTTTTTAAGAAATAGCCAAATGATGTTCGAGAAGGGTAGTGCCTATAAATGGTACCCGAGCAATTAAAAGAAGAATGATGTTGATGCAAGGAAGAGAAGGAAAATTGATAATTGCAAGTGCAAGAGAAGAATTGGAGGAGAATATGAAGCCGAATGAGAAATCAAGAACCTCCAAGTTAACTCTCTACTAGTGTATTAAGTTACTATGACCAAATTTTCCTATCCTTTCCAAAGAGCCAACATTACAACCTAGAAACAAGTCCTTTGTGATCCTAGTATTAATCTAATGTGAGTTGATTTTTGAGACCTTTGCCAAGCTTATGGTTACACGTGAATATAAATTGATATGAGTGTTTATACTAGCCTATAGTGCCTCACGCATGAGCGAAAGAGAGTAAAGACTTATCTTATCAGTGAGATTACTTAGTACTCCGAATGGTGTGTGATTGGATTGATTTTACATGAGTGACATATTTGATGCAAGTAATTCTTGTTTGATTCAATGAAGTGGCATGTGTAATATGTGTTGTACTTGATCTTGTTGAATTATACACGACTCCTGTGGTTTAAATTGGTTGCCTCGGGACGAGCAACATGTAAGTTTGGGGGTTTGATGAGTGTGTAAATTCACAAGTTTGGCGCTATGTTTTGTGCTAGTTTTGGAGAGTTTTGATGTGGAAATAGGTGGAAAACATATATATATTGTGAATTAGCATGAATCAGGTGTTAATGGAGCTATTTGAGTGTTTTCTTAGCAAAAACTGAGTGAAAGAGCCAAGAATCGAAGAGACGGAGTCGAAGCCACGCGAACCGCCCAAGAAGTAGGTGGGTTCGACCTGGCTGGAGGAGGGTTCGACCTCTCCAGCAGGTCGAACCAATGTTGCTGGACGTACAGAGATTGATTCGACCACGACTCAGCTGGTTCGACCTGGCCATCAGGTCGAACCATGGTCGAACCAATTTGTAAGAAGGAGGATTCGACCACGACGTTTGGGTTCGACTTGCCAGTTGGTCGAATCGGGAGCGGGAGTTGTCCAGTGCTGAGGTTCGACCTGGGGTTCGACCAAGGCCTAAGTGGTTCGACCTGTCTAGAAGGTCGAACCTGTGCAGAATTCTTCCAGTAGCGGGGTTCGACCTGGGGTTTGACCTGTGGCTTGGGTTTGACCTACTTGACGTGGTCGAACCTATGTGCGAGAACTTACCTTATCCGGATTTTCGAGGCCGAAACGCGTGAGATCACTTAGAAAGCCCATTCCAAGCCCTAGAGACGTGATTACAAGTATAAAAGGAGGCTCATACAGAGAATAAAGAGAGCTTTTGATCGTCAATTGTAGGAGAGACAAGAGTAGAGGTGGTGATCCATCTGGAGGGCTGTAACAGAGGTTCGCTGAAGGTTCAAGTAAGAATGATCAATCTAACCATGATTGTTCCTAGATCAATCATGGGCTAGAACCACCTTGGTAGTTCTAGGGTTATGAAAGTTTCATGATGTAATTCGTGTTTCGTGTGTAAAACTCCGTACAACACTACCTGTGGTTTGTTTTATATAAGATTGCATATTTAATCCATACTCATAGTCGTTTTGTGCATCAATGATCGTTGTGTAGAGTCTGAATACATAACATGGTTATTGATTGAGTGCGTTCACTACTGAGCAGGATTTATTGTTATAATTCTAAGTGAAGGGATTCCGAAGTATTATTAGAACTGTCTTATATGAATATTCATGAATTGAATTGAATTCGGGTTGATGAATAGGATGAAGAGTATAACTTTATAGTACCTAAAAAGGGAGATCAAATCGGGTTAGATTCTAGACGTAGAAGATAATTGATTATGATAGTACCTAGAAAGGGGGGTGAAGCATATCTCTTGCTCCGATGTTATTCACACGTGTCAAGCGCATATTTACTTGTGTCTATAGAGTAAACTTGCATGGTCTAGTGATGCGTCCACAAACCACAGGGCAGAGTCGGACACCATCACATGAAAATACGAATTGCTAGTGAAACTGGATGACCCGACGAACTACCTATCATTCTTATTGATCACAACTCACTTTTCTCTACTCTTGCTATTTCTTTTGTTATTTCGATTAGAAGTTATTATCCATTAAACCTTTACAATTACCAACATAGTCTAAAATATACTAGAAATAACAAAATTAATATTTATCTGTCCCGTGGGTTCGATATTGTAACTTGGTCATCTTCGTGACTACAATTGATATCCTTATACTTGAGGATTAATTTGTGTGTTGAGAAAACCCTCATCATAAAACTGCCAGGATCCTTAAGCTTTTCAGGTAACTTCCTCTGAATGATTGAACTGCAATTTTCAGTGAGATTCACTGTCTCTACACCGGTCAAACTTCTCTTCTTGGATATAATATCCTTGATGAACCGGGCATAGTGAGGCATCTACTCCAAAGCCTCTGCAAAAGGGATATTAATTTGGATTTTTAAAATTTCCAAGAATCTCTTGAACTTCTCATCAAGCCCTTTCTTTAGGTGAAGTTGAGGAAATGGAAGGGGTATCCTGGTTTTTGGAATTCCCCAACTATCTCTCTCTGGTTCCTCAACCTTCTGCTTTTCTTCCCTCAACCTCTTAGCCACTTGCCACTTTTTCTCAGGAATGTCCTTCTCAGCTTGAATCTGAGACGAATCTAGAATTTCTGGAATCACTGCATCACTACTTGACTCCAACTCAATTTGAGTTGGGTCACTATCAAGCTGAATTGGCTCATTATTGCCCACTGTATCATCTGTTTTGTCCACTGGCATCTCTGGTCCCTCATACTGCTTCCCAGACCTCAATGTGATAGCTTTGCACTCTTTTGGGTTGATTTTCGTTGTCGATGGAAATTTACCCTTTTGCTGCTATGAACCCATTGTAGAAGCCAGCTGACCAATTGAGTGCTCCAACCCTTGCAACTGCTTGGACATTGAAGAGTTCATCCCCACAATCACTCCTTCCAACTTGGTGATTCATGATTCATGAGCCTTGTGGGTTGCTTCATTATTCACCATTTACTGCTTTACCAAATCCTCGAAATCTGGTTTTTCTTCCTCAGTCTTTGCACCATGATCAAAGTTGGTTGGAAACTGGACTGCATTATTCGGATTTGAATATGAGAGGTTCCCATGCCTTCTTTGTCCTTGCCAATTTCCACCTCCACTTTGATTGTTCTGATTGCCACCTTGATTCTGATCGTTACCCCCGTGGAAATTCCTATTGTTAAAATTTCCTTGGTTGTTCCTATTCCCTTGCCAATTTCCACTTTGGTTATTAGGCGGCCCTCTGTAATGGGCCATCCTCAACTTCTTGCAAGTTCATCACTATGCCATCACTGTCACTTCCTTGATTGCTTCCCCCACTGTAAAGATTGTTTAAGTGCTTATTCATTTCTTCCAATTGAGTAGCAACCTTATCAAACTTATCTGCTTCAGCCATTTTCTCCTCCACTTGTGCAACCTTTCCAAGCACATAGCTTCCACGTATTCTATCTGAGGGCCAGTCTCTTGAGTTCATGGATATGTCATCAAAAAGCTTCTCAACATCTCTCGAGCTCTTCCCAAAGATGGTTCCACCAGCAGATGCATCTACTAAAACTCTCAAATCATTATCCAGACCATTGTAGAACACACTGATAATCTGAGACTTCTTGAGGCCATGTTGTGGGCATCTCCTTAAAGCTTCTTTAAATCTCTCCCATGCCTCATTGAATGTCTCATCTCTTCGCTGCTTAAACTGGTTTATCTCTTGCTTCAGAGCCATCACTTTTGATGGTGGCATGAAGCGTTCCACAAAAAGCTGTTGAAGTTCAGTCCAATTGCTGCAGCTCCCTTGCTCCAGGTTATCGTACCACTCTCTTGCCTTATCAGCCAAGGAGAACTGAAACAACCTTATTTTTCAAGTATCATCATTGGCATCTGCCATCTTCACCGTGTTGACATAGCTGTTATAACGCTTCAAGTGCCCATACGGCTCATCAAACACACCTCCCGCGAAAGGATTTCTTTCCACCATAGAGATCAGGGCTGGTCTGATGTCATTTGTTTCATTGACACCTCCAACTACGCCTGTCCCTCCCAGATTAGTGGATTTGAAAGTCTCGCGAAGTATTATGTCATCCTCATCTGGCTGTCTAACGCCTGCCATGATCACTGTTTCAAATTCCTCTTCAACTTCTTGCAAGTTGAGGTTCTCAGTTTCCTCTTCGACTTCTTGCAAGTCGCGGTTCTCAGTTTCTCCTTCTACTTCTAACACTGTAGACCGCTCTGCCACTTTCGCCTTATCTTTCTTTTTCGGAGCTTTTGCAGTATTAGGTGTTATGTTAGCAACTCTTCCTTTTCCCCTTCTTCTCCTTGCTGATGCTTCGATTTCCGGATCAAATTTTAGGAGTGGAAGTCCCTTCTTTGATCTCGTGTGCATACACCTGTGAAGTAGAATAAAAGTTTAAGAAATAATAATTAACTAACAAAAAAATAGTCTTAAATAATCTAGCAATTAAAAGAAAAATAAACAATTATGCCATCCCCGGCAACGGCGCCAAAAACTTGTTGCGGGTTTTCGAGTGCACACAAATAAATCCCCAAGTGTAGGGATGTCGATTGTAGCAGCAGGCAACCAAGTTTTAATATCGAATCCTAGGGACGGTAAATTATTTATTTTCTAAAATTACTAAAGTATTAAAGACATGTGACAAATTCAATTGGATGATAATTATTAAACTTATGAATACTTTCAAAATTAAATAAAAGCAATTAAATAAAATACGAAAATTCAAGAATGAGAAATAGTAGCTCTAGGGGTTCTGGATTAAGCTAATTAATTCAACACTTCGATGGTCGGGTTCAATTCCTATATATACTTATGGAAGAGTCACTAAACTTTACTAATCCACTTATTTGGTCTTAGCAAATTAGTAATTAATCTGGTTCATCTCCTAGGACTCTAGATTAATAATCTTATCTCCCTCTCTAGGTACTTACTAAATTATTCTCTCCCTCGTCAGGTACTAGAACTAATACGTGTTCCCTTTTTAGGTACTATAATTTTATTACCTAATTTCCTAAATATTACTAATATGACAATTCATCAATATCAATAACACCCATCACAATTTCTATGTCTAATAAGCTAAAGAATCAAGTCAATTACTTTAACTTATACAAAATAACCAATTAATACAACTGTGCACACAAGTTATAATTATTTCAAGTATTAGTCAATATCATGAAACAACCACAAACGTTACACAAATTAAATTAAATAGTCTCAATGAATTTTATAGAAAAAAAAATAAATAAGCATTCTGCAGTTTTGAACCCTTCACCAAATATCAAATTAAAATAAACTTAATCCATCTAACCCTAGAACTACAAAAAGTATTTACCCCATGGAGTTACAAACAACTTCCATGGGTGTAAGAATGATCTTACCACTATTCATATTTATTGAAAGGAAAATTGAGTTTAAAGATAAAACCCTGGATTGAAGAATTGTTGATGCTCTTCTCTCCGTCTCCTCCAATTGTATGATCTCCCCTCCTTGAATGGCACACACCGAAATGATGGAGTGAATGGGTGGAATTTTTAGTGTGTGATTGTAGATGAAGTGGTGCGATGGATAATCGCTGGAACAGAGGATAGGCGTGTTCTGCTTATCGCCACTTTTCTGTCGCGTTCACTGCCTCCTATTTTTCTTCTTCACGTCATTTTTTTAAGCCATCCAACGTCTGTTTTGGGCTTTCAAAAACCATGGTAATTCATTCATTCTTGGGCCCACAAATAACATAATGGCATCCAAAAATTGAATTCATTCACGGCCCAAAAATTGTAGTCTCCTCATCACTTTAACATGGGCCCCACTATTGCTTTTAAGCATGTTATGAGCTCCACTAATAAAAAGAATTGATCTGCTAATGCCATTTAATCAAGTTATAGCTATTATCATGAGCTGCCCACGTTGATATTCACAAGAATCACAACACAACAATTCCAATTCCGGCCACGTACAAGCATTAGTGATCACTATTTCTCCTCTTCAAAAATTTATTAATTCCACCCTAAAAATATCTAATATCTGCAAAATCTCAACAATACCCGTGAAGTCATAGAAATTATGAAAATAAATAATAAACTCCACAAATCATATTAAAATTATGCAATAACTAAATGAAAATGGCCTATGGAAAGCATGAATTTTCGTGCTGAACAGGAATAACAATACACTGAATGAGTATACAGACGCAGACTGGAGTGGTCATTTAGATGAACGTAAATCAACTTTCGATTATGTCTTCTCGCTCAATAATGGAGCAATCTCATGGTGTAGCAAGAAACAGACTTGAATAGCACTGTCCACTAATGGAAGCCAGGTTTGTGGCATGTGAGTCTACAGTACAAAAGGCTATTTGGTTGATTAGATTCATGAAATATTTGGAGGTCTCAAACACTCCAGTGGGAGCTGTTTTAATTAATTGTGATGATCAAGCAACCATTGCTTACACAAAAGATCCCAAATATCATGAAAGACCAAACACATTGATACGAAGTTCAACTTTGTTAGAGATATTATAGACAAGAAGAAAGTGATTCTTAGTTACATTTCTACTCGTTTAATGTTAGCAGATCCTTTTACCAAACCAATTCCTAGAGATGTATACATAGTACATGTAAGGGATTGAGTTTGCAAAGGATTTAAAACGATATATTGAATATGTTTGTGTATGTTAATGGAATAGTTAATGGCCTAACTATACATATATGTTTTATAAATTATATGTGATGATTCATATATAATAGTATGTCGGCAAATTATGATTGACTCTCTCATACGAGTAATCCCCTCTAGCTAAGTGGGAACTCAGAGATGATATTATGATAATTAATATAATCGGGATAGATTTCGCCACGAATTTGATCCAACTTATTGTAAAGCTAAATCTATAGAGATCCTATACGTTGGAGGAAGAATATCCGGGTTAAGTGTATGGACACACTTGAATTTTGATTTACACGATGTCTAAATTAAATGAAATACGAGATACGCTTTTCTTGAAGAAAGTTAAAGACATTGTGACGTGTGTTTTAGAAAAATGACATGTGCTAAGTTGACCCCAACAGGATTGAGAAAATTATCTCTATTTTCTCAAAAGTATGAGTCCTTATCTATTGGTTACTCTTATGACTTTCTATTATATTCTAAGTCTTCACTTTGGTGTTGCTACTTAAGCATGTTACCAAAAGAGCTATGGTTAAAACGGCAATGCGGTACATGTCTAGGAAAGCAGCTATAGTGGGAGACTGTAGATACTTAGTAAGATGGGGAGAACGTCTTAATTTAACATATACTATTGTGATTCATTGACTAGTCAATCAAGCAGGGTCTTGATTATGAATACATAATTTTTTGCAAAAGAGTTGAATATGCTTTGACAAATTCATGGATTGAAAAGAGATATATCAACTTATGTTAAATATTCAAGAGTTTTGGGGTATAGCGAGCTTGTTGAGTTTCTTTGATAAACTGGTTGAGTTGCTATATATCTCTAACAAGTGTATAGCGATTAAAACTCATATCTCGTGGGTCACAAGATGTATTAATCTATGCGAGAATATGATTCATGAAGAAATTGAGTCAGGCGACTTTTGACTTCATATGTGAGTGAGAGATGTAAATAATAATTAATATAATAAATATTAATTAAATCACATATGAGAAGTGTGGATAATGCAGAGAGAAGGGAGTTAATAATTAGTTACTTAACTCCTTTTATGTTTGAAAATAAGATACTGCGGAAGGTAGTTGTCTTAATATGTTCATACGCTCAAACGTTGAAATACGCTGAAGGGTTATAGAATGCAGAAGCAGAATACAGAACACTGAGAAGCGTTTTCTCTCTCTCGTGTTTTCTCTCCCGAAATCAGATACAAAATCCGGTTATCATATTCCACAATAATACAATATCGTGAAAATTAATCTTTCAACCCCGTGTTGAAGATTTGATCCAGAGATTACAGTTCTATCGTGAGTATTAATCTGTTCGTACGTGTTTTTTCCACTGCAATGAAAACTTTACGGAGAAAGGTATGATTTCTCCCTATGTATGAACGTGAGTTTTCCAACCATAATTAAATTGTAATTAGTGAAATCAGAGTGTGAATTAAAATAGGAATGGATGTAGAAAGGAAAGATGAGAAAAAGTGATGAAAAGATTGAGTTTACTTCCATCATCCTCCCCTGCTTCAAAATCTTCATTCTAAAATCTCTAATTTCCGTTATCACTTTTATTCGGTGATAATAATTCAATTACTCACTAAAATTTTAATTAATTTAGGCGTCTAAAATTATTTCTTGTTTTCTAGATAATCATCGATGTCTGGGTGTTCTATTTTATTAAATTTATTTTCTAAATCCCAAAAGATAATTTTCAAGGATTAGTTAATAATAGTATTGTTAATACATTGCCTACCTTATGGTTTCAAATTATTTTTGTCCCTTTTTAATATAATATATATACTCCATCCATTCCGATAATTAACGCCCGTATTTTTGTGCGCAAAGATTAAGAAAAGTTATTTTCTTATATATAAAGATGTATAAAATTATTGAAATGTGTGTATAAAGTGAGTATTTTAGATAATTTATTGAAAAGATGTGTAAAATTATTGAGATATGTGTAAAAAGTAAGTATAATAAAAATGTATATTTTTTCATTTTAAGAAACATACATAAATATAGTAAAACGAATCAAAAAGAAAAATGTGAAATAATTAGCGAAGGGAGTAATTAATAATTTATGAGTTTGGGAAGTGAATAAGAGAGATATGATCCATTGGGCCATAAAAAAAGCAGCGACTCCAATTTGCAAGGCCCAGAATTCCATTATTTATCAAATATACCATCCCGTATATAATAATATACTATTTCCTCCCAATCAATTAAATTTTAATACAATTAAAATATAAGGCCCATACACCCACTAATACAATTACTCACTACACATCAAATATAATACTCTTTAATCCACGTGAAAAAAATAAACGGGACTCTTTAAACCGAAGAAGAGAGTAGCTTATATATTACTTAAAAATATTACATTACTATTCAAAAGCCAATAAAATTGGTAAAAAAATAACTTTATTTTAAACACCAGCATTTACTAAGGGAGTATATCTCCTCATACACTAAAGGCAATAATATTTCTTTTCAAAAAAAAAAACTAGTATATCTCTTCCATGTAAAAATCGTCTTTCAGGGTGGTAATGAGTCTTCAAAGCTTTGGTTGGCTCGATAGTCCATAGAGAGTATCGATTGCTAGTGAGTCTATTTGATCAACATATATTGGAGAAATTCCGATTTTGGAAGCACAAATTTTACTAAAACTGGGCAATAACACCTTTACTGAGTATTGAGGCAAAGGTAATATATATTCGGTGTGGATCTATAAATAATGATTGTGAATTTTATTGTAAAAATTAATATTTTTTTTTAAAAAATAAAAAATAAATAAATATTATACATATGATATGTTTTTAGTGTAATGAAAAAGAAAGCATTAAGAAATGTGGCTGTAAAGGCTATACTCAAATTTCAAGCAAGCAATAAAACAGTATTAGAGAGGTCATGAAATGCAAGAAAAGAATCAAAATGTATAAAATGGAGTATCAATGAATTGGAATGCAAATTCTCTTGTCAAAAAATCCATATATTTATTTGTAAGGGCTAATAATAATTTGTATGAGCGTCTATTTTTTGCACGTAGATTAAAGTATATAATATTATAGATATGAGAGAAATGATATTTTAATGTAAAATGGGATGAATGAAGTATTATTATTTTTAAAACTAAATACAACCAATGCAAGTATAGAAAAGATGTAACAATACCTTTTAAAGTGTGTCTTGATGTAGTAGAACAAATGAGGAGTATCATTTAGAATACTTCCCAATTCTTGAGAATCGCTCACGGATTCACTTTTTATGAATAAGAAATTACTTTTCATGGGAAGATACCCATTTATATACTCATTCCGTACCACCCGAAGAATCCTTTTATTCATTTTGAGCGTTCCACCCAAATAGTTTTATTTCATTTTGTATATATATGGGACACATCATACCCACTAATACAATTAAAATATGAGTCTCACACTCTTACTAATACAACTACACACTACACATTAAATAATAATACTCCTTAATCCACGTGCAGAAAATAAAAAACTACCATTTGGGTGGGACGGGGGAATATGAGTTAGTCTCCTATAAATCGAGTTTATGATGTAAATACTTGTAGTCCCCCTTGTAAATCCTTATAAATTCTATTACCACCCTTAATTTAAACACTCTAGCTAAATATATAGTATAATAGAATTGTAAGGGGGGACTATAAAGTTTACACCATGAACTTAATTCATATGAGTGTTTGTCTATATATATATATATATATATATATATATATATATATATATATATATATATATATATATATATATATATATATATATATATACTCCTCCGGCATGAGGGGACGGGGGAATATGAGTTAGTCTCCTATAAATCGAGTTTATGATGTAAATACTTGTAGTCCCCCTTGTAAATCCTTATAAATTCTATTACCACCCTTAATTTAAACACTCTAGCTAAATATATAGTATAATAGAATTGTAAGGGGGGACTATAAAGTTTACACCATGAACTTAATTCATATGAGTGTTTGTCTATATATATATATATATATATATATATATATATATATATATATATATATATATACTCCTCCGGCATGAGATCATTTACTTTATGCATATGTATAGTTGATAGTTGTATTAGTGGGGTGTGTGAGTCACACATTTTAATTATATTAGTGATGTGTATAAGTATCATATATGCCAAAAAAGGAAAATAAGATCTTTTGGGACGAACGACTAAAATGAAAATATGAGACCCTTGCTGACGGAGGGAGTATATATTATCAATCCTACAAGTTTAAGAAAAGTTGTGTCTTTTTTTTCCTCCAACTTTATTAATTTTGAGGATAATATGATATCTTTTTAGCAATAGACAAATATAAGTTACGGGTGTGTGATGAGAACAACTTTTAAAATTATAAAGTATTGAAATATTATTTATTTTGAAACTTCTAGTATTATATGGTATATTTGTTCGAGGTATATATGTAGCTTAGAAATTGATAATTAATGTTTATTTTATGTTAAATCAATATTTAAGATATGAATAATTATATGGAAGATAATGTTCAATGGACATTGCTGATGTGAAGTGTTGAAACCAGCGTCATTACATTTGGAATCACATCGATCCTTCATCAGTTATTTTAAATAGCCACATATGTGTGTTCAACTTGTATTTTGTTTAGTGTTGCTTTTAGGATTGTAACAGTTGAGAGTTGTACGTGTTGGATGCAGAATTTAAGTCAAGCACAGGCCTAGAAGTGTCCAGGAAAGATCTAGAATTATAGAAGGATCTAGAAGCTGATGATAACTACCCAAGGTAGTGGGCAGTTATTTCATCAATCATGGGTGGTTTAAATATCTTCTAGTGGACCACATATTTGACTCATGCAGCATTCCCACAAGTATTTAGAGAAACTGCTGGATGATCAGAATTAACTCTCATCGATCAACTTGGAGAGATCTACAGAATAGAGAGACACTGCACTTAGGGTTTATCTTTAGGTTTCTACGGTAGTGTTTTCACTGATGTTGTAACACCCTTTTCAACATCACGTTATAGTATTATCCCGTTCATTTTGTGTGTACTGTTCACAGATAGTGAAAGTGCACACTTGAAGTAGGCTTAGATCTAACAATCTAGGTTTGCCATTTTAAAACTTGTTTGAATTTTATCGGATTTTGTGTTCGAAGAGTGGAAGGAATGTTTCCATCTCATAAAATCTATTTTTTTAATCACTTTTTCTAAGATAGTAATATTTATGCTATGAGGCCGCCATAAACTTAATTAAGTTTGTGGAAAGATTGAGTAATTTGTGTGTTAAGTCTTCCACTATTTAATCTTGTAATTCATATTCAAGTTTCATATTCTAATACGAGTTGGTATTATACGAAGTGTCAACCACACTTAGGACAACATTACTGTCGATAACACACTTACACCCAATGGGCACCTGACCGACATGAGAGATAAAATGAGAGAATAAAAAATATTAAGTAAGGAAAGAAAATGTATAAAAGATACATAAATTTTGAAATGGGACCGGCTATACGCACTCCCGATTTTAGTAAACTGATGAGAGTGTAAATTCACGTAATTTAAGCTCTGATTTATGTGATAATGATGGATGATTTGATCCTAAGTAGAGATGAATCGAGATAAGTAGTGGAAAGTCACGAATCAAGTGCGTTTGAGGCCGTTTGAGTAGATTCTCAAAGGAAAATAGTACAGAAGTGATCGGAACCAAAAAAGGGGCATGAAAGCACCTGGTTCGACTAAGAAGCCAGTGGTTCGACCACTGGTTCGGGTCGAATCCAGCGATCAATAGAGTTGTTACAGAGTGGTTCGACCATGACCTTATGGTTCAACCAGCCATGAAGGTCGAACCGTGGTCAAACCAAATGCCTAAAGAGATGCAGAAGTGATTCGACCATGATGCTTCTAATTCGACCGGCGGTCGAGTCAAACCAGAAATCTGCCAGTTTCTTACAGGTTGGTTTGACCAGGCTGATAATGGTTCGACTAAGGGCTTTGGTCGAACCAACGCACGAGAAGCTTCTGGATTCATATTTTTACACCTTCAGTACGTGTTTTCGCTCAAAAAGCCCATTAGAGGTCCATTGGAGAAGCGAAAAATATAAAATGAAGACCTACGCAGCAGAAAGAGAAGTTTACCACCACCTTCATTCTACACAACATCCGAAACCTTACCATCATCCACGAAGCTGTGGAGAGAGATTCGTCTGTCAAATCAAGTGAGAACTAAGTGAAGTTTCAAAATGGAGAGAGACGCGACGGCGCCCACATCTAGGGTTTACTTTGCTTTTTAATTTATCTTGTAATTTTTAAGACTATGGGTAAGTTCTATCCAACCACCATGATTGTTCTTTGATCAATCATGGGCTAGAACCTCTTCAATAATTCTAGGGTTTATGAAGGTTTTATGAGTTAATTGAACTTCCGTGTATATACTCCGTACAATACTACTTATGGTTTATTTTATATAAGACTATGCTTATTTAATTCATACTCAGAGTTGTTTTGTGCATAATTAATTGTTATGTAGAGTCTGAATACATATCTTGATTATTGATTGAGTGCCTTCACTGCTGAGTAAGATTACATGTTATGATTCTAAGTGAGGGGACTCCGAAGTCTCATTAGAACTATCTTATATAAATACTTGTTAATTGAATCTTATTCGGGATAATAAGTAGGGCAAAGAGAATAACTTCATAGTACCCATAAAGGGAGATCATATTGGGTTAGAGTACTTAGTGCATGGGAAATAATTGACACTGATTGTACCTAGAAAGGGGGTGAATTATATCTCTTGCTCCAAGGATATTCACACGAGTCACATGCTTATTTACTTATGTCTATAGAGTATATTTGTATGGTTTAGTGATGCGTCCATACTCCACAAGGCAGAGTTGGATATTGATACGCGGAAGGGAAGTTAATGAGTAAAATTGGATGGCCTGAAGGACTACCTAATTTCTCACTTATTCACTTTCATTTAATCTCTACTGCTTGTTTATTTTAATTGATCTTTTAATTATTTATTTATTAGTTACTTAATCCATCACAATTATACTGCCAACCTAGTCTTAATAAGTTAGATTATAATTAAATTGACAATAATACGTCCCTTGAGTTCGATAATCACTTGGTCGCTTATCAAAGCTGCAATAACATCCTTCATACCTGGGGATTAATTGTGTGTTGAGACAACGCCCATCAAGTTCTTGGCACCATTGCCGAGGACGATATTAATTATTAATTTATTATTTCTAGTTTAATTGAGACTATTTTCTTGTCTTTATTTTCTAACGCTTATTTCTTTTTAGGTGTATGCACACTAGATCGAAGGCAAGAATATTAACACCTTTTAATCCGAAAATTGGTGCATTATCGAGGAAGAAGAAGGCAAAGAAGATGAAGAACAAGAACATAGAACCAATGAAGCTCTTAATTTAGGAGCTGAAGTTGATGAGCTGAACTCGAAAGCGATTGAAGCTGCAACCGGAGATAAATCAGAAGTAGAAGTTTATGGCCCAAGATAGGGCGAATTCGGATAATGTTGCCATCACTGAAGTCTTCAAGAACAAAGAAGGAGGCAACTTGGGGCTGCTAGAAGCAAGAGGGGCCGACGCGGATTTTGATCTCCACCCTGCTCTGATCAGCATGATAGAAAGGAGTCCCTTCTTTGGAGGAACCTTTGAAGATCCTCAACAGCATCTGAATAAATTCCTGGGTATGCAAGCGCACAAAAAAGCGCAGGAGATCATGAGGATGCGAGGAGGATTGTATTGTTTGAGTTCTCGCTTACTGAAAGAGTGAGAGATTGGTACGATACTCTTAATACTGCTAAATGCACTACCTGGGAGAAATTTAAATTGAAGTTCTTAGAGAGATACATGTTGGCGCTTGGATCGTTTGGTTAACGTGACCCGTTAGGGTTCCATGAATGTCTAACAAGCAGCGGAAGCAAGTAAACATGAAACGCATTACCTTTCACCAAGGGTTGATGTAGAGGTTGAATTCTCGCTGGTAGTCTGCGCAGTCCCACGAGAATAGCCATAAGTTCCTCTTCTGATGTTGGAATTGAGTGATCTTTGTGCTCAGACGATCCTCTCTTCGACGGCTTTCCATCAGTATATAATACATCAAAATCGAAGAACTGTACGATTTTATATGAATTTTGGAACATGACGAACTGCAGCAGCAACGACCTTCCGGTCTTCTGCTGTATGTCCCAAGTCCGATCTCGACGTCGTGTGGGCGACGATCTACGAGACCTACTCAATCTGCTCTCAACCCTCATCACACGTGAATAATGAATTAGATTTGGGTTCCAGATAAGCTGAGGTGACTTATATACATGGGCTACAGCAGGGACCAGGAGGAGAAATTGGGTTGGGCCTCCATTGGGCTTAAGTATCCAAGCTTAGCCCAAAGCTTATACTTAAGTCCAATAATAATAATATATTCCACTAAAATATTATTACTGCACTACCATACCAATCCCAAAATTACGTTTTGGGCTCCTTCTTATTATGAGCCCGTTAGTCTCCCCATGTTTAAGATATACAATATCCATTAATTAATTTAAGTTACTGACAACTCAATTAATTAATATCTCATCCAAGAGTAGTACCACTCAACCTCATTATCATGCCGGAATAAATTCCACCTGCAGGGTTTACATGATAATCCTTATGAGCTCCTCAAGGGGACATCATCAACCTATGACGGACACGGATTCCTTCTACAATCAACAGCACACCATAGAGACAGCACTACTTCCCAACTCACCGAGTTTATTGATTTAATTGCATGTAAATCTCACCCATTGATGAATCAAAGAAATACATACTGCCCTATGTGTCGAGGTTATTGTATAGGGATTAAGAGCACGAACATCCATAATAACTGAGATCAAGTTCTCCTATAAGTCAGTATAAATCGAACGATCTCAAGCGGTCCTGCTCAATACACACAAGTGCACTAATGTGATTCTATAGCCAAGACAAGCTAATACCAAACCACACTACAACCATCCCGATAGAGAGTCCCCGTCTATCTCGATTGTGAGCATCTATTTATACTTTATAAGGAAACCGATAATATGATCTTCCGCGTGTTGTCGCACAACATATTATCTACAGTATAAAGTAAGTGGACTATTGCATCGAACATATAAATAAATTATAAGATGCAATCATTTGATCATATGATTCTCATTTCAAATTAATTGTTATAAAATTGTTCATACAAAAAGCTAGACTTTTAGTATACAATCCAACAATCTCCCACTTATACTAAAAGACTATGCTGTCATGTCTTCCGCCATACATCTGATTCCCACTCCCACTACACGACCATTAAAAGCTCTCGCCTTAATATCCTTGTAAATGGATTTACTAGGTCATCATCCGATGCAATCTAGGCGACAACAACCTTCCCCTCATCATACGATTTCTCGTAACAGGTGGTACTTGCACTCCATGTGTTTAATTGCCTTATGGGCTCGTGATTCCTTCAAGTTTGCAACTGCACCAATATCATCAATATAAATTGTGATATCCTTGGGCAAACTTAGAAACACTTCGAAGTCCATCTTGAAGTTTCTAGAGTCATACAGATACTTTGGCTGCCTCATAGGCTCCAATTTATCATCTTTCCATGATGGAGTCCGGAGTCTGAAATATATTTCTATATAACACTCCTCCACATTATGACTCAACTTCCTAAAATTAAACACATAACCTTGAGGTGGATTTACTGTCGTCCAATCTGACTAAAAAATCCGAATCTACGTAATCCACAAGAAGCAGTGAATTTACCCAGTAAGCTTACATATAATTTCCAGTCCTTCTCAGGCACTTCATATATGTCTTACCACAGTTCATCATTCTTGTTCCGGGTTACGTTGATACCCACTGTTCATGCGTTCAGCAAAATAGATATCCATTCTCGCGCATAGCATTCCTAAGATTAAGCTTCCTTATTCGCCGAAGCATAAGGAACCGCTTTCATCACCTTTATCTTCCTTTTGTGTCTCAAGACATATTTTCTTAGATAAAGTCACTTGCTAAAACAAGTAAGGATCGTATCAATTCATGAAGCTTGAGACAAGCATAATATCCTTTCTTGTGATCCGTATTACCGTGATCAAAAGGATATTTTTGCTCTTCTTAAGTCCTTCATTTCATATCGCTTTATTATCCATACACATACGCCCGACAATACTCTTTCATTGTCTCCAATGAGCAATATATCATCTACGATAGTACAAGAAATACCACCACGTTTTCATCACTCTTTTCAATACACAAGACCCATCCGATCATTGATTAGATCCATGTCACTGGATTACCTCATCAAAACGGATGTTTCATGATCTTGAAGCTTATTTTAGTCCATTAATGGACACTTTTAAGCTCACTATCACAATGCTCTTAGCTCTTTGCAATGAATCACTCTGGTTGCTTCACATAGATGTTTCCCTTAAGACTTCCAATCAGGAAAGCTGTCTCGACATCTATTTGCTATCCCTCATATTTCATATGAGTAGCAATAAATAAAAGAGTTCGGATCAACTTAGGCATAGCTACCAGCGAACAGGTTTTCTCATAATCGAACCCTTTCTTTCTAAGTATACCTTTTCGTAACAAGCTTGCTTCCAAGGTTTTCACCTTATTCTATGATCCTCTTTTATTCTTGCATGCCTGCTTCCAATGGCTTTTACGCCATTTAGCGGTTCAACAAGCATCCAGACCTAATTTCAAATCGTTCTATTTTAATATTCATTGCACTTTGCTAGGATTAGGCATTTCTAACTTGTAGTGATTCGTCGTATCCGTGGGTCCATTTCATGTTTGCGAGGGACCAAGTCTCACGACTTTCCCAAAACATGTATCTTACAAGTTGTCGAAGAACCCTCCCACTACGACAAGGCACTACATGCAATTGTATATCAGACGTGACACGCGTTGCAGTTTACCTTGTGGTATATCCTCTTGTACACTTGGTACTTATACTTTGTGTTTTCCTCTCACTTCCTTTAGAACAACTTATACATGGGTATTTGATTTATTACATAGTCCTTTTTCCAAAAATCTAGTGTTTATGTTAACAATCACTCTTCGATCTTGTGGACTAAATAAATCATCCTTCATTTTTCTAGGATATCCCACAAATAGAAAAACATTCTTACGAATTACTGTTCCTAGGGCATATCCATAAAATGAATTTAGTAATTCCAAATAATTCATCATCTATCTAATCACTACCATAAGAGTGCTATTCCTTCTATTCGTCACACCATTAAGGTGGGAAATTCATTTCCGAAGGTACCTTTCTCTTACTAGATTAGAAGACTCATTATTAATTACTATTTGCCGCATCCAGGGGATAAACATGATTTAAGAGTGTACAAATTGTTCACCAACGTACCATAACAGATTACAACTCTATCATTCATTATAATGACCATATCATTTAAATGAAATGGAGTATGCATCTATTAATGCATAGAAACCAAAATCAAATTCTTTCTATGAAAATGTACGTAAAGACAATTTCATAAAATCAAATGTCTACTCATATCATTTAATAAATAGACAACTCCCACTGCAATAGCCACTACTCTTGTAGTTTTACCCATGTCATAACAATCTTATCCTCACTTAGTAATAAACATTTAGTGATTCCAGTATCTACACACTTCGTGTCAGTAAATGCCATCACTAATCATGTTTTAAACAACAAGTGAATAAGATATAAAACTTGTTCACATTATGATGAAAATGGCTTTCCTTTGCCACATGTTTTGCCAGAAGTTTTCCACCATATACAACCTCTTGTAATTCAGGAGAAACTTACTCAAAACATCTAGGCAATTATGAAGAATAAAATTGACTTAGGTTTCCCCTTCAACTTCTATTTCATGTAGTTCCAATTTATTCATCAAATTTAATCATGACCTACCGCCTTTTAAATTGCTCAAGTATCCGAAGAGTTACATGAGACCATCATATTTCTATGAACCTCTCATCTCTTCACTAGAGACTTTAATAGGCATCATGAGACGTCCTTTGTGAGAACACACATGTATTTTCTTAAGCAGTAAAATTCAAAACCAATATTCTTTTCTAATCATCTAATTTGGACAAGTAAATATAATTTCTTTTAGTTAATAATATATGAGATAAAACCATTTGAAAATCAGAGAATCATAAATTAATTTACCGATCAAAACTTCGAATTTTATCCTTTTATATTGATTCCCTCAAAACAATATAAAAATAAAATTCACCGACATCTCAAGCACCGTGAGTCTGCAAGCCACGTTAGTGTGGACGTTTACAAACCCGAACATTTACAAGAGAAGGTTTTACCCATTAATTTCATTTGTCAACCTAACTTTATGACAAAATAATTAATAGTCGGTTCCTCTTTAGCCATGCAAATAATAGCAGTGACTCCGTTGGGGAGGATACTAATTATTTGCACCTAAGTGTACACCATTATTTGATCCCAAGTCCACTGCGCGAGCTTGTGTGCCTTACAGTTGGAGAAGTACACACGCGCTCGGATAGCTTCCTACAATCATCAATTATAATTTTGTACCAGTGAGCCCCACATAAACTCATCCGTTAGGGAGGAAGGCCTATTGCCAACACGCAAGTTCATGTACCACATTACAAACAATAATTATGTAATGAAGTCTGTACCAGTGATCCGTGAATAAACTCATCCGTTAGGGAGGAAGGCCTATTGCCAACACGCAAGTTTACTCACATCACTTACAAACCAATAATGGAGGCCGCGGGAATATTTACCAATCCCCTCTCCCACTTAGTAATTTAACACCGAGGGTTTTTACATGCATATGATATTCAGAATAAAATACGCAATGCTAGCATGCTTCTATTACGGCACATAAGGCAATAAATCACAGAGAGTCATGCATGCATATATAACAATAATCAATAATTAAATCAATCATTAACAGTTATATATCAGCGAATTCGATTGTTCGCCACCAGGCACGAATATCAGCAAAGACTTCCAGACTATCAAATTTTTGAAATTTCCAGATTGTCCAATTTTTGAAACCATCGATATCGACCGTCGATATCGTCCAGATTATCAAAATCATCGATATCGACTAGATTATCAAATATTCGAAAAACATCAAGATTATCAACATTCCAAAACTATCGATATCGATCGTCATATCGTCTAGATTATCAAAATCATCGATATCGACGAGCAACCATATATAACAATAATAGATAATTAAATCAATTATGTCAGTTATATATTAGGAATCAATTCAACATCCATATATAACAATAATAGACAATCAATTATAGCAGTTATATATTAGGAATTAATTCGACATCCATATATGACAATAATAGATTATTAAATCAATTATAGCATTCATATATTAGGAATTAATTCGACATCCATATATAACAATAATATACAATCTATTATGGCAGTTATATATTAGGAATTAGCTTTCCTAAAATTGGATGTCTTATCCAACACTCTAGCAATACATGCATATAATATACCAAATATAATACGCAATCTAGCATGCTTCTATATAAGACAATAAATCATAGAGATCAGGCATCCATATATATATATATATATAACAATAATAGACAATTAAATCAATTATGACAGTTATATATATTAGGAATAAAAACGCCTCTAAATTTTAATGTCTTGTCCGACACTCCTACAGTGGAATCGATGCCTTACGCAACAAGCAGGATTGCTTGTGCCCCAAGACGTCCATCGTCATATCCCACCGCCAATTATATCAGGGAGCGCCCCAAGTGCCTTGACGAGCGCCCCTCGCCCGGACTGTCGCTCGTCCAAGGGCCTACTTGCATGGAACCAAGTTCAGCCCAACGCGCAACACCAAACTACACCAACTGTCGTTCGTAGTTCGAAACTGAAAGAACCTCAGAATCCAATCTTCACCGTCCAGAATCTACTAGTGTAAGTCCTGAACATGCTGTCCAAATTACAGATCGATCCAACGGTTATTTTGTGAGAAACGACTCTTTTCTCTCAACTGCGCAGAACAGAATCGCCCAAAAAACTGCTTCTGTTTTCGGCGTATTCCCAACAATACAAAGCTTCAAATACGATCTTCACCGTTCAGAATATACATCCACAAAATCCGAACGTGCTGACCAAAAATCAGCCTGATCCGACGGTTGAAACTCCGGTTATAGCCTCTGCAATATCACTGCACTGGATTTTCTCTCAATTTCTTCCTTCCATGTGAAATTGACGAACAGTTTTCGTCGAATCCTCTCACACACAACCATCAACGAACAGATATGATATAGGGTATATTTTACATAGGGATATTCATGGTTTGCGCAGTAAAACCAAAACCCTAAACATGCGATCCTAATTTCGAAAAATTAATCACATAAACCCTAGCCTAACGTGTCACGCTTCACCACGAAACCGAAGCTCTGATACCAATTGTTGGCGCTTGGATCGTTTGGTTAACGTGACCCGTTAGGGTTCCATGAATGTCTAACAAGCAGCGGAAGCAAGTAAACATGAAACGCATTACCTTTCACCAAGGGTTGATGTAGAGGTTGAATTCTCGCTGGCAGTCTGCGCAGTCCCACGAGAATAGCCATAAGTTCCTCTTCTGATGTAGGAATTGAGTGATCTTTGTGCTCAGACGATCCTCTCTTCGACAGCTTTCCATCAGTATATAATACATCAAAATCAAAGAACTTTACGATTTTATATAAATTTTGGAACATGATGAACTGCAGCAGCAACGACCTTCCGGTCTTCTGCTGTATGTCCCAAGTCCGATCTCGACGTCGTGTGGGCGACGATCTACGAGACCTACTCAATCTGCTCTCAACCCTCATCACACGTGAATAATGAATTAGATTTGTGTTCCAGATAAGCTGAGGTGACTTATATACATGGGCTACAGCAGGGACCAGGAGGAGAAATTGGGTTGGGCCTCCATTGGGCTTAAGTATCCAAGCTTAGCCCAAAGCTTATACTTAAGTCCAATAATAATAATATATTCCACTAAAATATTATTACTGCACTACCATACCAATCCCAAAATTACGTTTTGGGCTCCTTCTTATTATGAGCCCGTTAGTCTCCCCATGTTTAAGATATACAATATCCATTAATTAATTTAAGTTACTGACAACTCAATTAATTAATATCTCATCTAAGAGTAGTACCACTCAACCTCATTATCATGCCGGAATAAATTCCACCTGCAGGGTTTACATGATAATCCTTATGAGCTCCTCAAGGGGACATCATCAACCTATGACGGACACGGATTCCTTCTACAATCAACAACACACCATAGAGACAGCACTACTTCCCAACTCACCGAGTTTATTGATTTAATTGCATGTAAATCTCACCCATTGATGAATCAAAGAAATACATACTGCCCTATGTGTCGAGGTTATTGTATAGGGATTAAGAGCACGAACATCCATAATAACTGAGATCAAGTTCTCCTATAAGTCAGTATAAATCGAACGATCTCAAGCGGTCCTGCTCAATACACACAAGTGCACTAATGTGATTCTATAGCCAAGACAAGCTAATACCAAACCACACTACAACCATCCCGATAGAGAGTCCCCGTCTATCTCGATTGTGAGCATCTGTTTATACTTTATAAGGAAACCGATAATATGATCTTCCGCGTGTTGTCGCACAACATATTATCTACAGTATAAAGTAAGTGGACTATTGCATCGAACATATAAATAAATTATAAGATGCAATCATTTGATCATATGATTTTCATTTCAAATTAATTGTTATAAAATTGTTCATACAAAAAGCTAGACTTTTAGTATACAATCCAACAATACATGTGTTGGATTGTATACTAAAAGTCTAGCTTTAGTATGAACAATGTTATAACAATTTATTTAAAATGAGAATCGTATGATCAAATGATTGCGTCTTATAATTTATTTATATGCACGATGCAATAGTCTACTTACTTTATACTATAGATAATATGTTGTGCGACAACACGCGGAAGATCATATTATCGGTTTTCTTATAAAGTATAAACAGATGCTCACAATCGAGATAGACGGGGACTCTCTATCGGGATGGTTGTAGTGAGGTTTGGTATTAGCTTATCTTGGCTATAGAATCACATTAGTGCACTTGTAAATATTAAGTAGGACCGCTTGAGATCGTTCGACTTATACTGACTTATAGGAGAACTTGATCTTAGTTATTATGAATGTTCGTGCTCTTAATCCCTATATAATAATCTCGACACGTAGGGTAGTATGTATTTCTTTGATTCATTAATGGGTGAGATTTACATGTAATTAAATCAACAAACTCGGTGAGTTGGGAAGTAGTGCTGTCTCTAAGGTGTGCTGTTGATTGTAGAAGGAATCCGTGTCCGTCATAGGTTGATGATGTCCCCTTGAGGAGCTCATAAGAATTATCATGTAAACCCTGCAGGTGAATTTATTCCGGCATGCTAATGAGGTTGAGTGGTACTACTTTTGGATGTGATATTAATTAATGGAGTTGTCAGTAACTTAATTAATTAATGGACATTGTATATCTTAAACATGGGGAGACTAACGGGCTCATAATAAGAAGGAGCCCATAACGTAATTATGAGATTAGAACGGTAGTGCAGTAATAATATTTTAGTGGTATATATTATTATTATTTGACTTAAGTATAAGCTTTGGGCTAAGCTTGGATACTTAAGCCCAATGGAGGCCCAACTCTAATTTCTCTTCCTGGTCCCTGCTGTAGCCCATATATAAGTCATCTCAACTATTCTAAACCTAATTCTCTGTACCTAACATACATGAGATAGAGAGTGAACAACAGATTGAGAAGATTTCGAGGATCGTCGCCCACACGACGTCGAGATTGGACTTGGGAATACAGCAAAAGGCCGGAAGGTCGTTTGCTGCTGCTGTCTACAACCTTGTAAAGTTCATATAAAATCGTACAGTACTCTAAATTCGATGTTTAATATACTTATGGAAAGCTGCCGAAGAGAGGATCGTCTGAGCGCATAGATCACTCCAATCAGAGTTGAGATGAAGAAGTTATGACCATTCTTGTGATGCTGCGCAGGCTACCAGCGAGAATCCATCTTCATCAACATACTCTAGTGAAAGATACGTTTCTTGTTTTCGTGCTTCCGCTGCATGTTAGAATTGTATGGAGCCCTAAAGGTTCACGTTAACTAAATGATCCAAGCGCCAACAACATGCCACCTTCCAAGGTGTTTAGGATGAAGCAAGATATCAACCAATTTGCTATCGAGAGTGGAGAGAAATTTCATGAGGCTTGGGACAGATTCAAGGACATGCTTCGAAAGTGTCCACAACATGGGCTATCTAAATCTCAATACATCAGTATTTTCTATAACGGGTTGGATTGTGATTCTCGAGTGTTGCTAGATGCTTCTTCTAATAGAGCACTGCTTACAAAGACATCTGTTGTGGCAAACTCTTTGGGGTCATTTCTATGAATTCAAGAGATTGGCCGACTGATAGAGTGAGAGGCACTTATGTTCTTGGAAAAGTAGTGCAGGTTGAGCATACAATGGTTAAGTCGAGTAGAGAAGATGAGATCGTCTCTAGTTTGGCTAATATCAACAAGTTACTTGAGTCTCAGCAAAAGCATATTACTAACATAGCGCAGCGAGTACCAATTATGCAGCATGATGTTTGTAATGAAGGAGCTAGCCAAGAGGAATTGGAAGAGGCAAACTACGCCATGGGTCAAAGTTTCAAGGAACGAGGTTCTAAAATCAAGAAAACCGGAATTATTAAGGGAACTTCAATAATCGTGGTCCCCCTGGTAATTATCAACAACCAAGGAGGTCGGAGTTTTCATGGAGTAATCATAATGCAGTAGTACAACCTCCTGTTGGTGTTGATCCGGGTGCTAAGGTTGAAGAAGAAAAATTTGGTTTTGAGGATACGGTGAACAGGTACATGGTTAGGAATGATGTAAGAGTGGATCATCTAGAGGCAAAGTTAGGGGCGAAAATTGATAAAAATTATGAAGATATATCTAAGCAGATGAAGGACTTGTCATTGTTGGTGGCGCAGATGGCCGGGAATATAAATCAATTGACCCAAACGGTAGAGAAAAAAAAGTTCCCATCTCAAAGTATTACGAACCCGAAGGAGTGCCATGCCATCTGTAACGCCCCGGGTTATGCTATGGGGTTGGGACGCTACTAGATATACAATTCCCCATATAATAATAAAGGGATCGAGAAAGCACAGCGGAAATAAAATAAAAAAAATCCCCAAAGCGATAATATAAAAAAGCAAAAGTTGCATAGAGATTCATTTTACATAATAACGTCTACTCACCTGAGTAGAGTGGAATATTCAAAATACGTTCAGATGGTATATCTGAAATAAAATTCTTAATATAGTACTAAAATATAAGACATGATATAAAGTCCTCTATGGGCTTGGTACATCAGCAAGGGCCTCTTCATCTTCTAAACCTTATTCTGAAAATCAATAAGGGGTGAGAGTCTAAAATACACTCAGTGGGTTAACTTAAATGATTGCATAGTTAAAAATAAATATGCATGTCAAATATACCATAAAATGTAACATATGCCATTTTAATAAAATAATTTACATATTGTCGTTCGATAACTTAATGAAAATATTTTAGACCGAACCGTCATCCGATAACTTGTGTTAGTTGGTATATGTGCACTGGGCCGTCACCCCAGTACGATGTTAGCATACTTTGAAATACATTTTAGTACTAAACCGACGTAGTCAGTAACTTGTGTTAGTTGGTATATGTGCACCGAGTCGTCACCCTATACAAGTGTTAGTAAAAATATATTTGTCATCGAACTAAAAGGACACATGGCACATGACATGACATATCAGTAACACATATCACATCTTAACATAGAAATCATGACATAAAATTGTAGCACTCGGTAAAGAGTGAAAGTTACCCCCACCTTGAACTTATTCCCCACCTTGAACTTATTGGAAATGTGTAAAGTGGACTAGGCTTGTTCGTTAGTCACAGATATGCCTGCAAGGGTATACTAAACTGAGTTCTACTTCTAATAATAATTTCTTGTACTAAAATTAAATTTCTAATGTAGTATAATTAAAACAAACTAATTATTAACTTAATAAAATATAAATAGTTAATCGATAAATAAAATGAATTTAAAATAAGATAATAAGTGGAAATAAACATTTTAAAAATAATTATAATGACAAAATTATTGTTAATATTTATTAAAAAATTAAATTATTATTATTATAATTATAAAGTTAAATATATATATATATATATATATATATATATATATATATATATATATATATATATATATATATATATATATATATATATATATATATATATATATATATTTAAAATAAATCGAGAATATGAGTTTTAAAGAAACAAACAGATTGTTTGTTTTGAAAACACGTCTGTACATATTATATATATAATTATATTTTTTATAAATTGCAATCAAGTCCCTACTTTATATCAAATTCTCATTTAAACTTACCCTAAACTTTATACTTATTTCAAAATGACCCAACTTGAGTTATACAACTCCGTTTGAAAATTCGAAAATATGTATGGAGTCCTTGCAAGGTGAGGATCACATGCATACAAATTTTTCATGAAAATAATGAAGTTTAAAGGGGATAAAATTTTCACACGAAGTGAATCTCTTCTCATCTTCTCCATTTCACGTCAAAACTCAAAACTAATTATATGTTTGTGATCCTCGTGAGGAGAGCTTCAAAATGTCCTATAATATCTAAGCTATGTCACACCGAAACAAAATATGCTATTAAAGGATTAAAAGCTTCGACAGGGCTTTTCTCACTCATACGAAATCTATGTCACAAAAGACATATATTTGGAATCTACACAAAGAGACAATTATTTTCGTATATAAAATGTTAAGGATGGACAAAGAATCAAGAAATCTTCAAAACATCAGTGTGCAAACTATATACGTATATACGATATATGCGAGTATATATGTGTGTGTATCTATCAACTACTACAACTAATTTCTATTCCTTTTAACTTACCTTTCTCACACAATCACTCTGAAGAGGTTGAGTAATCTCCTTCAACTTTCCCACTTACCCTTTTGATTTTTTTTTAATGTAAAGTTAACGATAGATCACAAATTTTTACCCTTATCTGTTAGAAGCTAGTAAACTAGGTACTAGGTTTTACAATTCATAATCATATGTCTAATTATATAATATTATATATATATACACACATACTATATTATTATTATTAATATTATTATCTCTATTTATATGTAATACCAATTATTATTATATATATAAAATAAATATATATATGCTGATATTACATCCACCCTTACTAAAATAAAAATTTCGTCCTCAAAATTTCACTTACTAGGTATGAGTAGTCCCGGATATTTGTTTCTTATGTCGTCTTCACGTTCCCATGTTGTTTCTTCTATATTGTATCGACTCCATTGAACTTTAACTAAAGTAACTTCACGATTCCTTAGCTTATGAACTTTTCTGTTAATAATGGCTATAGGAAATTTCGCGTACGTTAAGTTGTCGTCGATTGCTATAACCTCGTGGTTAACAACGTGGCTTGGATCAAATACATATTTCCGTAGCATGGATACATGAAATACATCATGTATTCCAGTTAGTTCAGGTGGTAAAGCTATTTTGTATGCCAACTCGCCGACTCGTTCTAAAATCTCGTAAGGCCCAATCTATCTTGGCTTGAGTTTTGCTTTCCTTCCAAAGCGAGAAATTCCTTTTATTGGTGAGACTTTGAGAAAAACTTTATCTCCTTCCTGAAATTGAAAATCTTTGCGTATCTTATCAGCGTAAGACTTCTTGTCGATTTTAAGCTATCAAAATTCTTCTTCTGATTCTTTCAATTGCTTCCAATGAATTTTCTACTATCTCTAGTCCTAGAACTTTCTTCTCACCAACTTCGTCCCAATAGAGAGGAGATCTACACTTCCATCCG